>ML682047.1:10890448-11047818 GCA_007922195.1 Podocnemis expansa
TTGTTTAGGGGTTGTCTGGGTGCTCGGCGTTGAACAAAAAGTTTGAAATTTTCTAGGTTTGAAAGTATTAACTGAGCACATAATTTTGTGCCAAATACCCTCTTGATTTTCTCATTGTGTATTGCATCTTGATTTTATGTTTGCTTCTGGAAAAGTGATGCAAATAAGCCTTTAACCTTGTGACAATGTTTCCAGCTCTGCAGTGTCCTCGCATAGCACTGCAGACTGAGACTAGAACCAGTTCACCTTGGGCTACAGAGGACTGTAGGAAGGAGTCACCCTTAAGCCAGGGTTTATTTCCTTTTTATGAGAGCTCAGCAGAAACAGAATTCCTGGGTACCCAGGTGGGGGAGCAAGAAACTTGCTGATATTATGCGTTAATAATTTGCAGTTGTAGCATGCCTATCATCCCAGGATCTCAAAGTGCCTTGTGAAGAACATTAGTATTGTCTCTCAACTGAAGGATCCCCTCATCACCCTACAGCCGTTCTAGGGACATGGGTTTAGTACTGTTTCAAAGAGGAGTGTCATCAGTGGAATCACTGAGGCTTTGTCGTCACTGCAAAAAGAGGATGTATTTTAAACAGAGATGGTGCCCAATGTAAAACCAAACCTTTTGCAGAGAAAACCAAGCCTAATACAATAATTGCTTGATACCTACAGAACACTGGACGATGATTAGGCTGGTGGTGTGCTGAGATCACTACCTATCATGCAGACCAGTATTGTCTCATTGTTGTACATTCCCTCTTCTATCTGGATCTTGTTTTGTACTGATGCGGTAAGTTCCTTGGGGTAGGACGTATCTTTTTGTTCTGTGATTGTACAGCGCCTAATGCAAAGGAGTGCTGGGCCACGACTAGTGCTCCGAAGTGCTATTGTAGTAAAAATGATAAACAAGAATGCTATTTCCTGCAGTGTTCTGGGATTTCTGGGAGATCTGCTGACAAGGTATTGAGGAGACCTGGCACTGCTGAGTGCGTGAGGCCTTGTGGTATTGGAGCACAGGGGTGGGAGTGGGTCATTCAGTTCAGTATCTTTTGGTCCAGAAAATTGAATGTTACCTTCTAAGACAGGGCTGCGGTTAGTCTTTTTAATCTCTGGCTCTGTTTAACATTTCTCTTATCTCCATTTTCCAGGCTCCTCTGAGGAGGCAACCCCACCCCTCCACCAGAGCTTCATGATCCCCAAAAAGGAAATCAACACGGTTCCTGACATGGCCAAGTGGAAACGTTCTCAGGTGTGGAGCTGCGTCCAGTGCCAGTCTGTTAGGTGCCCAATATGACCCCCTTTTCCATTTGCATGGAAAACCCATGCCTGGTGTGAGCTTGGTAAATGGGCTGAGTGGGGTGGGTCCAGCTGTGGGAGATGATTCTTTGTTAAAATCAGAAGAGCAGCATGGCTGATGCCATGTGAATTGCTGTAAAGTGACTTCACCCCAGTAACTTTTAAATGATGACAAGAGGGGCTTTTGGATACCGGTAGCAGGTGGGTCTTGTCTGCATCGGCTTTGGTGTAGCCTGTAGTTCACCCCAGTGGTGGCTATGTTGTAGACAGGTGTTTTTACCAACTTGCAGAATTAGAAAACACTGGGGTAAATGCTTGAGCTGCATCTGTGCCCTCGTGTTTGATGCCACGGGTGGTGGGCTCTTTATCATCTGCAGAGGGGGTGAAGGGATGAGAGCCTGGAAGAGCCTAATTATCTGCCAGTGAGCTCTGCTCATGTGCAGGCACTGTCCATACTGTGAGGAGATCCATACTCCTCACAACTGCGTTTAAACAAGTTGCTAGCAGGGTTCTAGGCACGTTTTCCGTCACCAGAGCGGATGGTGTCATCTAAGAAACGTCATGATGGCTAGCATGACTCTGTTTGCGTTGCAGTTGTGGCATTAAGCCCTGTCTATGGACAATGTGAAAAGCATTGTCAGCTTCTGGTAAATAAGTGTAATGTGGCATTTATGCTTCAGCTAGCAGTCAGGGGGCCTGGTTACAACATGATTAGAAGTGGCAGGGCTATAGCATTGACTAGTTTAGGCTTTAGTTCAGTTATGGAGAAGGAAGCTGCTGGGTACTCAGGATTTAAGCCTAACCATGTTATAAAGCAGGGGTCTCAAACATGTGGCCCGTAAGGGTATTTCCTGCAGCGCTCAGCGACACTGTTGTTACCAATATTTGCAATGTAGTTGTATGAAAAGGTTTCTGTGGTGCGGCCCTCTACTAGTGATTTGAGTTTGAGACCGCTGTTATAAAGGATGCCTCGACTCGGGGCGTGTGTAGACAGAGTCCGTGATGCCATGGTGGGTGAGTTGAAACAGTGTTAGCACTGCCTCCCCATAAGTGTTCACCATTCCTGGATAGGTTCTAGGATAAAAAATGACTTTATAAGGATGACTGTCGTCTTGTGTCCACAGTGCCCCTTTGAGCCGTGCTAGAACATGGTTTCTCCTGCAGTGTCTGAAATGAAGAGAGAGATGGTTTCTGATATGGTTTTCCTTCAAGTGCAGATAGGAATGTGACTATAACCCCATCCACAGGACAGATGTATCCAAACAAAATGTGATTGGGGGCCAGCCACGACAGAACGTTTTCTCCTTTTTTTGTGACCCTATCCTACATGTTTTAACCAAGCTGAGAAACAAAATTTGAAAAGTGATTCCCAAAATATGGTTCATTAGACCTAATAAGATAGCTTTTTGTCCACAGCTGTGTTTTCAATGCATCCTTCACAGTGTAATATGATTTTTGATACGGAGTTGAACTGCCTGGCTGTCTAGGTACTAAACCAAGAAATGGAGAAGTTGGATCTTGCCTAACCATGGTATTGGAAAAAAGAGATCATGAAGATGTAGTATTTTTGTTGCTGTGGAAGGGCCCTTAGCAGAATTTTTACTACAAGCAAAACTGCAGTTAGCACATTGCATGACACTGAGACAACTTCAGCCTGTCTGTGCACTTGACTTGTATCCAACTCATTGCATGTGAACTAGTGCAGTTGAGCTGTTGGTCAGCCCAACTTCCATGGACTAGACTGAAGCTGTCGTCTTTGCCAGCGGTGCAGTTTTGATGATACCATGGCCTCTTAGATAACTGCTGTGAGTAGTGTAACATTTTTGATGGCTCTGAGCATTTACTGAACAAGCAATGTGGTGTCTGCTCTGACAAAGTGTGGCCAACGCCCTTTTCACCAGTCTGTTTTTTCTTTGCTGTTGTGGAGAAGCCATCAGAGGAGACCATTTTCAAGTGTTAAAAACTCAAGAATATCAGCCCTGTAGTAGTGCTGAACTGGCTGGCTTCATATGGGGTCTGGTTACCTTGACACAGAGAGAAAGCACTCAGCACCTGAGAGAGATCTTTAGGTTTCAACTCCATGAATGGTCAGGATCTGTGTTCTTAGGTCTGTGATCCAGACTCGCTGCTGTGGGTGGGGACAGCAGGGCTGGGGAGCAGCTCTTGCTTGGGAAACAAACTGTGATGCCACTGAGGGATCTGAAATAACAAGGTCTTCAAGAAGTTCTGCAGCTGAAACCTGGGTTTTAGGTCAAGCTTCTGCTAGGAAGTCAGGGTGGACGGGGGGCAGGTGACAATGAACTGGCCCAGAGGCTTGAAAGTGTATTCTCTACAAAAGAGAAAAATTCTCAGGGCTTTGTGGCACTTTCACCTTTTCCCCTGTTCCATGAGCAGCCTGGCTGCGTGTAGTGGTTCACAAGCAGGGGAGTTGAAAGAAGAGAGGAGAGAGGTATTTGTTGGGGGCAGCATCCTGCCACTTCTCCTAGTTGTGGGTGGTGAGAAAGAGGGCTGGGTGCAGAGTGTGGAAGAAGGAGATAAAGGGGCAGGTTTGGGAGAAGCACTATGGGGTAGGAAGAAGTAGGCAGTGATGTAGACAGGGCCAAAGACTGTGGAAAGCCTGGACATGAGGTGCTTGAACCTGGTGAGGGGATTCAAGGGGTAGGATCCTGGTTTGGGCTCTTCATGCAGAGAGCTTGTTCTATGTACAGTCATCACCTGACTGTACTGGTATTGAAGGCTTGGAGAGTGCTGCGAGCTGTTCCAGGAGTTCTCACTGCTAGGAGTCTCCAAGGACAAGCTAGTCCCATCAGAACAAGCCCTAGGGCCTGGGTCACAGCAAGAAACTGATACTTTGGGGTTGGGTGTTGCCCTTTGGCTTGCACTAGGCTTACTTGCCTCCAAAGAAACCATTAATGTTCAGTTAACACTTCTTCCGCTTGTGGTGTTTGCAGGCGTACGCCGATTACATGGGCTTCATCCTCACCCTGAACGAAGGTGTCAAGGGCAAGAAGCTGACCTGTGAATACAAAGTCTCTGAGGTGGGAAAATTCTGTTATTTCTGAGCTTGCGTTTACTCTACTTTTGCTGGTTTGCCTTCCACAGCAGGCCTGGGACTGTGGTGGCTGCTTGCCTGGTGCCCCAGGGAGAATAAAGAGGAGCCAAATGACACATGTATCTTCATTAACAGTTGTAGAGCAGCCTCTGGGAACTGCAAATACCAGAATACAATGCTTCATCTGGTAAAGAAGTGCTTTCTGCTTACTCACAAAACTTGTAATCAAGCAAACAGAGAGGAAGCTGGGTGTAAAAGGGGTGGGACTGAAGAGGAGAAAGGCCTGTTCTGTCTACAGCTGCTTTGCTACTGCAGCCTGTTCTCAGAGATACTGTTGCAGGGAGCCATGTTGTTTAATGGCTGTAGTGGAGGTTTGGGGGTCTCAGGTTCCTTCCTGGCTTGCTCTGTTACCTTGGACAGGTCACTTCACCTCTCTGAACCTCAGTGTCCCTGCCTCTTAATGGAGTTAATACTGAACTCTCAGCAAGGACTGAGAGGTTTTTATCCATTCGTGTTTAAGCACTTTACACTATTGACCTATAGATTGGAAAAATATTCTCCCTTTCCCTCTTTTGGGTTTCTTAGCCTTTAGGACTGAAGGGAAAGTTAGTTTCTTTGGACTGGAACAAGTTCCCTTTCCCATACTACCGTCTAGGCTGCAGTTACAGCTGCTCCCGCCCTTTGTTGAGAGCCAGTCATAGTCTGCAGTCTTGATTGTTTGTTACCCCTTTCCATTTATAAGTAGGCACAACTGTGGAAGTTGATGGGGCTATTTAAAGGAGCCCTGCGAATGCTAGAGGGAGGAATTGATTTGAGCCCTGCCCGAGCTCTTCTTTCTTGGGAGCAGGAAGTAGGGCTGGAGGGATCTTTTATTCAGCGTTTTGTTAGAGATATCAGGCAAGCCAAGTCTGGCTGTTCCTGTTCTGGGGAAATTTCCCTTGAGCCAGACACATGAATTAGAAACTCACCCACCCTTTTCTGAAAGAACAGAGGTGTGGAATCTCTACTAAAAGCGTTTTCCTTTCAACTTTAATTCAGACATTTGGTTAAATAGGAGCTCTTGAAATTCCTACATTTTCAACAGCTTGGATAAAAAACATTCCCCCTTTCAGTTTTTCCTGCTGTGTGCCCCTGTCACAGTTACGTTGCTTTCTAGTCATCCCTAGAGACTTACAGGGAAAAGAGGGAAGCAAGAGCTGAATTTCTAATGGACAATTAGAATGACAACTTCAGACCCTATTCCTCCACCCTTTCAGGTGTGTAATGATCATAAGGAAGCCAAAAAGGTATGAAGCCATTTTCTGCCTCTTTGCAGATCCACTGAAATGGTTTAGTGCAAGTGACAGCTACCAAATGTGACAACAACTGAGAGAGTTGCTGGAAATGGATCTTGTTGTCTTCATGCTGAGCAGGCTGGAAACCTGTGACTGAAGGCAAAATAAATCTGCTTTCCTCTTGGGTGGAGAGTTCCACGTGTTGCCCTGTTGATGAGGCTGCATCTGTTTTCATCCTGCTTCCCTTTCCCTGCTGAGGTTCCTTCTGCATCTTTGGACCTTTCTTCCCTATCAAACGCTTGCAACTCTTTTCTGCACTTAGCACCATTCCCCAAATGCCTCCTTTTGCGTGCATGTCCTCCTTGCAACTAATCGCTGTTAGTCTACCAAAGAAAGGAGTGACAGGAGGGGAGAGACCAGGCCACTCCAGGTCTACAGGGTATTGAGTGGTTGGCTGGAATCCAGTCACCTGACTGACCCAGTGTGATGCTGCTGGTGTGGTTGCCTAATATGTGAGCTTGCCTCACTCCTGTTGGAATCAAATAAAGACACCAGGGGCTGAGTGCACTTGGCACCTCTTGGAGGGTGCTGATCACCTTGTAGGGCCAAATCTTCAGGTGTTAACCTCTACGACACAGGCCTAAGTTTTTGTATTGTGCTGGATGCTCAGACTGCACTTGATAAATCAGAGGGCTGAGCATCTGCTTGTGAGTTGCATGTGGCTCCCTCAGTAGAGACTTTTCGATGGGGGGATGTTCCTGGAGCTGCATCCCAGGCCAATTTGTAGCAGCCATGGTTTTGGCATAGGGCAGGAAAGGGTTAATTTCAAGTTGCCAAGCAAGCAGCTTTCAGGTGGGAGAACATCTAGCCTCCAGAGAGGCCACAGTCCCTGTGACTCCTCCAGATCATGTTTATTGTGATTGTGTGTGCCTGTTTACAACTTGCATTTGGGAATTTCCTGCCTCTGAGTGTGGACACCCACCTCTGGGATGCCTGACACGGTTTCTGGAAGGGGAGGCTGAAAAAGTGGAAGTTGCTCCTGCCAGCAGGTGCGCAGGGACAAGGAGTCTGCTGCTTGGACTCTGGAGAGGACCTTGCCTCCTCTGATCACTTCCAGTTGGCTGGTGGATGCTTGCAAAAGATGCTGTCAGATTGCTGTTTTGTAGGAAGCAGCAGGGTTCACCTTTGTGCTCAGGTGGCAGATTTTGTTTTGGGAGGGTGGCAGGATGCAAAATCTTCACAAGAGAAAGAGGAGCGGTGGGGGACAGGGGGTGGGGGGGCTTTGCCCTTGCTCTGATGCCTGAGAAGGTAAAGTGAAAATAGAGCTTAAGAACCCAGCCCCCCAAGACTATGCGGCAGTGGTTCTGATGGCTGAGTTTCTGTAAGCCGTGCTGTTCCCATTGGCTAGGTTCACCCCAGCAGCATGACTTTCCTCTACTGTGTTAATTCTGCTGGGCAATGGAAACCTGCCCCCTTTCAAAGGGCCCAGAGCCCAAAATAAGCAGCATGCTGTCTTTTTAATTATTCATTGGCATGGCTACACCAGCAGCTGTGTCCAGCTCTCGTGCATTCAGCTGGGCTGTTTTTAATCCCTTTAAAGCAGGCATGTGAGGAAGGGATGCGTGACTCTGGCTCCCCTCCCTGAGGCCCAGAGGCAGAGACTGCAAGGGGGACAAAAGAAGAAGAAGAAGAAGAAGAAAAAAAATCTCTTGCCAGCCATTTATCCAGCCAGTACCGAGCGCTGCAGTCATGGCTCAGTGAGAGGGTTTGAAATACGGGAGCTGTTCGTAATGAGCTGCTGCTGCTGGCGGATAAATCACCAGCATTATTTAATTATTTAACAAAAGCCACAGCCGGGGAGGCTATTGGTAATTGGAGGGGAGTGTGACAGCTGGGTCAGGGTGAGCTGAAAAACAACCGGGGAAGGGTTTGTCTCTGTGTTCTGGGTTTGTACAGTGCCTAGCACCACAGGGTCCTAATTGATGCCAGAAGTTTCTATGCACTCCTGCAATACTGATGATAAATAACAATAGGCTCAAGTCATGGGGACCACCAAGATGCTGATTTCAGCCAGTGATCTTTCAGTGGGTCCCAGGTTGCATGTGGCCAGTCGTCTTACCGAGTGCATCTGCAGATGGTGTGTGTGAGGTCCCCGTCTACTGTAATCTGCCCTTGCCCAACCCGCAATCACAGCCATCCTCTACAGGTTCTTTCATTGCTCTGGATTTGGGGAGCCTTTTGAAGCAGATAAACCCTGGATTCCTCCACTGTATGCTTGCTTTTCTCCCTCAAGCCGGTGTCCAAAGAGGCACCCACTCAGGTAGCTGTCAGGAGAGGCCTCCTTGCTGTGGAGATGGAGCTGCTGGTGCAAAGGCAGAAAAGTGCTGCCTGCCCCCCTCTCTTCCCCCACCCCTTCAGTAGTGCTTCAAGGGCTAGAAAGTTGCTGGGCTTTGCTGTTTCCTACTCCTTCACTGACAGGCAGCATAAAGAATTGAATCATAGCCCAGGAGACCAGCCAGCTTCACACAGTTGATGCCTCCAGCAAAGTCAAATCAGCCCCTGCCGCCTCTGTCCTCTCTCTCTCTCCTTGAAGGAGGAATCCCCTCTTGAGACAGTATAGCCTCTGTTGCCCAGGGCCCACCAACTGCTGTGGTGATCAGTGCATCTCTGGCTGCGTTGACTCGGGGGTGGAGAATCCCAAATGTGTTGGCAGGTGCAAATATCTCTGTTGCTGTTGGGGCCTCCTACTGCTGCCTTCTTCAGCTTAATTCACTGGTTGTGGTGTGGTTTGGACAATGATTCTGCCACCATGCTGCCTCTTTGCAACATAACCCATGCTGTAATGGCTGCTCCCTAGCTCTAGGTCCAGGAGTATTTGCATATCCTGGGCTTGGACTCAAAAACCTCTCAAACAGGTTGCATATACCACCGCAGTGTACTCCAACCTCTGTGCTGCCCAGCACTCGCTGCCCCTGTAGTATTCTCTCCCACCCAGGGCTCCCTGTTACTAAGAATCCTGCATTCCCTTTGCTTTGGCCATGTCAGTCCCCTCCTTTAACCCCTTTCCAGGCTGTGTTGCACTTTCCACATAAAAATGAAGCTTCATCTCCATCTTCAAGGAGCTGTACACCTGTGCCTTCCTCGCTTCATTGTCCTCCCTCTGCTTCTTCGTCATTGTCTTCCATTCTCAACTTCATGCATACAGCCTGCTCTTTAGAATGCTTCTTGTCCCCCTGCACCAGCCGCTTTCCCTCCCTGCCTTCTGATCCCTCCTCAATTCTCCTCCTGTGAGTCAGATGTTGACCATATCTGGTATACATGAAATCCCATGTGCATTGATTGTCTGATTTGGAAAGAGGATTCATAGTTGTGGGGGGGGGGGGGCGCTGTGTAAACACGTAGTGAGAGACAGACTTTGCTCCTAAGAACTTGCAGCTGAAACAGACAGGACAGATCAAGAAGAGACCTGAATCCTCAAAGGTGTTTAGGAGTCAAACTCCTCTAGAAATCAGCTGGAGTTAGGCACTTAAATGTCTTTGAGGATCTGGGGTGAGGTGACTTGGCCAAGGTTGGTAGCAGTCAGGATGTTCTAAACAATATTCTGTCTTGTGGGGAACATGAGATCTAGAGTGTGTGGAGCGGAACCCAAAACAATGCGCCAGAGACCTCTGAATTACGTGGCACTGCCCTCCCAACCTCTCCCTGTCTGATCAGGTTCTCTTTGCAACTGTTCAGATTCTGGAGCACTGTTAATTGGCCATCTACAAAATCTGCAATGATTCCACAACTTATGTGGCCATGGCGTTGCATTGCATATGGGGCTTTAAGTGCCTGAAAGAGACATCTGCCTTCCCAAGCTGCTGTTAATAAGTGGCTGTGTATCGACTCCGAGAACCTTGCTCAGTATGGGCTGTGTGCTGCTGCTGTTTGGATTGGGCTGCCTTTCTGATGAGAAGGGTTGAAGCTGGCCACTGTGGTGTGTGGAGATGTGTGTCCCATTATCCTTTGGAAGGGCAGCATATGGGGGTCTACAGCTCAAAGCCAGGAGAACATTGCCAGATGCAGGTGTAACAGAGATACTGGAGTGTGGGGCAATGGCTTTAGAGTGACTGGTTTGTGCTTGTGTGTGAGATGGTCTTCTGTCCATTTGTGAGCTGTCACCTATTCTGTCCCTGTAGCCAATTGTAAAGCTGGTGGAGCTACTGAATACCCTTGACAGATGGATAGATGAGACCCCGCCTGTGAACCAGCCCTCTCGCTTTGGGAACAAGGCCTTCAGAACTTGGTATGCCAAACTTGACCAGGTATGTGTACGATTAGGAGAGAGTCTCTTAGATGGTAGACCTAAAAGATGGCTTCTCCAGCAAGGAGTATGGCCTGCAGTGATGACAGAAAGGTGTCATCTTCCTGTTGTACCTGGGCAGTCAACAGATTGACACACCAATTAGTTAAGTTAGATGGGGCCATGTTTCAGGTCTTTTGTTCTGATGTGACTCATTTGCTCCTGATGCTGGTGCTGGTCTTCAACTCCCATGGAGCCCAGCGAACCTCTACCTGCACTTTGACAGGGTCTTTGTTGCCTGGAGGTAACCCCGAGGATCCACACTGACTGGCTCTCCTTATAGTGCTCACCCCAGAGGAGACTCCTTGGCACTTGCAAAGGCAGAGAATGCTGTAGTTGGCTGCTGTGTGTTTACCAGTGGGCTCCATCTGGGTCCATACACACCCTGTCACTGCCAGGCCTGTAGCTTTTTTGAAGCGAGAGGAGTTCAGGCTCCAGAGTCACCAATCTAGTAGCTTTCACCGGTGCTAAGTGCCCTTGAAATGAAACTGTCAAGCTGCATCACAGCCTAAGTTCTCTGCTTGCTGCTCCCCACCATGGCTCACTCATGCTCTAGAAAGACTTCCTCCAGGGTTATAGGGAAATTGACTGCCCAAGTCCTCTAAGGCTGGGGCTCTGCTGAGACTGCCAACAAGTGGTCATCTGTATTGGGGCATCTCCGGATGGACACTGTTTAAGTGGAAGAAGTCCTCACAGCAAGCAGGGGAAAAACCCATTATCTTGGACTAAATCTCTGCCACCCCAACTGATGATCTACCAGTTCACTGGCCTGGAGACAACTCATGCTGCTCCTTTATTGGCCTGTAATGGGAGCTTTTGAATAATATTGTGTCCTTATTTTTCCCTAATTATTCTCCTTTGTTGGAGGGGTGGCTTATTGCAGGCAAAACCAACAGCGAGTGTGTGTCCCTGCCTCACATTTGTGCCATGTACCACCTTTCGGCTTGTGGCCGATCAAGGCTAATGCTCAGGAGCCTTTTGTTGTTGTTGTGTGTTTAAGGAAGCTGAAAAATTGGTTGCAGCAGTCATTCCTGAGCATCTGGCTGGAGCCGCACCGGAGGTGGCCTTGTACCTTAAGGAATCTGTGGGGAACTCCACCCGTATCGACTATGGGACAGGTACCTTTGTGTGCACACTTGGTGGATTTAGATTCCTCAGAGGTCCACATAGCAGTCAATGTATGCTGTTCCTGTTGCAGGGAGCTGCTCAAGATTATGCCAAGGTTAAAACTGGCTGGGAGAGAGAAGGGCATCAGACTCTGATCATACCAGAGCTGTGATTAGTCTAGAGTCTTGGCTGCCTCCACTTCGGTCCCAATCATCTCCCAGCTCTTAAAAATGAGCCTGCTTAGCTTCCCTACACCATCTTTCATTCAGGGAGCAAAAAGTGCTTTAGAAACCCAGGTTCAGCATTACAACCACTGTTGGAAAATGGTCACTTCTCAGGTGTCCAAGGGGGCCTGTTAATAAGGCACAGCAACGCTGCATGAGGGCATAAAAAAGGGGGTGCGTGTAGTGTATTTTGTGCAGCTGAATCACAAGAGGGAGTCTAAGGAGCTAAAATGTAATATTTAGGGTTGAGATTAGACCAGGAAACAAGTTAACGTTCATACTTGGCAAGAAGGGTCTTGGGAGCGTAAGTGGCCGCAAATGGTTGCTATGTGCGGCATAAATACCCAAGTAGATCTAGTGTCAGGGGAGGATTAGGCTCAGGGAGTAATTACTTTGACTTTGGTTGGGTTACTTGAGATTTACGTCCATGTGAGAGCAGACCCTGAAACTAGGCTAAACTGTGAGGCATCCCATGTGTATATATGGAAGGGAGAGGGCTCGGAGAGGAATGTACCACTAACAACTTAATCAAATAGCTGGAGTGAGGGTCGTGGTAAGGAGCCAGGCGCCTGAAATATTTAACTTCAGTACTGCACAGGGAGAGGCGAGGAGGAGAATTCAGGTAAAGAGATGAAGAAATACTGGTATGTAAATCACATCACCAGCTGTAATGCAGCTCTTGGTCACCAGAGGGAGATGTTGCCTTTGCTAATGGACCGGTTGGTTTAGCTCATCAGCTATAGCTTGGTGAGGGAAATCATTTTCTCTACCACTCCTGTCTTGATTGAACTCTGTGTTCCTTTAGCTAAGCACAGCTAGACCTTAGGTGTTGCTTCTCCATATCCCGGTAGCTGTATGACTTTATAAAGTCGAGTCTCCTCTATTTACTCTTCATTGCTATAGTTTCTGCGATCCAAGGGGAAATAAAAGCGACTCTCTGCAGCCAGTGCCGATATCCTAACAGGCCGTCTTTAGTGCTGCATTTATTTTGCTCTCTTCACTGTTAGCTGGAGGACAAAGTTGCATAGTGAGGCTTGCCCCTGGCTGACAGTTGGGCACCTTAAGGTGTTGATTTTCTGTGTGGTGGAGTAAAGCTAATGTTTCTCTGACATGGTGGCTTTTGAAAGTAGGAGGAAATCTGTTTTAATTGGTGGTGAGTGTTTCTCTGCACCTGCATACTCCCTGCAGAGCTCACTGGGTTATTTTAGAATTTCTGAGCTTCCCCATCTTCTTGATCCACTCATAAAAAAAGCCTTTGCAGGAAGTTGCTCCCAACGCTCCAGTCCTTCAGTGTCTAGTTCTCAAAATATTTAATTTCACAGGTAAGGGAGTTCTATAGGCCACTGAGCTGACAGGCCATTGTGGGAGAACTGCAGAGATGAAACTCTCATGCTCATTTCCTGAGTATGAGTAGAAGGGTGTTCAGGTGTGGATTCAGAAGTGCAGTCTAATGATTCAATTTTTGGACTAGATTCAGGGCTTCTGAATTCTGCCACTGATTGCCTATGTGGTCTTGGTCAAGTCATGTAATCTTTCTGTATCTTCATTTCCTCATTTTACAGAAGAGACTTATGCTTTGCTATTTCACAGGAGCACATGCTTGAAGGGTTAATGGCTGTGAATCCCTTTGGCATCCTTAGATCTCAGGTCCTATGTAAGTGTGAAATATTATTGTCAGGTGTTAATAGGAGGAGTCGTTTCTGATCCTATCCAAGTGAAAGGGAGCTTATGGCAGTTGGTTGGGGCTCTGCCACCCATGGAGATGTGATTGTGTCATCCTCCAAAGAGCCATTGTAGCACCTGCAGAGACCTAATCTATGTTGGGAATTGTCCAATGTTATAGCTGTCTCTTCTTCTTCAATCCCAGGTCACGAAGCAGCATTCGCTGCCTTCCTCTGTTGCCTGTGCAAAATTGGTGTTCTTAGAGTGGATGACCAGCTGGCCATTGTCTTCAAAGTATTTAATAGGTGAGGCAATACAAATACAGGTTGGGCTGGGGGGAGGGACAGAGTTTCTAGGCATGCTCCTCTCAAATCTTTCTGTGGTATGCTGGTGATAAAGCAAAAATAACACCTGATTCTCACAGCCATCTGCTCATAATGTGCTCCTTGCACTCTTTTTGTTGTTTTTACTGCCTGACATACAGTAATCTGTGTCCCCCCACTCGAGATCCAAGAGCAGGAGCTGATTTGATCACTAGCATTTGTACCTTCATGGAGAAATGTACCAGCTGTTAAAAGGCTCTCTAACACAGTGCATAAAGGAATAACAAGAACTAACAGTGAAGGGCAAATCCAGACATATTCACATTAGAAATAAGGAAATTTTTTTAACAAGTGGAATGATTAACTATTGGAGGAAACTACCAAGGGCAGGATGAATTCTTCATTTCTCAATGTGTTCAAATCCAGACCACCGATGGTGAACAGTACAAGTTATTAGGCTCAGTAGAAGCGTAACTGAGTGAAATTCTGTGGCTTGTTATAGGAGATCAGACTGGATGATCTCATGATATCCTCTGACCTTTCAGCCTGTGAATCTGCCAAACCTCCATAACTCCTCTTGAGAGCTGCCCCAGTGCAGGAGACGGGGTTTGTAGTGTTGCAGGCAGAGGACTGATCATTGACACTAATGGTTTCTGATCCCAGCTGTGCCACTGGCTGAACAAGTTGGTTCTCCTTGCCGTGCTTCACTTTCCCCATCTGTAAAATGGGGATGATGAGCACCAGCTCCCACCACCCCCAGGAGTGTTGTATACCTTAATTCAGGGCTGTTTGTAAAGCACTTTGCGATTCTCTGGTGAAAGAGGCCAGCAGAGGGGAAAGTTACTGATCAGGCAATGTGCAAGACAATTCTGGAGCAAAGTAAGATACCAGGGATGGTGTTCATACCCCTCACCCCCCTCCTGAAAGCAAAAGCACCCAACAGCTTTTGAATTCTGTAAAAACCTCAGTGCTGTGTCTGCCATTAAGTCTATTCTCAGGCCTGATTTTTCTTTGTGGTCTTGTTGCAGAATGTATATTGAACATTCAGTGTTATATACAGGGCCCTGTAGGCAAGTCATAAATCCAGAGTTCTGATCCTGGCCTGTAAGGCACACCTCTAAATCCTGACTCCCCACAAATTGGCAGAGATAGAGGACTCAGAGTGATGGGCATGAAAGAATATGTTTGACAGTGAGTCATAGTCGTCATCCGGAGATAATGCCTCTATCTTCATCAAAAGATTCAGGGACTTTGCTGACTTCAATGCTGTCGCCATCACCCACTTACGTTATCTTTTCTGGACAAAGTGCTGTTCCTTGATTTCCCTGCTTAACCTCTTTATAGTTGAATGACCAAAATAGGTTCTGGGTATCTCTTCCTCCTAAACAGAGGCTCTCTGGCTTATGTGAATAAGGCTGGCTTATTTATGTTAGTGTCTTCTGTCCTCTGATTTAACCAAGAAGTAGAAATCTGGGACAGGAAAGCCAACATCAAACATAAATTAATTTGTTCGTCTTTAAGTGCCACAGGACTCCGTGCTTCTTTTGCTGGACTAGACTAACTCAGCTGTCCCTTTGGAATCAAACGTGTTAGTTATGAACTTAACCCTGAGGTGTACCAGACTGAGTCCAACTGCTGACTTTCACAAATGGTTTGTTGTTTGTTTCTCCTCCACCATGGACCCTTGATGAGCTCACTGGGCCCACAGGCTGTTGGACTGGATCAGGTGCTTGTGCTGGGTCCGTAGAGAACATGCTTGGGACATCTCTTTCTCTCTCATATATGTAGATGGACTTTCTGATTTGAAACCCACCATTGCTTCAGCAGGGAGGTGAGGCCTTTAGCCTTTATACGTGATCTCTTAGGTTAACCCCTCCCTTTCTCCTCTATCTTAGGTACCTGGAGGTGATGCGGAAACTACAGAAAACTTACAGGATGGAACCAGCTGGTAGCCAGGGAGTGTGGGGCCTGGATGACTTCCAGTTTCTGCCCTTCATATGGGGTAGTTCCCAGCTGATAGGTATTAACAAACCTACCAATCTCTGGTCTCTCTTCCCTTCTGTCCTGCAGTGGGAAGATCCTCAGTGCTTCAGGATCCTTTTTTATTATTGCTTTGTTCTGTTTGTTTTGATGGTAAATTATTTGATGCAGATATTAAATATGTATATGCAATATTTACCACAAGTGGGCACTGATTTCCGCAGGGTGTTACATAAGCAAATCATAATGCCCAGTCTGGTCACAGCCAAGCAATACACATCTGACACAATGGATTGGCTAGTCCACAGGCTTATTCTACTCTAGAGCAGTGCTGCAAGTTGTCATAGATGCACAGGTAAGAGCCCTTATAATTAGAGCCCTGCACGTATACAAATAAGTGGATTCGTATCCGACCTGCATCCACAAGAAATGGTCCACAGATGTAATGTGGATATCCACATATTTGCAAGGCTCTAGCTCTGTGCAGATAAAAATATGTGGATCCGTATCTGATCTGCGTCCGCAGATATCTGTGTTGTATCTGCGGATGCGGATATCCACGGATATCCATGGATTTGCAGGGCTCTACTTATAATACGAATGTTATGGGCCAAAATGTAGCTGGTCGGGTCTAGTGGGTGGAACAGCTGTGCAGGGGGAATGAAGCCAAGGGTCAGCAGCAAAGTCAACGGACAGTTAGCAGAGCCAGGGGTCAAGCCAGAGTGAGGGCCAGGAATTGGATTGGATGGTTGGAACCAGGGTCAGATGATAAATGCAGGAGCCAGTGGTCAAGTTGAAGTTAGGGTCAGAGGCAAGGATCAGAGATGGGACTGATCACTGAAGGTTGATGGCAAGGAGTATGGGCTGAAGGGTCAAAGGTCAGAATCAAAGAGGATTGGAACAGGGGTGACAGCAGGAGCAACAAAGAAACCAAGAACAAGACTGGGTGCAGGAGGCAAGTACAACAAGAAAATATCTTGTTGCTTGGAGAAACTTCCTGTTCCTCCTTTGGACTTTAAACAGAGTAGCTGGACCAATTGGTGGAGCTAGGTGATTCTCCAATCAGAACTCTTGGTGCCTTCATTTGGGGTGATAGGCCTGGTAGTTTTTCAGCCCCCTTGTTTTCATCGTCATTGGATGGAAGCCAAGGCATGGCGACTGTGTGGGGATTCCCACGCCTAAGTTCAAGATCTGGGGCATCAAGACAAATCCCATGGACCTGAATCTAGAGACAGTGAACCTTCCACATTGAACTTGAGAAAGACAGTCAGGGTTAGAAATATGGTCTCTAGTGAAGAAGAATGACCTTATCCTCACAATTAGCACCTAGTAAAATCCACTTCAGTCTCTACTAAAATAATGGAGCAAACTTTGAGACAACAGTATCTGTAGATACTTAAGTGATAAAAAGACTGACCAATGAACATCCTGGGTTTATACAGAATAAGTCATGCCAGATAAATTTTAGAATTTCAAAAACGAATGTTATAGTTGTAATATAATTTGGGTTTGATCATGTGTGTCTCAGGAATTCTCATAATTTAATGTTGTCCTGGCTGGAAACAATGTAGAATGGATGCAAACCTGGCTGCACCAGTATGTTCAAAAACCAAGAAGTCTGAGGGAGGATCTTAGACATCAACGTCTGCTTGTTTAGCAGACTGACGTAGACAAACTGAGAAGAGCGTTGGAGGGCAGCAACCAACCTGACTAATAGGCTGAGGAAAGAAGGCTGAAAAAGGGCTAAATGTATGTATCTTTGCTAGCTGATGCGTAGGGGTTCCTAGACGTACCAGTAGTTGAATGGTACAAACATCAAGAAGGGGAGGATCAGTGAGATGGTGTGGTACAGTGAAAGGATGAATTTAAGACAGGCTATCCAGTCACACTGTCAGGAAATCTTATCTTTTAATCTGTGAAAATCTGGGGAGACACACAAACTGCAGTTCTATAAAACCCTGTGCAATGCAGAGTTGCTAGGGACTGACCCTTGTGATAGGTGATCTCATAGAAAACTTCTGTCTGTAACTTACCCAAAGGTGTTGAATTGGATTGCGTCTGTAATGAGAGGCTGGGAAAAGAGCAGGAAGAGACTGTGGAATGATGTGGGATGGTATCTGAAGGACAGACATTGTTTTAATTTCTTTTCAGAGCACCCAAACTTGGAGCCTCGGCACTTTGTTGATGAGAAGGTGGTGAATGAAAACCATAAGGACTACATGTTCCTGGAGTGCATCCTGTTCATTACTGAGGTGAGGGTGGGAAGGCATTCCCATTGAAAGACTTCTCAGCAGTTCTGGGTTATTTTAAGATTGGATTATTAATGCCTCGTGTGGCCTTCTCCTGCTCCTCCTTTTATTTATTCATTTGTCCTTGTGGAACGTGTGTCTGAGACTGGTGCAATATCAGGCTGTCATCTCAAATGAGTTCAGTAGGGATGTTGAGAGTGCATGTGATGAAGCTGCCTGGGAGGAGCACATCGGTTATTTAGTGGGGTTTGCCATAGGCTGTGTACAAAGTAGATAAATAACCTTGGACCCATTTTTGGATAAAGTAAAGGGGGTGTGGTTTCAGAACGTGTGCTAAAGGGATAGAGGTGGGAGCTCCAAAATGGCTGCTGTTCCTTGTTACGTCAGGTCCTTGTGACTCAGACTCCAAACTATCCCTCCCTCTTCAATAGGTCTCTTGGCAAGGCCTAGTGTCTCTGTGTCACCTGTGCGTGCTCCTAGCCCACCACGGAACCTGGTATGCTCCAAACTCCAACCTGGCCATTAGATCTCTGCAGTGGAACATACTTATTAAATGTACATTGTGAGCTAGTATGGGGAGATGTTGCTGAAATAGGCCTGGCTGGTAACACATCCAGAACCATATCCTCATTAAAGCATATCAGGGAATCTTTGGGTGTGGGAAATAATACTGGTAAAAGGTTTGATAAAGCTCCTCTATGGGAACATGGAGTGTATCTTTGGTAAAGGGCACTGCTTCTCAGCTGTGGTACTCAAACTGCCTTCAACCCCATGCTGTGTCTTGTCTAACTAGACTAGGTTGAGATAAGGTACGTGAGGTCACAGCTTTTCTGGACGAACTTCTCTTAGTGGGAAGGCACTGGCTTTTATGCTTCAGAGTTCTTTTTCAGGTCAGGAAAGATAACCTGAATGTTAGGCCTGCAGGAGATCTCTGAAGCAGGAAAGCTTGCACAAGTCCACCAAAAGGACTTGGTCCAGTAAAGAATATTATCTCATCTACCTTGTTTCTCTAATACCCTGGGACTACCATGGCTACAACACTGCAAATAGTCCAGGCTGGACAGACATGTCTATGGTGCTCATTCGCGTGAGGTCTTAATGGGGACGGCAAAGACTGTGCACTCTGCTTCTGTTAGTGATCACTTTTCTGGTAAACTGTTACAGATAGATGCTGATATGATTTTTATGCATGCAACAACGCTTGTACTAATCTATGCCTCTGTGCCCCCTTCTCTGCCTTATCCTGCTAATTAGCAATCAAACAGGAAGGTTCACATTATATGACACCCGCCCCACTATAATCAATAGCGCAGTAAATTCTTAAAAGTGGTTCCATTTGAACCAAATTCTTGAGAGGTGCTGGGGCACTGAAAACTTCCACTGATTCCAGCGAGTGTTGCTGGTATTTAGCATCTCTTGGGATTTAACCCTTGATTTGCAGTTTTAAAAATAACCTAACAGAAATCAAATATCATTAAGGACATGCAAATATATAATGCTGAAGAAACAGAAAACTTGTGTGTGTATTGAGAGTCTGTGTGTCATGCTCAGTGAAAACACCAAAATGCTGCAAGATTTGTTTGCAGGGTGGTGGTGGGGGTGGTGTTGGTTCTAGAATATTAGAAAGACAAGGTGGGTGAAGTAGTATCCCTTATTGGACCAACATTGGTGAAAGAGACAAGCTTTGGACCTCATCTAGAGCTCTTCTTCAGGCCTCGAAGAGGTCTATTTTGGCTATAAGTCTCATCTTTCTCCAGCAGAAGTTGGTCTGACATGAGATTGGTTTTAATTTTGGGATGTGTACTGAGTGTATGTCACAAATAATGCATCTCTGTGCATGGATGGAGAAAAATGTAAACAAGACACAGGCAGCACTTGACAGGTTAAAGTGAATTTTTAAAACCACTTCAGTCATTTTATTTTCTGTACAAAAGCTAGCTTTTTGGCTGTTAAAGAAATACTTCTCTGTCCCACAAATTTCATTGGAGCTGGTGGAATTTGGATTTTCTAGCTGTTGTAGCACCATCTAGTGGTATGAAAAGCTGCTCTGGGTTCCTGCTGGCTGAGCAGATAGACTTGAGACAACCTGAATTATGTAACATGGGCTATTTTAAACCATATATTCTCTTAAATATTGTTTCAGACAGATTTATCTTTTATGCTTGCTTGTTAGGTATTGGAGAAAAGCAGCTACTGCCACTAGGTGGAGCTATAACAGCTTTTAATACCCGCTTTTAATCTGTTAATCAACTGGCAAACAAACAACAAGTATCTCCAGAAAAGTAACTGAGAAAAGCGTTTTAAAACTTATTTTAATGATATTTTTCTTCCAATCTCTGTGATTGAAAACTTGCTTTTCCTTAGTAACATCACATACACACAAAGGAAATCACACACACACACACACACACAAAAGTGCGCTAGATTGACAAGCTCCTAAGGGGGAACTGTTAGTCTAGTTCAGCAGAACAAACAAGGAGTCTGGTGGCACTTTGAAAGACTAACAAATTTGTTTGACATGAGCATTCATGGGAGAAAATGCCACTTTGTCAGGTGCTTTGAAGATGACAACATGGGATTTCTCCCATGAAAGCTCATGTGATAGATAAATTTCTTAGTCTTTAAAAGTGCCACCAGACACCTTGTTTACATTAGATTGAGTGTGTTTTATAGGAATTGGACCATTCCTTGCTCTTAGTCTTAACTGTTACCAAAAAAGAAGTGTGATAGTGTGTGTGTTGTGTTGGTTTTTTTTTTAAATGAAACTTTTGAGTTCTCCATGCCTCCACTTGTATGCGATGTTTTCGTAACACACACACACACACACACACACACCCCAGATTATATTGTTTTTAATGTGTTTATTAAACCTCAAAGAGTTAAAGTAACAGTAACACAATATCTGATCTGAATCCACTTGTGCGCTCTCCTTTAGTGCCCCCTGTACTCCATATGTATATTGCGGCAAATGTTCAATAAATTAAACAATTATAGGATGACTTTTGAAGATAGGCCTTAAAGGGCTTTTGTCCCTAAATAGGCATTCCCCATGTGCAAAGGGAAGTAGCATGTTTGGTGGTTAGAGTAGGCTACTGAGAATCCTGGATCTCCCCCCACCGCCCCACCCCTGCCACAAAATTGGCTTTCTCGAGAGAGTATGTAATTTTTAAATTATTGCAAGATCTTCTTCAGATGTTCTGATGTTTGGGGCTTTTTCTTATATGGGTTGAGGGTCTGTTTCTTTGTGTGTGTGTTTCTATACCACCGAGGACAATGGAGCTCGAAACACTGCTGTACTTCCAAGAGTGTGAACTGAGCTAATCTGTGCCTTTGGTTTCCCCATCTGTAAAATGGAATTAACACTGTATTATTAGTATTGACTCTAAGCCCCAGGACTGGGTCATTCTCTGCTTTCTAACACCAGTGTTTAAGAAGAGAATGGCAAAAGCAAATGTCAGACTGTCACTCCACACCTACTCAACCAAAAAAAAAACCCATTGGAAAAGAGGATCTTCTATTGTGGGGAGTTGTGATTATCTCTGGGTGCTTTGAACACTGTTCTGTGCACTGTAATTGTGGGCATGGTCATGTCAGTCCCAGTGTGTTAGAGAGACAAGATGGGTGAGGGAATTTTATTTTATTTTTTTTTAAATTGGACCAGCGTCTGTTGGCAAGAGAGACAGAAGCTAGTCTCTCTCACCAACAGAAGTTGGTCTGGTAAAAGATATTCCCTCACCCACCTTGTCTCTCGAATGCTGTTATCTGGTGCCTACAGATAAAGCTGGTTCCTTGTTAGCTCTCTCTTATAATCTGTGGGAGTACAATACAGATGGGGAAGAGCCCCAAGCAGAGTGGGTGCGTGGGAGTGCACAAGTGAATTGTGCAATGGACTGAAGCCTGAACAAAATAGGGCTGTGTTCCTTTAAGAGCCAAGGGCAGGCAGCAAAGAATTTCAGTTTCAATCTGGCTTCTAAATTTGGAGGTTTGGGAAGGGAGGGTTCAGGTTTCAGCTGGAAGGGAAGGAACTGACAGGAAGGCGCTGCACTGAGCGTCCCCCCCTCCCCCTCCAGTTACTGACAGAGGAACCATTTACAAAAGGCCGATTCTCTTGGGAACAGAGAGGCAGGAACGCAGCGTCTGTGAGTAATTTCCTGCTCAATATGGCTGCTCTGACTCACTCCATTCCCCTGGGGTCACTGCGGGACTGCAGCGCTCTTGCTGTCTCTCTCGTTCTCTCCAGCTCACTCGTTTTCTCCCTCGTCTCCCTTTGTGGCTAAAATGAGCTAATTTTTTTTTCCTCTGCCTTCCATCCCCAGCGCTAAACAATAGCAAAGTCTTCCGCTGGAGCGGACGCGGGTTAGGAAGGCCGCGTCACAGATGTGTCAGGTGCTCCAGGCGCCCAAATCCTGTATGGCTCGAACAATGTGGGTCTGGCCATCCAAACTGACTCTTTTAGAGCTTCCCATCTGCCTTAACTATTTCAGGCCAGGAGCAAAGCAAAAGGGGGTTGATTGGAGCTGTGCCAATCTGAACGAAGGAGGGACTGGAAAACTGAAGGCGGCTCGTTGCTGAAATGCACGCAGCAGAATCTTCCATAAAGGGAGAGATGCTTTCAAAGCCTGCCTTGTACATGAGACTTGGGGCACGTCAGCTGCACTGCATCAGGCCTCGTCAGTATAGGCTCCCTGACATGGGCACCATTTTTTCAGTCCCCCACTGGTCATAGTGGGGATGCTAGATCTGTGTACTCTGTGCCCCAGCTCCATTTAATTTTGTATATGGTTTTATTTTGTTTCTGGAACGGACACAGATGCACACACACAAAGTGACTTAGTGGCTCATCAGTCATTCTCCAGCTCAGAAGAGTTGCAAAGAGGAAGCAGAAATTCATGTGTTCTCATTGCAGCTGTTCAGAGTAGGCAGAACTACAGAACCGTTACCCACAATGCTTCAGCCCTGAGGTCAATGGAGTCTAAATGTTGTCCTCTGAGTGGTGTGTTGTCATCCCCCCCTTCCCTCCTTCCTTGTAAACTGCTGTCACTTGGCCTCTGCAGAAGGGCAGCCATTCCTCAAAATGGATTGATCAGCTTTTTTACAGCAGCCAGCTTCAAAAGCATAAATGCTTTCCCCTGCTTGCTGCGGGTGTGTTTGTGTGTGGGGGGTAAGTTATTAAAGACCTACAGTACTCTTATCATGATAATCAAAAAGACTCTTATTTCCCTGTGATCCTTTTAAGACTGAGCTTTGGCCTTGTGGTTTATGAAGTCATGAGAATTTCGCTCAGTCAGATTGACTGACTGCATTATTTTTTTTTTTCTTTCCCTGAGGGTCTGTTGGAGGAGAGTAGCAAATGATGGGATGGTCTAGAGGCAGCTGTCCCTGACTTTAGCAACCCCCTGCCTCCACTCCCCCAAATCCTCTCTGGAAAGAAGCTAGGACTAACGAACAAATGCTGTAGTTTTTTAACAAAAGTAAGGCCATTGCCCATTTGCTGCATCTGTTGTGAGATGGAGGCTTGCAGCTTCACCAGCAACGTGAAAAGCAAGAACTTGAAAAAGCTACTAGATCCCCTGTAGCCTATCTCTGCTTGTGGCAGGTGCAGTGTTTGGAGCTGAGTACTAGTGCTGTTGCCAACCGGTGCTGCCCTCTCTATTCAGGGTTGGCGGTGGTGGTCACTGCTTCTTTTTTTGATTTGAATGGCGAATGAGTCACTTTCTTGGAAAGCCTAGCAGCAGTGTTGTGTGAGGAGTTTTCTGGGTAGAAAGGGAGCTGTGCTGAAGTGGACTGTGTTTGGTTTTTAATGAAGTCCTACAAGGAGAAGGGGGGGAAGTGATTAGAATAGAATGTGGGGCAGAAAAAGACTTTCAGGGCATGGATACTCCCTCCTTGTTTGGTAGGGCTGCTTCAGGACAGCCCTTGGCAGGAAGGAGGGGAGGGTGCAATGAGTTGGATGATGCTTGGGTCACACAGCCCAGCGGGAATGTTTGTCAAAGCGATGTGACTGTGAGTCACCTGGCTGGTGCACAAACTTCCTTGTTGGCTCTGCTCCCTTACTCTGTCTCTCTGTTTTAGATGAAAACCGGCCCCTTTGCAGAGCACTCCAACCAGTTGTGGAACATCAGCGCTGTACCATCCTGGTCCAAAGTGAACCAGGGCCTCATCCGCATGTACAAGGCAGAGGTGAGTGAAGGGAAAGACAAGTCTGGTCTCAGCTGATTGACCACAGCACACCTGCCTTGCAAGTCACAAGAACCTTTCAGCTAAGCTCTTCTGTTCTGCAGCTAGTGTGTCACGTCCTACATGGCATGTTCTTCCAGGCTGTCCAGTGCTCATCCACTGACCCCTTGCTGCAGGAGGCAAGGGCTTGCGTACCCACAACACCCCCTGCTGGGAGTTTTGATCTAGAGTTCCTCCCACCCATACATCAGGACATACAACAGGTCTTCCGAGGGCTGGAGTGCCTTTGAGCTTCCCCAACAGCTGACGCTCGTACCTCAGTCCTTAGATGGTTTGCCTTCTCTCATCTTTCTCTCTTTTCCCCATGCTAATTACAGGTCTGCAGACTTGAGGTGTTGCTTGACACAAGTGCCCATCTGATACCTATGCGGGAATTGCTGCCAACTGAACTAAATCAGTGGCCGTCCCCGTATGTGGAGACTCCTGAATCACTCTGTCTGCTGCTGCTTGAAGCTTGCCCACAGTCAGAAACCCAACCTGTTAAATTGGTGCAGCAGTGGCATGTAGACACAGCCTGCCTTCACCACAGCCCCTTTGCTCCACCCTGTGGTCAGTAGTTCTGTAAACCTTGGCCCGGGGGAGTGGCAACTGTGGATGTAACTTCCCTTCCCTTCTCCCATGTGTACACCTCTTCCTCCTCAAGGCAATGAAACAGGAGTCTGGACACCTGTATTGGGTTTCCGGGGGAAGGAAGGAAAGAGTGGGGAGCTGTGGGCCAAAGCGGGGACACATTGGTAAGGGACTGACCTGGACCTGGTGGAACACATCGGTAAGGGACGGACCTGGTAACCAGACTCTAGTGACAGGCTCTGCAGGGTTAAGAGAGTTCAGGGAGCCAGTAGCCAGTGTCCTTCCCTTCCTGCGTTGCACTGGGTACAGTGTAACTGCCTGCCACTAGAGGCAACACCATTGAGTCCTCATTTGTAGGGCTTGAGGGAGTTAATGGCCTGCTCACACTCTCCTATCCAAGGGAGGCCATGCACGTATCCCCAGGAGTTAAGGCAGAGTCTTGACTAAGCAGCTAGTCATTGTGACTGCGTGAAAGGGTTAACTGTGCTATCCTCCTCCACTCTTTCCTTTCACTTCTCCCCTCCCCCTTCCCTTCCTCTGAGCTTCACATCCTGTGTTTAGGTTCCAGCCCACATACCTCTCTAATCTGTAAGGCGTCACTCCCAGGGACTGTGCTGGCTCCTTCCGGCTGCAGCTCAGCTTTTCTCTGAAGTGCTGGGATCGCCAGGCAGTGGGGTAATGCCCCCCACCGCTCCCTTGCTCAGCTAAGCAGTTTTTTGCTGCCTCCTGTGCCTAAACCAGAGCTAGAGCAAGTGCCAGACTTCCTTCTCTCCAGGCTCAGGAGCGAGCCCTGCAGGAAACCCAAGGCCAAATTCTCTGCTGGTGTGACCCATCCCATCCTGGGGTTTCCCTAGCAGAGGATTTGCTAAAAGAACATTAGGGTTCTTCAAGCTATGAGGGTGTGAGTAAGAAAAGCAAGGAGTCTTGTCGCATTTAAAGACTAATAGATTTATTTATTGCACGAGCTTTCATGGGAGATTATCCCACTTTGTCAGACGTCAAGACTCCTTGCTTTTTTTGCTTTTCTAGACTAACACAGCTGCCCCTTTGGAACAGGGTGTGAGTGTGGCTTGCTGGCTGCTTAACCCTTACCTGCCCCTGTTTAAAAAAAAAAAAAAGTGCCGATTGTTGTTCCTGTGCTAGTAATCCAGGCTGGTGCTCCAAGTGCAGGACTCGGCAAGCCTGAAACGCCTGTGTCCAGTCCTGCCTCAGACACAGCCCCCTCCTGCGGGCTACTGGAAGTTTCCTCATGTCTTGGTTTCCTAGCCTAGGGCTGCCAATGATCAGTCTGTATTTGCAAAGCACTTCTGGGACTGAAAAGGTCCTGGTGTCTGCCCATCTCGAGGGGTGTGTGCTTTGGGGGCTGTAGCCAAGATGCCCATGTTAATGAATCTGCCAGCTCTGTGGTGCCTACCTTCCTACTGACAGTTACTGACTAAAATGATAACTAGCCACAGGCACCTGGATACCATGCTCCTGTTTGCCCTTGAAATGTCTGCTGGAGCCATCTCTGAGGAGAAACACAGAAGTTTTTAAAGTGTGTGCAACCTCATGAGACTGCAGTTTAGGACAGGAAGTGAATGCAAAGTATTTGCAGGACTTATTTGACAGGATGAGCCCCCTGATGAGAACAGTAGGGTTAATGATCTTGTTAAACAGTGTTTTGGGCCATCCAGGACTGCAAGTGGTCAGCAAAACAAGCAAGGAGTCTGGGGGCACTTTTAAAGACTAACACATTGATTTATCGCATGAGCTTCCATGGGAGAAAATCCCACTTTCTCAAACACTCAAAGAACAGGTGATTAAATAAATGTTCGTTTTTAAAAGTGCTACAGGACTCCTTGTTTGTTAGTCTGGTTCAGCAAAAAAAACAAACATAGCGATCCCTTTGGCCCAAGTTGTCAGGAGTTCATCTTTTCCAAAAGGTTGGGCCCTCGCATGACACAGCACTTTCCTAATGCCATAGTGGGCCCCTCAATTGGTGTGGATACTAAAGGAAGGGGGCCACCAACTGTATCACCAGCATTCCTTCCTGTTGGCTACTTTTTGGAAGCCTCCCAGCCATTTTCGAGAACAGATAGGAGAAACGCAGATGATGTTGTTGAGCATTGCCTTTGGGGGGAGGGAGTGTTTTAATTTTTTTTCTTTAGTATGGCTGAGCAAATTTCAGCCATGAACTTCCCAGAGTGAGGAGTAGGACTTTTGGGGGCGGGGGGGTGTAACTTGAGGTACATTGAGATAAAGGTGAGCCTTTTCCCCTTTTGAGGTCATTGTCTTGCTGTGTTTCACACTGGGCACCTAAAATCACTCTTGAAAATCTTGGCCCTTAAAGCAAGTTTAAATTCCCCTTTCCCAAGAGGACTTAATTTGCCAGCCCTCCCTCCTGTTCTCTCTGTCTCTCTCTGTCAATGGCAGCAGAGGATATTTAGGTAAAAGGAACTCCTAATTGCTGGCTTGAATCTTTGTTCATCCCCCCCCAGGCAGGCAGCTGCTGTCGACAGAGCAGGAGGGAATTTGCAGTCATGTTCTCTTTTCCTTGTGCAAGCTCTCTAAGGCTGGCTAAGATCTGAGCAAGGCCACTGACTTTTTCTTCCCTCGTGGCTTCTTGCTGCTGATTAGATTACATTAACTTAATCTTCAGTATGGAGGCACCAAGCCAGCAATGTTCCAGCTATTTAACAGCTTCTCAGGTATACGTCTGCTGTGATTGATGGCAAGAAACATCCAATGTCATCCAGACACTGAAGCACTGCCACATCATCCAAACAGGCAGTTGGAGCCAGCAGGAAGAAAGGGGGAAAGGGTCACTCTTTACCAGTTGTCCTGGAGACAATGGAAGTCCATCCACTCAAAACTAGTTGATGCCATGTAGCAGTGTGCAGCGACTGTCAAGATCCAAGGTCTGGATCACTTTAGTAGGTCAATTGGTTGCTTCTCTTTCATTTCTGCACCTCCTTGATTCTTGAATGCAGCAAACCTAAAAAGAGAGTGATTCCTATATGATTGGGATCTGTTCTCCAAATCAAAGGATTCCAGGAGTCTGGGTAAAAGATTTATGGCTGGGTGGTAGACGGCAAACAAATTTTCTTCTGGTTTGTTTTTTTTTTAATGTGTAAAGTTTGAGGCTGGCAGTGAGAGGGACTTTCCTTAGCCTCTCCATCAAAGGACAGAGAATGGATGAAGTGGGATATTCTCCCATGAAAGCTCATGCAGTAAATAAATCTGTTTAGTCTTTAAGTGCCACAAGACTTCTTGCTTTTTTTTTTTGTTTTTGTTTTTTTTGACAAAAGCAGTGACTATGGTGTGTTCTCCTGAGCCTACTTTGAATTTCTTGTCCTTTTCCCCCTTGGCTTCATTCAGATGGGAAATGCTTTCTATCTGGATCAATCTAATCCCCATTCCATCTACAAAGGCTTCAGGAGAGATGCTAATTCTGCCTCTGCTGGTCCTGCTGCTGGAGGAGGAGAGGTATCTCTGCTGAATTCTTGGCCTCTTTCTGGCAGGGTTGCTGGAGGAGCAGGCCCTGCCTCTTGTGGAGCTCAGTTTACCCTGCACATGCTTGAGGCCCTGAGTGCTGGCCAGGAGTAGCCTCTCGTGGACGAGTAACCATGCTCTTCTTTACTGGTGGAATCTATTCAGCAAGAACCCAAATTAGCCAGGTCCTACTGAAGCACATTTTCTGTGGAACCCCTTGGGGTAGTGGGGGATGCTGGAAACCACTTCAACTCCATCCACCAGGGTCTCAAGGCTTCAATTTGTCCTCCTTCCTCTGTGTCAGCGCTCTCATCTTCTCACTGCTTTCCAACCCCGCTTCCTTGAAGGATCTTCTCAGCATTAGGCTGTAGTGAAGCTGTAACAAGGGGACTGGATGTTTGGCTGTGCTGTGTACCGAAGACACCTTGTTAGTGATATAGGGTCATGCCTGGTAGCATAGGACTTAATCTTTTTTTGGTGTCTCACCCCAGGAGACCCAAGGTCCCTGACTGGTTACTATTTCCCCTGCAGCTATTCAGCTCTGCCACATCACGCTCCTGCTCTACAACTCTTCAGATTTGCTTTGGCTTCTGTGCATTCAGAGCAAGTTAGATTCTGCTGGAAGTAGTCTGACCCCTGGCTCTGACTGGAATTCTAAAGGCCAAGGTGCCATCTCACAAATCCCACCACTTCCCCAATGACAACAGCACCATGGCAGCTGCCTACCTCTGGCTGTAAACCTGGTTGTGTGCTCCACACTGGGGAAGGGTGAGCTGTCTTCCTAGACATACTGGTTGCTTTCCCCAAGGAGCCAGGCAAGTGCTCGCTGGTTCCTGGCATGCCAGCGATGGGTCCTTTTGGCTTGCTTTGTGGAGCCAAGGGCCTCCTTGCCCATGGAAGAGTGTGCTGGCACCATGCCAGCCCCCCCCAGTGGGTGTGGTCTGACTCCTGTCTCTCTGAAATACAAACCCAAGATGGCTTTAAAAGAAATGACAGCAGCAAAAGCGCTTGCCTGGAGGCAGAAGTGCAAGGAGTACCAGGATTCATCTGAGGCTGTTTCAGAAGATCTATACGAGCCTCTAGAAAAGGAGTCTGGATTTACAACCTCCCACAATATGATTTTTTTTTTGACTATTCTGCTGACATGTTGTGAGCAGCACGTGCGTTGTCCCAGTTCTCCAGAGCAGGCAGAGCCTGAGATGACTGTGCATGTGCTGGGACAGGGAGTGCACGGATTTGCTGGTCCTCTTGTTTGTCCTTATGGCTCAGCGCATTGTCACAGAAGCCCTGCTTCTGCCAGCACCATTGGCACATTCACAAAATGTGTTTGGTGTCACCAGCCCATTCTGGGACTCCTGAAGGACCTGTTCCAGAGTGGTCAGCTTCAGTTTTGGCAGGGGAGTCTCTTCTGGGACACTTCCCAACACAGCACTGCAGGGTGCAATGGAGGGAATTAGGACAGGCTGGAGAACTTGTAACTTCCCATCCATGCTGGAAACAACATTCAGCTACCTCCCCTTAACCTAGCCTGAGCTAAAGATCTTATTTCTAGTATTGCAGTCAACCGGTGTGACTTCTGCTTGTTGAATCATTAGGACCAACGTTTGCTGTGGCCCCAGGGCCTTCCACTCAGTGACAATTCACGGTGCCTTTATATAGTATCCCAGTGGAACACTCGCCCAATGCAAGGTGGCCTCAACACTGTGCAACCGGTGCTCAGGTCTTCCTGGCTTCTTACTGTAAAGTTAGTGTTAAAGCCTATGCTGGGATTTGGTCTGGTACTTGTATTTCATAAAATCCAACTTTATTTTTTAATGCACAAAAATACCCTCCTGCGTCTTTCCAGTTTTCCATATCCAGAGTTCCTCATCAACTGAGAGTTCAGGAGGGAGACCGCCACTGCTGCTGAGAGGACAAAGGCAAGGCTCCATCTCCTAAATGACCAAAAAACCACTGGTGTCATGGCTTAAATCTCTTCTTTCTCCACCAGGAGTTCAGCGTATTGCCTTTATGAGAGAAAATTCCAGTGAGGAATTTGCTCTGAGCATCCTATATGCAGACAGGAGCAGGGTGTACGTGGTAACCTTCTTCTAAGGTCAGGTCTGTCCTTAAAACACAGCAGCTGCACTGCTGTAGGTCTTCAGTGAGGATGCCATGTGTACCAACTGGAAGGCTTCTACCTATGGGTACTCCAGCTCCATGAAAGATGATGGGTAGGATGATGGGAGAATTACTACTATAGATGAGGTCTTTTTCTGCCCGTTTTTTGAGGTTTTGTTCACAGCAATGATAGTGAGTCTCCCCCTGGCCTGCCCTTTTAAAAAAAAAAAAAAAAAAAAAGGAATCTGAGGCCTGGTTTACATGAGGAAATTGGGTGATATAACAACATAGCTCAAAGGGGTGAAGAACTCACCCCATCCTCGGTTGTGGTTAAACTGACCCAGTCCCTAGTGTAGACAGAGCTAGTCAATGAGTGAATTCTCTCATCAGTGCCTCCCATCAATGTCAGGGTGCTTTGACTGATGAGCTCTAATGTGCTGGAGCAGATTAGCAGTAGCTTTGGAGAGGTGTTGGCATGGCATAAAGGTGAGTATTGGTTGCTTCCAGGCCTAGTCTATATTCCAGTGCAAATGGTTTCCACTGGGTGACCTAGGCTAGCAGAAGGACACCCTTGAATGACCAGCCTAAGTCCCAGAGATGCTTGTCCCCATGCTGTGCTGCAGAGACAAGAGGTCAGCTGAGGAGACATCACATACCCTGCTGCAGTGGATTTCTGCAGTGTGCCTGGTGAAGATGTTCTATGCCACTGGGCAAAAGCCTTGCCTTTGCTACCTCTCCTGCTGTCATAGTCCTGTGTGTCTCAAGTGCTGCCGACATCCGCTGTAGTGTAGATATACCCCAAGAAGACCACCACCAGCAGAGTGAAGGAGTGCTGCAGGAGATGGCCCATTCCCGCTGTCTTCTAGCCCTCTTCTCTGTTGCTTCCTGGTTGGTCGGGGGCCTGGCTGCCTATGGCCACCTACTGGCACCCCTGCTGGAATGGGAGTGCTCCTGGCATGCACTGTGGCTTATGTTCACCCCATGAGAATTTGTCCTCCCTTGCTGGGAGCTGGTGTTGGTGGTTGAGGGGTCTGTTTGCTGGGTGTAGCCCTACTATCCTCTTGGCTTCATCTAGTGTCCTGTAAATTGTGGTGCTCCCATGATATGATGGCACAGATATCCCCATGCACCATAATGGAGCAGGCCCTTCCCTGTGTTGGAACAGATATGCTTGCTTGTCCTTGTCAAAAATGTTTTCAGTTTATTCCAGTCCCTGAAAGCAGCCATGCACCTGCTGTGGCACTTTCTTCAGGTCTGGGAAGCCGGTCACATTTCATAGTAGCTGTACATCTGTCTCACTCCTGAGCCTGAATGGAGATGGGCAGGAAGCAGTTGTGTGGCCTGAGATATGATGCCTGGCTAGAGAGTCCCACCTCACAGCCGGCTGTTTGCACACTCTTTTCCCTTGTGGTTGCTCTTCTTTCTTTCCTCTGACTCTCTCTCTTCTCTTGCCCTCACTTGGAGTTGGTCTGAAACAGCCTGTTCCCTTAGCAAATGCCTCTTGTGAGGTGCACGGGTTGCTTGAATGCTCAATGTTGGATCTACCATCTTGTGCCACAGCAAACCTGTGGCCTTGACAAGTGCTTGTGTTGGCTTTTAGGAGCTCTCCTCTGCTGCTGCTTTCTTCTCCTGCAGGAACAGGAGGAGGGAGCAAGCATGCTTCTTTGGGTGCTGTCTCTGCAGGTTCACTGTGGAAGTTTTTGTTTTGTCCAGTTGCTCCTCCACTTGTCTATCCCATTAGCAAGTGCCCTGGTAACAGAAAAGGTCACATGCTAGAGAAAACAATTTCAAGTAGTGCCCAGGATGACTGAACCTTATTGAGCGGCCACTGTGATGAGATGTCTTGGGTTGTGTGTGCGCTACAAGCTTTACAGCTGTATTGCTGGAGCTGCACATCTGTTTGTTCTAGTTGTTCTATGCCGAGAGTCGGGAGGTTTCCCATTAGCTTAATTAAACCACCGCATGAGCAGCAATAGCTCTGTCAGCCTGAGTGTGTGTCCTGCCAACACAGCAGTGTCCACACAGGCACTTCTTTCAGCTAAATAAGTCAGTGAGGAGTGAGTGAGTGTATGTGTGTGTGTGGTTCTTCTCTGCCCCTCTGAGAGACCACAGAGAAAACACTTGGATGGTAAGAAGACAGATGGGAAAACACAACAGAGGTGCATAAACTAATTAATAGACTGGAGAAGGTCAAGCAACTTTTCTGCCGTATGAAATAAGGGCGCATGCTGTGCAGTTGAAAGGCAAGGGCTCTAAAAGTAAGAAAAGGAAAGAGGGTTTTGGCCAACATATAATTAACCCACTCTGGTTATCTGAATCCAGGAGGCTGGAGATGCAGATCCCATGGCTGAGGTGGTAGATCTTTTCCTCTGTGGATTTCTCTAACTCCAGAAATATTGTTTGGCTGTAGATCTTTATGGTGGAAAGTTGGCAAACAGAAGGGTATGGACAGAACCAGGGCTGCACTTCCTCTGCTTCCATTAGTGCTCAGGGTTTGAATGGCAAAGGGCTAAACTCTCAAATTCCACCTGACGACAAGGGGGATAATGGGCACTCAGGAAGCAAGCCCCTGCTGTCTCTGGAATGAACTGAGGGAGAGAGTCCTCAAGGCAGCTTTTCTCAGTCCCTCTATATTTTAGAGCTCACCTGCCATGTGTTTCCCCGTGTGGGCTCCTGAGCCCCCATCCCATCCCAAGAGGTTGGTTGCTGAATGGAAAATGTGCTCTGGTTTCCTCTGCTTCTGGGGGGGACTCACCTGCCTGCAGCCTGGTGGCTTTACATCTTTTCTCCTTTGCTCCCACAGTGCCTGGAGAAGTTTCCTGTGATCCAGCACTTTAAGTTTGGCAGCCTGCTTCCTATCCAGCCCGTCACTTCTTAAAGAGGCCATGGGAGGAGGCGATGCAGCGGAGACACCAGTGCGGCGCTCTTCCTTCTCCTTCCTTCCTTCCTTCCTTCCTTCCTTCCTTCCTCCTCCACCTCTCCATCCCCTTCATCCCTGCAGCCCTTTCTATTTATAACTAGAGAAAGTTACCAAGCACTTAGCGACCTTGCATGGAAGAAATGACCAAGAGCAGCTGCTCAGGCGAGTCCTCACCCCACTGACACTAGCAAGTGACAAAACCAGAGCTGTGCTTCTACCCTGTGGTGTGTTCAGTCGTATGCTTTGGTGGGTCGAAGGGCTGCTGTGCAAGGGTGGTTTAAATGGAGTGTGGATAGGGGATACTTCTGGTGTGGTTTTACAATAAGCCCCCTGCTTCTGTGCCCTGGAGGAAGAGGATGGGGAAGGGTTTGTCATGTGGATGTGGGGGGGACAAAGTTTCCCTTTGAGTTTCACTGAAATCTTTTGACTGAGGAAACCAAGGTGGTCCTTTGGTGTCAACATGCTCAGCAGAGGAACCCGATGTCTTTATGCTGCTGCCTTGGCTTGCAAGGGGTGCTCTTAGAAGGGTAGAGGGAGTAAGATATTGGAAGTCTTTGGGGGTCACTTGAAGCCAGGGTGCCGTCTCTCCCCGGTCAAGAAAAATTCTGTCTTTCCCCGCATGCCTACCCCTGGCAGGTTTCCCAAACCATCTCCTCTGCTCTAGGGTGCCAGCTGGGAGCCCTGCCCCTGCAAGCCTTGATTCTGCAATACTGAATAGAAGATGGGCTCAGGGGGAGTCCTTGAATACCACAGGGTTACATCTCTGTGGAAAAGGCTCTGAGCCAGTTTGTTCCCCTTTGCTGTAGCTAACAGGCATAAACTCCTGGTATTGCACACAGGCCTCCTTCAGCGGTACTTTGGGATCAGCTGCAGCTGGGCACAGCCTGCAACTCCACACTTACCATTTCCTGTTTGGTGCTTAGCGCCCATTAGAACCAGGGCAGCGTGGATGTCCTCGCTGGAGTCTATCATGGCTGCTTCTGCATTGTTATAAGCTGTAGTGAGAGCCTTATGACAAAGGGATTTTTCCATTTGCTAGCACATCCCTACACACTGTAGACTTCACTGTAGGGGATGCAGCATTGGGCAGGTATTCTGGTTTTAAATCTCTTTATCTGCTGGAAACGAAACATGTCAATGTCCTGGGGCAGCCTTTTTGCATTCCCCCCAAAAATCTTTCCCTTCCATCATTCCTGGCAACAGCTGCCACCCTACTGGGGCAAACTGCAATTATTTTTACCAAATCCTTATTAAAGCACCAGGCGTGCTCTTCATGTCCCAAGAGACACAGGCTGTTTTAGAAGGCCTGCTCATTTCAGACAGCGGTTCTAGACTCGTTCCAGCAGCTTAGTTTAGGAAGCACGTCTGATAAAATGAGGGGCTTAGCAGACCTTTGGTAATTTAGCAGTGCTGGAAAGGGAACAGCAGAAAATAGATGGGTGTGGATTTGTGGGGAAGTCTTAAGTGTTTGCTTGGGTCTGACAAAGATTCTGGATAAGTTCTTCACTTGAGAGGGCAAGTTTACTCCCAGGGTGTTAATAAACATTGGCTTGCTGCATGTGAGCAGGCTTAGCAAGGACACTTCCATTTTTTTCTTGAAGGATGCAATGCCAATATTTCTCTTCTGCTCTCATCCGCAGTGGGCCTGCCCAACCTTCTCCTAGCTGAGCCCCTTTATTGCTATTAAATTATTGGAAAACTTCTCTTTTCCTCAAGGAATTGGGTTCTTTGCATTTTTCTCTGTGGCTTCATCTCCTGAAATGAGCTTCTTCCATCTTGAAAGCTTGTGACCTGCTGCTGGGCAGAGAAGGTTCAAAAAATGCATTTAAAGTAAGATGCAATACCTGTTACTTGGGTTAAAAAGGCAAACCCTTGCCAAGCTGCAACTGTCGCTCTGTGCTGTTGCTTTGGGCCTGAGCTAGGGACAATTGCAGGTGAACTGAATCTGCTGGGTTGGTTTGTTTTTTGTTTTTTTAATGGCTTTTATCAAGTTATTTTAAATAAAACATGAAAAAAGTGCCCCAGGTCAAGCCCTGTTTTACTCTCAAATCATTAACAGGATATGTATGTAGAATGAGATTACAAATAAATCCACTGGGCAAGTTAATTTGGAAGATATTAACCTGTCAGGACCCCTAACTGTTCTATGTTCTGGTGCTGCTGTTAAAAAGATGCAGTTCAGCGACTATAGCACACCATTCTACACTGAGGAGGCCCGGTTCTCATCTTGCCTTTACTGCCTTATTGTGTGACCTTCAGCAAGTCCCGCCATTCAGTAATACAGGTCTAATAATAGCTGCCTGACAGATCAGGATGACTTAAACTGAGATTTTTCAAAGTTGTCTAGGAGAGTTGGACACCACAGTCCCTTTAATTTAGGTGCATAGTAGGCTTCTCCCTCAAACTACAGGAAAATTGAGACCTCAAGGTCTGCAAAGCACTCTCATTGGTGGAAGATGCAATGAGTGCAAAATAGAGCACTAAAAGGATGCGTTGCTTACATGGCGCTAGGCGTTAGCGATACAGCCCTTACAGGGGCCAGCACATAACTCAGGATGTGGGACATGACAAGATACTAACATGGAATTGTTTAGTCAGTATCCAAGTTGCATGCTCATTTTCTTAAGGATTTGGCATCTTAAACAACAAGTGGTTATGTGAATCCTATTGGTCCACATTTAACATGCCCTCAATAATCTGGCAATAGGCTGCTTCTCTTCTTGATCATTACTGTGATTGCTGTCAGATCTCAGTTGCCAGCCTGTTTGGGTTTTGTTCCTTCCCCTGAATGGTTCCACATGCATGAATCACACTTCCTGAAACAACACCTGGCTTCTCCCAGGTCTGGAAAAGCAATACCTTAGCATCCCACCCCCCCTGTGATCTCTGATGTTGTGGTTTTCATTAAAGAATTGTGTTTTGCACCAGGTGATTGTGTTGGACTGTGTTGGAAAAGAGCTAGCCCTGGCCTCTGAGCTCTTGAGTGGCTCGGCTCCCAAAACTGATGGCTGCAAATCTGGCTCTCGCCTCACAATTTGGTGCCTTTCATATATTGAAAAGTCTCTTCCTAGGTGCTTTCTATCCTAGTCATTGATCTCTCACATCAAAAAAGATTTTCTGCTGTGATTAAGGATGTGCTTGCCTCATCCAGGTTGATACTCGGCCCTTCTTTATTTACATTGTTATTGCATTTTGGTGCATGTCTTTTACAAAACATATGCAACCTACAAGGCATGGAACCCTATTCCCCTGCAGGCAAATACCTCACAGAGGATTTGGAAACTGTCTGGAGTTGAGACATTGCAAGGGTAAGGCTCATTGTGAGGCAGGGTAAGAGCTGAAATGAAGACATCTTGCCTTTGAGGCTGCCATGCTGAAGGGTCTCTAAAGCCCAGCTTGATAGGATTGATCAAGGTAACAGCTCTAACCCGACAGCTGGGCTTGATCTTCTCATCAAGAGCAACTGAAGTTTGCAGACATTCTAAATAAATTAGGGTGTTATTGTGAATAGGTTATATTCTTGCCTTCTATATAGCCTGCCTGGCCCAGGGGCTCATGCTGGTGAGCGTGACGGTGGATCCCTAGAAGACATGGTAACAGAACGTCAGCTGTCCTGGTGTCAGGACCCATGTCCCTTGAAGAATCAACTGCCTTATTGAAAAGAACAGCAGTGTTTTTCTGAATGTGGGCCTGTAAGCAGAGGAACCAGAAAAGGCCCTTGATTTATTGGCATCTTTCTAGCAGGCCTAGGAAAAACATGAGGGCACAAGGAGAAATTCAAGGTATTCAATTAGGACTAAAGGTAATCTTTCTTTTAATAAGTAAATGATCCCTGAAAGAGCCCCACTTCACGCTAGCCGTAGCAGCGAAATCCTTTGAAAAATTGGGAAGTGAGAAGGTTGCAAATTTTGGCCCTGAGCATGCAGATGCAGTCACAGGGATAAACCCAAGAGCAAGCCTGAGTGACTTTGGGATCAGGGTTTATCTGTCTACACTGCAGTTTAAAAAAAACAACCCAAACCCTGGCACTGACTTTCTTAGCCAGGGTCGGTTGGCTTGGGCGTGCAGGGCTCAGGTTGTGGGCCTAAGATTTGCTGTGTAATTCACTCCTGTGGTAGGATTTCAGGGGTTGGGCTCCAGCCTGAGCCAGAGTGTCCTTATTGCAATTTTTAGCCTTGCAGCCCAAGCCCTTGGAGTCTGAGTTGGCTAACCTGGCTGGCCACAGGTCTTTTATTGCAGTGCAGATGTATGAAGGCCTCAATTTCTCAATCACGATGTGGAGAAAAACCCTAGTTCTTAACTAGCATAAGGTCATAAGAGGGTCTATTGCATCTGGGTCAGACCATCTTTCCCAGCGTCCTGTCTTTGTCAGCAGCCCATCCCACTAATATTCCACTCAGTGGGAATCTTGCTACTGGAAGAGGGTGAAATAATGCTACTGAAAACAGACACCCTTTGAATTCTTAAGAGTCTATGTAAGCTTTAATGTCAAAGAACTTGAGAGTTCTCTAGGAGGCTGCTGGTAGAGAAAATGCAGCAAGGTTTATGACATGGGCATATGTTCCTCTGATGGACAGTTGTCAGCTTGAAGGGGCATTGCTGAGATTCCTCTTATTTCATGTACATTCTGGCCATGTATATCTTCACATAGTACTTTGAAAAACCCTCCCTAGGGGGCTAGAACTAAACCACAGAAAGACTGTAACACAGATCATCAACTCCATTAGATGGGTTGCAGCATGAACCTCCAGCACCAGCATTTATTCCTTTCCACATTAGTCTAGAATTTGACTATATCTTGCTGAACCATCCACATTTTAAATTCCTCTGACCAGATGTGTATTGCAGGATGTTGGAAATCCCCAAACCCAGTGGAGCTGCAAGACTAGCTGTTTTGGTTGCTAATGCCAATCAAACATTCATGTAGACTAATAAAGCAGAAAGGAAGAAATGTTGGAAGTACCAACTTTTTATAAAGATTAGGCTGTCTATGTTGGAGGAGCGAACTGCCAACTATTGCACTTTCATATCTATACAGGAAAAAACATGGGGGTGGGGGGTTGTTTAGGGTGCTTTTTTCTTTTTCTTTTAAAATCTGCTAATTTTTATAGTTGGGGAGGAGAGATGATGTCCTTGGGCCAGGCCCAACAATTTAGCAGCATATGGGAGGAAGCTTTGTCTTGTTGGGGTTCCCTCAGGTTTGATTCCCTGATCCACCATGGACTTTGTGTGGGACCTTATGTCACATGGTTTCTCAGGGTAGGAGCGAGCTTTGTGGAGCCAGGGAGCAGGGTGGGTCCACGCTTGAATAGCTAACCTAAATCTGCCGATGCAGCAACATCCCTGTAGCTATTTTTACTGCACTGAGGTGGGCCTGGCTAGGACAAATCTGTCTACCTGGGTTGGGAGCCTTGCTCACAGCTGCAGTGCAGAGACTGTCAGTACCTCAGCTACAGCCTAGGTCTGATGGCCCTTCCCTGCCTCTCCTGTGAGGATAAATTAATGAAATGAGGCCAAGACACATGGCATAAACCCAGAAGGGTGGTGAGATGATGATAGACTTGTACAAGTGAGCTGGGCTACTGACAGGAGAGACAAACAAGTTCCATCTAAATTTGTAAACTCAAATATAACCCTAGTGGAAGCCAACCTGGTCACATTTCACTGTGTGCTGCTAAGTTGTGATATCAAAGATGTCATGATGCAAAATCACAATCAGGGAAAAAACATTATATTAACCCTGTTGTGTTTCAAAGCCCGTTTTTATCCTTCATTTTCTGGCTTTTGTTGTTGCATGTTTGCGTCATGCAGGATAGAAGACACTACTGTTAATCAGCTCTAGGATGAGGTTTGATGATACCAGTAAAAATAGCAGAGTCCTCTTTTAAAAAAAAAAAAAAAAAAAGTCTCTGGAGCAATTCCAATCCAATCCCAGCTGGTGGTTGGCTCCATTGTTTCCCACGCTTTACACACAGTAGGAGATGTCAGTGATGTGTTGCCAGGGGTGGGACAGTGCTGAGGGACACAGGAACATTAGTGTCCCAAATCCCAGAGATTTTCCAGTGCCAGTAGACCCAGGTATAAACCAGAGGTGATATATCCATCATCAGAAGGTTGAAGTGCTAGATATAAGCAGAATTTCCACGTCAAGGCTCTTTCAACAATGTTAGGCTGAGTTAATCTACAGTTTCCAAAGGGATAGCTGTGTTAGTCTAGTCCAGCAGAAAAAACCAAGGAGTCGTGGGGCAATAAAGACTAACATTTATTTTTAGCATGAGCTTTCGTGGGAGAAAATCCCACTTCGTCAGATGCTTCGAAGCATATGAGAAAGTTAATGAAAATTTTCCCCCACAAAAGCTCATGCAAAAAATAAATGTTAGTCTTTAAGTGCCACATGACTACTTGGGTTTTTTTAAGTTAATCTAATAACAGCCTGGAGGTTTAAACTAAAGACTGGGCGGAAGGAGCCCTAATGACCTAGGTGAGAGTGTTAGCCTTGTTTATTAAGTCACTTGTTCATGGTGACCTTTTTTATTGCATTTTTTGCTTCTGATTTGTAATTAAGAGGAAGCTTCATGATTGTCACAGTATAACAGAATTTAAGGGCATAGTCCTCCCCAGGGGCTGAAGATGAGCCCATTTTCAAGACAGGAAGGGTGTCCTACCCTAGGTAAAACTTATTCCAGCTCAGGTGTCCAGGAGTATTGGTTTGGCACATAATACACCTTCTGCCAGCTGCCTCTATCCTGCTCTTGCGAAGGGGAGGGTTTTGGTGATCTGACATCATCAATGTCTTTTCCATCATGAGCTCCAACTCCCACTGAGGACAAACAGAGGCTTTCCATTCTTTTCTGTGAATGTTGGATTTGCTCCCTAATGAAGTCCTGAGCATTTTTCTCCTATCTATCCATTGACGCTCTGTGGACTTAAACGAATGTTTGGGACCAATATCTGTTTTCTAAGCCTTAAACAATCAAAGACATGCTATTTCTTTCAAAGCAGATACCTATATTTTCCCACTTCCTACAGTAGCCCCTGAAGGAGGCTGAAGTCTGTGGCCTTCATTTATACATTTTTCAACTTTCTCATAGGTAGGCTCACAACTGGGGTCAGCTAACTACGCTCCACCTGTCACTATCAGGATGTAGGGGTTAGAGGTCTGCAGTTAGGTGGCTCAGCCCTCAAGCTGGTTAAAGAGCCCACTTAGGCCTGCAGCACATTGTCCTGATGGGTCTGCCCACCTTAATGGCTACATGTAACCAACAGGTCTGCATTTCAGCTCAGCTCCAAGCTTGTTGCTAGCCGTGTTCCTGTCTGGTTTCTGGTGCTGGCTACTGGCTTTCCTGCTTCCTGACTCCATCGGCTTGGTTGGACTCTGACTCTACCCACTAGAAAGGGCTGCATTGTTAACCATTGGGATAGTCCTGTGTGCTAACCAGTAAGTCAGACCTCTCTGTCCCAGTCCCTGACAGTCATGATAGGTCCTTCTGGGAGACCTGGATCACAGCTTGGGAAACATTGCTCAAATGCATGCATGATTATACACTCAACTACAGCAAAAAAGGGTGGAGCACCTACAGACCCCATTCATTGTCTGTTCCATGTCACCCTCCAGGCCTGATACACAGCAGACAGGAATCTATCACAGTTCATTGTGTGGAGTTTTGTTCTGTGGCTCAAGCAGTGAAGGTCCTTGCTCTTTGTTCTGAACATCCTGGTTCAGTGACCCTGATAATGAAGACTAGGGCCAGGACCTGTCTTTTTGCCCTGTGTTTGTACAGGGCCTAGCACCATGGGATCCTGGACCATGATGGGAGGGGGCTTCATAAATACTTCTGCAATACAAATAATAAGATGATGTAGTTACAAACACATTGGAGAGAATTGTAAGAGAAGCATCATGAGCATTCACTTACCAGGGTTCTGTGAAAGAATTGTGACAAAATATGAAAAACATACAAGTGCGGCTGGCTCTTGCAAAGAGAAAATAAAAATAAGCAAAATGTCATGACTTTTCTCTTCTCCAAAATAGAATTTTTGAATTTTAAATTTAAACATTTAAGTTAAAAATGTAAATAGTCCTGTTTCAAAGCAAAAGTTTCATTCCTTTGAAATGTCCCTGAGGTCAGCATGAATGCCTGTGTTACAAAACACAGAGGAAGTGTGTCACACGTTTCAATGTAAAAGCCATGTGTTGGAGAGAGGGAAAAACATGCAGCTATGTTTGCAAATGGTTTGAAAAGAAAAAAAAATCCAGAAATGAAACATTGGAAATGTTCATCAGCCAACTGACAGATTTCCTCAGCCCTAATGCATGTAGGGGCAGAAGGCTTCTAGCTAGTGCAGAAGGAATGGCTGTAAATCAGTGGTAACTTTTTTTCCCTCAGGACTCAGTTGAAAAAAAATCATGTATGCCCATGACCTGACAATTAAATTTTTGAGCAATGCATTCTAGTCTTTTGGTGGTGGCATCAGGGGGCACCATGACGCAGCACCTGAGAGTCTGTGACCTAGTACTGGGTACTGACCCCAAGTTTGAAAACCAGTGCTGTAGATCATCACTCAGAAGATCCATTACAATGTTAAGCCAACCCTTAGTGGGTGTGACGTGTTTAGCCCAGTTATAGGTAATTCAAAGCTGATTGGGTTGATAGGCTCTGCTTCAGTAGGGCCTCTCTGTTCCCTGTCCAGCCTTCATTCCAATTCTCTACACCCCAAGGCATGGAGCAGGCATACTGCTCGCATGACTAGGAGCTGGCACAGATCGGTATAGCTCTGTGGCACGAAAGCACTCTTCCCTTGTGTTGCCAGGATTCTCTTTGGGCTACTGTCTGTCTGTGTCTCCTGTGACCAACTGGGTTGTGGGGGCATCTTTCCAATGACATGTCAGTAGGAGGTGCTTGTATCCCAGAGGTAGGCAGCTCCTCTCCAGCGCCCCTCTGAGGGAAGAGAAACATTATCACCCCATTTTACAGCTGGGGAGCTGAGGTATGGATCCATAAATTGACTTGCTGGAGATCACTTAAAAGCAGAGCAGGAACTTAAATCTGGGTCTTTTTTGCACCCCAGGCTAAGGCATTTCTGCAGCCTCCAGGCCACCCTTGCCGTTGGATCTACTACTGAGTGTACCACTCCTGTACAAGGCTAGTCTGGTAGTACAGTGAAAGCTCACTGCTGTGTCCAGGCAAGGAGTGGAGACTAAGGATGAAATCCTGCCTCCATTGAATTCAACAGGAGCTTTGCCACTGACTTCGGTGGGGTCGGGATTTCACTGCAGTTCTTGGGTGACTGGGCTGGAAGGAAGCATCTTGCGGCTGCCACTTGTGTTTCCTGCTTGCGATGAGCTTGGCTGGGAACCAGGCTCAATCCTTTGCTAGAGGGAGGGTTTCTGCGGTGGGGAGACCATTAGAGGAGGAGTGTAGTCATGGAGGGCCTGAGGTGGGATAACTTGTCACCAGAAGAAAATCCCTCCCTAGTCTTCCTGTGTAGGCCCTGTCTGATTCCAGCAAGCGGGGAGGTTAACTCTGAGACCAGTCCTCACCCAGGGGTAGAGGGTGGGTGGACTAACAGGCTAGCTGGGCCACTCAGTGTCCCGGGAGAAACACAAACCAGCGCAAAGGCAGCTGCTGGTACACTAGATGAGACTTTAATCTGCGCTGGGGGAGTGTTGAGAATTTAATGTGAGTAACCAACTTGAGCTGATTGGGTAGCAGGGGCTCAGGATGCCCAAAGAATTTATCTAGTGGATCCATAGAGTGAGGGGGAAACAAAACTGCTACAGTAATCATGTGGATCCTGCTGCGGCAGGTGTGAGGACTGGCCTACTTCTGGGGAGGTTCACCTTGCTGTGTGTGTGCTGCTAACCTAGCCCAGTACCTGAAAAGCCATGCTTTGTAATCTGTGGAACGCACCAGATTGCAGCATGTGGATGGCAGGGAGAGAGATTTAAAAAATATTGAAGAGGGGGAAGAAGCTAGCTACCCAGACATTTCATCCTCAAGTACAAACCCTAGCTCTTGTCCCCTGTCTGTAGCTTCCAGGTCTAGGAGGCACCACTGTGAGGGTCTAATGTGACTTCTTGCATGCTACAGGTCAGAGAGTTTTGTACCGTATTGAGCCCAAAACTTGTGCCTGAAGGAGAAACTTTCTCATGGAGAGATAGCTAGCCTTGATTTAAAGGCTCCAAGCAATGGAGAATCTACAGCTTCCCTTGGCAGGCTGTCTCAGTGGTGCATTGCTCTTACAGGTAAGAATTTATGCCTTATTTTCTGAATCCTGCTTCCAGTTAAGGTGACCAGCTGTCCTGATTTTATAAGGACAAACATAATATTTGGGGCTTTTCCTTATATAGGCACCTATCACAGCCTCTTCCCCCATTCTGATTTTTTTACCTGTGCCCTGGTCCCCCTACTTCCAGTCACGGGGTTTTCCTTTCCTTTTGCCTTCCAGAGCATCAGATCTTTCTCTACATCTGGGTAAACACAGACCATGCCCGCATCCTGTAAATCTAATTTGTTTTGCCTACCATGCAGTGCATGAAGTAAGGGAAAACCAAGGTCTGATCGTAAGGGAAAACTACTTCAACTCTGTCAAACAGCTGAATTCAGATTCACGCACTCAGGGCTTGTTTACAGTAGAAATGTTACAGCTGCAGCGCTGATGCTGTGCTGCTAGAGTAGGCGCTATCAATCCCGACAGGAAGGGTTCTCCCACCAGTGTAGATAATCCACCTTCCTGAGAATTCATCTGTTGACCTAGTGCTGTCTACACAGGGATTTAAATCAGCTAAACTACGCTGCTCAGGCATGGGGGTTTCCTGCACCCCTGGACAATGTAGAAGGGTAGGGTGGCTCTAATTGTCTAGTGTAGCCCAGCCCTATGGGACTGTCAGGCTGCACACCACGTCCTTCTCTTCAACTTGGCACAGTTCAGCATTTTCAGAACTACAGGCAACAGTGCCTCTCACTGAGAGCTGTCATTTCACTGATGCCTCCCAGTAGCTGTGCTACTCAGTTAGAGATGTAGGACACGCATCTGGGAGCATGTGGAAGTTAGGTGAGGTCTATGATTTTGTGTTGATCCAGTTACATTACATCAGCAGTGGTATAATAATGATCAACAGCAACAAGGAATACAGGTGATCTGTCAGAGACAAAGGGAATACAGAGGTAGGACTGCAGACTCCTTTTGGGACCCTGACCTTCTTTGAAGATTCTGACTTAGCCGTTGCTGTGCAAGTACTGGCGTGCTTTTACTTGGCAAGTAAGAGGCAACTTTCGTCTAGTGGTTAAAACACAGACTTCGAGACTCTGTTGTATTCCTGACTCTGCTAATGACTTGCTGTCTGACCACGGACAAGTCACTTTGTCACTCTGTGCCTCAGTTTCCTTGTTTGTAAAGTGGGGATGAGAATAGTCAACTACTTCTCGGGTGTTTGAGATGTGCACCATTTGTATCTGCATAGGACTCTCAAATCCTTGAATGCCAAGTGTAAAGAAGTCTTATTAACTTGCCTTTAAGAAATGCTGAGTGTCTTGCCATTCTTGTGTCTCACGAGCCAACAATTTCTTCTGGTGTCCCAAACAGTGTCACTGAATCGTCAAGATAGTAGCTTTGGAGTTAAATAGGAATTTCTGAGATGCAAGATTTTTTTTATTGTAATTTTGATTAACAGTTTATTCTGAGATTAGATGCAATGCTTAGAAAACATTTTCTATTACTCTGCAGTTTCACTGTAACATTCACAGCAGACCAGATAGACTTTTAAATCAAGGAAGAGCGTTCATCATCAAAAATATAAGCAGAATAGAGATCAGTGGGAATGACTACTACTCAGATAAATGGAACATATTAAACACATTGCTACCATGAATGGCCTCTAGACCATATGGTTTTGTCCCTCACAGCCATCATATGGTTTGTTGTCTCTATATGGGAGTGATTCTAACATCTGCTACCAGAGGTCCATCCCAAAACATATTTCTGCTAACTCACCCCCCACAAACTGGGAAGGCCTTAGCAGGTGGAAAAGAGAAAGGGGCAGAATCTGGAACCTGGATGCAAGGGCTATGTCACCATCTAAAATTGTAGTTTGGACTTGGTAGTCCCAACTAAATAAATCTGAGGTTAATCTGAACTAACTTTGGGCTAGTTTGAACTAACAGTGACTTTTTAGTTCAAACTAATTTCTTAGTTTGAACTTTTGAAGTTGAAACTAGCCATTATTTCGCATATTGAGTGCACTTAGTTTGAACTAAAGGAATTGTCCCCTACAGGAATTAAATGATGGTGAGGGAGTTGAGGAGTTAGGGAGCAGCTCGCTCAGGTCTGTCCTGCACTGGTGTAGTCACTTACATTTGTGCAAATGATACAAGTGTAACGTGCTGGTGCATTTTACATCTGCTTTGCATGGGACCTCTTGTTCTGTGCATGTACAGTGCCTAGCACAATGGGATCCTGGTCAGTTACTTGCACTCCTTGGCACTGTGGCAAAACAAATACCTAGTCAAGCTTGCTGGACTTTATGTTCAACTCCATGAGACTGCTCCGTTCCTCAGTAACACAGCGACTCTTGAACACCATGTCAATCAGTTCTGAAATGTCAGGGGCTGATCTGCCCACGAATGGCCAGAAAACCCTGTCTGTGGATGATGGTAGAAAGTGGGAAACCAGGAGGAAGAAATGATGGGTTGGGGATACATAGAGCCCTTGGTTGGGATCTGCTTAGCAGAGTCAGCACCTTCAACCCTCTTGGTAATTGTCTATAAATCAATGAACCTTAAACTGAAAGAAAAGTCAAACGCTTCCTTGTGCTGTGTCTGTATTTTGGTGCTGACTGTGCCCAGCTCTTTAAAGCTTCCCTAGCCTGCCTGGAATCACTTCTACTGTGGGTGGGGGAGACTCAGTGGCCTGCAGTGTGCAGGAGATGAGACTAAATTACCATAATGATCCCATCTGACCTTGAAGTCTGAGTCTTGTGGTTGAAGCACTGAGCTGACTTGGGTGCAACTTCTGCCTGTGCCATGAATTTCTCATGTGACTTTCCGTGGGTCTCTGCTCCCCATCTGACAAATGGCAATAACAACACCCTTCTTGTGTCTGATCAAGGGAGGCTGTGCGCTCTTCCTTGGGTCAGCCCCTCACTGTGTGTGCAATGCAACGAGGTCTGCATCTTAGTTGTGGCCTCCATGTGCTACTGTAACTCATCTAAGACTAAATTCAAGGATGGATTTAGTCTCCTAGGAGGCACAACACCCGCACCCTCTTTAAAGGGGCCTCCAACCATCGCATGGCATTGGACAGTGGACACACTGGGGCCAGATGCAGAACTGCTTTGCCTTGCATGCAGAAAGGGTTCATTTCCAGCCAGTACTACTTGAAAGGGCAGCAGAGTGGTATATTTAAAAAAAAAAAAAAAAAAGGCGAGAGAGAGAGAGACCCACACTTGGCAGGCACTGGCCTCGGGGTGCACACCACTTCTTGAAGGAACCACTCTCCAAGCAGGCACATCTGTCTTCTCTTAAAGGGATCACCATGTAAGCAAGCACTCTGCCTCTTTTGCTAAGACTGTTGGTCTTTGCTCCCTGATGGGGCAATATGAATCCTATGAGGGATTCTGGAAGGAGACACTAAAGAGGCCCAGGAGAGCCCTGTGCATTAACTCTAACCTGTGGAGAGCACATTGAAGGGAAGGGGATGGCAATGGCTGTTTTACAATCGCAGGTTAGGGCCTGGGATTTGTTTACTACTTTCTTTTTCCCCAGGACAGACAGCAGAAGCTCCAAGGAGGGAACAGTGTTTATGCAGGGCCTTTCCTCTCTGTTTTCCTTAGTCCACAGCCGTCAGTATGGCCTGGCACAGAGCAGCTGTGGATACTTGTATTGCCTGGAAAACAGGGCCTCTTCCTCTTTCCTCCTCTCCCCACCAGAATTCCCTCTGAGTTCTCCAGTTCTTCTCCAAACCCAACTAATCACATTCCCCTCCTGCTACAGTCTCTGCACCTGCCTTGGGGAGCCCCATGCCACAGCATTAGGCTGAAGCAGTAGAGAGCTTGAGCCTGGCTGGAACTCACACACTTCTCTGTTGTTAGAGGGGTTGGCCCAAAATCCGTCTGTGTCCCATAGTGGGCTGGGTTGTGTGTGGTGCTCCCTCTGAGTTGTATTTCCCACTCAACAGGGACGTGGGCAAGTCAGTGCTGCTCACATCCAGGCCCAGAACCTTTTAGCTTACTGCATCAATGGGCGAGAACAAAAGGCTGATGGGCCCAGGTCCCCACTGGTCAAGGACCAAAAGTGGAACACAGCCTAGGATCGAGGAAGAAATAACAGCGAGAGGAAAGGGGAGAAATGATTTCTTCAGCATAACTAGCAATGTCTCTAACCTCTGCTCCATGACGCAACCTTTCTGAGGCTGGAAAGCTTTCCGTCAGGGAAGCAAAAGAAACCACAAGATCAGTGTGGGATGGAGGCAAATCAGGAGTGAGATGAGGGGTGTCCTTTCTAACAACAAAGGGGCGTGTGTTATGGTAGCCTCCTCATTAGGGTTTAGGAGATGTGCAGACTTCCTCTGGTAGCAGATGAGATAAGCGGGACCCTCTGTCCTTCCTGTTGCTCCAGTCCATCTGTTCTAGCCTCTTTCACAATCATTGCTAGTGGATCACAGGCCAGGGGAGAGGGCTGTAGAACAGGGTGCGTAAATTATGCCCTGTCTCGTCGAGATGGGCACAGCTTACTTAGCTTGTTGTCTGGGAGAAGTTTTAGGTTCCAGGCACATGTGGAAGGGACAAAAAAATTATTAGCTGGGCTACAGAGACTGTGTTTGTGTGTAGGGGAGAAACCTTACACTGTCACCTCCTTTCCAGCCAGAATGCTACTGACATCATGATTAATTTATCAGGTGCTTATGAATATGCAGATGAGCCTCCAGTTTCTAGGCTTCGCTTTCCGGCGAGAGAGGATGAGTGTTGGTGATGGGGTTGCGGCTGCCACTGCCTTCTTAAGAAGAGAAATGTCATGTAGTGGTATTGAAAATATATAAATAAATGAATACACCTCCAAATAAGTCAGGATCTCAATCGTCCCGCCTGCATTAGGCGAGCTGCTCATTTTTCCCAAGTGGGTGGCATTTTTATGGGTGCCTCTCTGTGTATGTTCCTCCCCCATGCAGTCAATTACTTTAGGGTGTGTGTGTGGGGGGGGAAGAGGATGCATTTCTGCTAATATTGTAAATTGTAGCCTCTTGTATCCTTTGGTCCATAGGAGAAGGCAAAGGCACTTTCACCCTGGGCAATGTGGAAAGGGTTGACTTGTATTGCACTACTGCAACTTGTGTGGGGGTGGATCAGGCTGGGGGAATGTATCCTACTGGAGTATAGGGTTCCCCAAAAGATGGTCTCCAGCAGCCACTCCTCCCTCTTGGAGCTGCAGCCCTGGAAGCCAGAGAAACCGGTTGTTCAGGCAGCCTGTTTGTATTGAGGGCTGTGAGGAGGGAAATGCTGGAGGTCTGTGTTGAAAGCAAACTTCTGATGCAGGCTGTTGGACTGACCCCCCCGACCCCCCCCATCCCAAAGGGACCCTGGCAACACCACAGAGTTAAAGGAGAGGGTTCATTGAAGCTGGGGTTTGCTGGAAGGCAGCTTGCATAGGGGAGATGGTGCAACAGGCAGAGCTGCGCCAATGTGAACGACTTCACAAGGTCATGGGACTCTTTCATGGATGACTTGTGTCCGTAAATCAGTCACTTTGAGGGCTTGCTGTGTATGGAGGGGTATGGGTGATCCTCTTTGGAACAGGGGAGTGGGGCTTGGATCTGAGTTTAACGCCTGGCTTTGCCACAGCCCAGCTATGTGACTTCACGCGCATCCCATCACTTTTCTGTGCCTCATTTTCTCCATGCGTACAGCAAAGCAGATTAGAAAGCTCTCCAGTGTCTGAGCAGTTGGAAAATCACAGTGAGCCACGTGGCACTACCTGTGGCCTGTGGTTTAAAACTCCTCAAAACAAAAGTGCTAGCCTTTGAGTCTGACAAGCTACAGCTGTGGATTCCCACTGAAGGGGAAGGGAGGAGAAAAATCAGCCCCCCCCCCCCCCCCAAGTATCATGGAAACATGAGCCACTGCTCTTGTTAATAGAGGTGTTCAAGACTGGTTCTCAACCTGTTTTCTTTTGTGGGCTTCATATGCTGGTCTCGTTTGTGGGCTGTATCTACAAAATACATCTGCTTCCTGTAGGACCCTGAGGATGTCACATAGTGCTGATGAGGCCACAAGCACCCTGTGGGTTTAGAGTCCCAGCGCAGCAGATGTCCCTGTTTGCACAGAGAAATGGGCACGGTCCACGCCCATGAAGGAACAGGGCAGGGGCTCTGACTGGACAGCAGGTGAGTTGTGTCGCAGCCTCACCTAGTGGGGTCAGAGCGTTGTATTGGTGTTTAATGGCCATTTGCGCCACAGCTGGGCATGGGGGCAAAGGCAACAGCCACCAGGTGATGATGTGGAGGGGGCTTTGTGGTCCAAAGCTGCCCTCAATCTGAACAGAGGGTTGGATGATTTTGCCTGACTGAGGGAGCTGCTGCTTCTGCAGATGCTGTTAAGACATTCTGTGCAGAGGTACCGACCCAGGGGTGCCAAGAACAGGTCAGAAAAGCGCAAGGTCTCAGCTCTGGTGTATCTGCCTCCTCTTACACCACTTGGCTGCTGTACTATACTAGCCGTGCTCTCAGTGTAGACTTCCAGCAGGTGGCCCTTTGGTACAGAGATAACAGGGAGGTCAGCCCCTCTCTGGGTTAGGGTCAAATAGAGATCCCCAGATCTCTGAACACCCGAGTCCCTGGCTTTGTCATCAGCTAAACAGGGTACTGTTCATGGTGGGACTCTGGTCTCTGATCATTAGTGGCACACAGCAAGAGCACTAACAGTGTCCTCTAGGGCAGTGGTTCTCAACCTCTTTTTTTTTTTTTTTGCTGTGGCCCACCTTAATACCTTTAATTATCTTGAGGCACACAATATAGTCTACAAATGAACTTATGAATATTCAGGAACCAATCCAGAATTCTTTGAGTCATCTTTCAAAAACTTCCATGGCACACCTGCTCAGGGCTGACGGCACACCTGTTTGCCTTGGCACACTGGTTGGGAAAAGCTGCTCTAGAGTAGAGGGATGTGCCAGTGGGATTACACCTCCATAGGTTGCGCCCTCCGTCTTCTCCTAGCAGGGTGATAACACAGCTGTCCCTCACTCTGATATGCGGAACAGAAAAAACTATTGAATGGCTGCCCGTGCACAGTGGCCTATCAATATCTGGTTGGCCTACAGTGCAACCGTAGGTGCAAGATGCCACCATCTACGCCTCCTTCCTCTCTCCAGCTATGGGTATAGTAATGTCAGGCTACCACTACCAGTGGAAACAGTCCCTTGGCTCAGTCACGGCTATGAGAGGCTGCAGAGACCGGAGTTCTATTTCCCCGATGCTGCAGGTAGTCCTTTGGCACATCACTGGGTCAGATGTCTCAAACAGCCAAGTTCATCTGATACTCAACTAAATTCTCCCTTGGCGATCCATTGAAATGGGGACAGTACTTCTATGGTGCTCTCCATGGGGTATGCCCTTGCACCGTGTGAATGTTAACCGTCTCCCAGAGATGGTAGAGAAGTTACCAAGTGGCCTTTCCTTTGCTGCTTCCATGCTGGAGGGAGAGGGCCTTGTCTTGTATGAGGGAAAGGAAGATCTTTGGTTTAGAAAAGTGGAGTGGATCTCAGGATTTGACATCTATCCCTGCCAAGCCCCCCTCTCTCTTACAGGGTGTGTGGGGAGATGTCCCGAACGAGGTTCTTGAAGATTCCACATTACATGGGCCGAGTTATCCAAGCAATTGCTCCTGCACAAGAACCCAGCTTCACACAGAAGGGCACAGAAAGATGTAAGTACCAGCCCCCAAAGCATACTGCTGGGCCCTTGTGCCTGCAGCCTCACTGCTTTGTTCAGTGAGCCAGCCCCAGACACGAGTCCTAAGCAGAACTGTCAGATCCCTTCTTTGGGAGAGCAGATGCTTTTAACGGAAGCCATACTACCCTTCCAGAGTTTGGGGGGGGGGGGGGCATGCGGTCTTTCTAGTTCGGGATGACAGGTTCATCAGTGGCTATTAGCCAAGATGGTGAAGGATGTAAACGTATGCTCTGTGGATGTCCCTAAGTCTCTGACTGCCAGGTGGTGGCAGCGGACAATAGGTGATGGATCACTCCCTTCTGCTCTATTCTGTTCATTCCCTTGGAAGCACGGGGGATTGGCTGCTGGTGGAAGATAGGACACTGGGCTACATGGACACATTAGGAAGCTGGAAAGTCCCTCGTAGAGGCTCTTGCTTTCCAGCAAGTCCACCGGAGGAGAGTGGAGTCTTTATGGACCCATGCACCTTCTTCAAAGCGAGGACAGCTCAGCACCACTCTTGGAGCTGGAGGTCTGCCTGGTAATTAGGGAGGAGGCATACAAACTTGCACCACCTCCTGGCCCAAACCAGGATCTTCTCCCCACCTTCAGCAGGGTCCTGCTGAGTCCTAACCCATGTGGAGGGTGCAAGTGAAGCAGCTGGGCTTCTCGCCTCCCATCAGGGCAGCAGGTTTGGGTGGATCAGAGGCTGCTAGGAAAGAAATGCCCTAGAAACAAGGTGATGTGCCCCTGCAAGGGGCAAATAGACTCTAAGGTCAGAAAGGACCAGTATGCTCTTCTGGTCTGACTTCTTGCCCAATGCAGGCCACAAAACCTCATCCACCCACTGCAGAAAAAGGGCAAGAAGTAGTAAAACAGGGTAAGCAACCCTTGGCATGGAGGCAGACAGTGGCACCTGAGCCCATTCGGAGCAGCCACACAGCACCCTCTGACATACCGCAGAAACTGCCATTTCTGCTGTTAAAAGCTACTCTGGCCAGCTTCCTTCAGGTGCACCGAGGAAACGGAGTTCCCCCATGGCAATACCTCCATGTGCCACAGAAACAAGCTGCTCAGCATGGTTTCTCTCTGTAGTGCGATGCTCCCCAAAGGAGCCACTTTGGGAGCTTCTTTCTGCAGCATGTCCAGGAACCTCTGAAAGGAGCTGCTTCTTTTTGTGGCATGCTGAGTACCTGAAGCAGCTGCCCTGTTTTTTCAACAGAGGGGGCTACTGGCATCAGCTGAGAGGTAGGGAGAAAGGACTGGCACCGGGGTCAGCAAAGGTGGTTGTCCCCTCTTGTAAAACAAACTCAGAGCCCACTGCACAAAGGGACCTACAGAGCCCTGAGGGTGGGGGTTGCACTAGAGTCACTCCAGGGCTTTGCAGCTGTGCCCCTTTCCCTCCTCCTTTCTGGCCCTGGCCCTTCACCCCCCACCACCACCTGGGCTAGCAGTGCCCCCCAACCAATGTTCCCTCTAATTATTCATAGGCTGTGTGCGCAAAAAATTTTTATGAGCAGCACTGTTGAATTTTTGTGTGTGCACTATTTGCATTTGTGGCTTTCATGACCTGTGTGGGCACACACATGCACACAGCTTAGAGGGAACAGTGCCCCCCACCCCACAAGCTGCCGGAGGGCTGCAGTGCTCGCAAAGGGGCGCTAGGGGGAGCTCTGGCAGCTGGCTTCCTAGGGCAGCGGGCTGGGCTGGAGCAACAGGGGGCCCAGGATTTGGGAAGGAAAAAGCAACCCCTTGCCCCCCCGGGGGCGGGGGGGCAGTGAGCTCTGCAGAGCGGCCCCAGGCCCTCGGGGAAGTTCAGCGCTGCCGGGCTGTGCATAGCCCTAGCTTTCATTTTGCAAAGCACCTTTTGATGAAACTCGACCACGTTTTGTGCTTGGCGAGGCGGAGTCCGGAGCGGGCTGAGCCTCTTGCGGGTGGCTCGTCCAGCCCTGGGCCCCCGCACAGTCAATGCACCCCGAAGTTTCCAGCCCGCCCCCGAGCAAGCGCTGCCAGCTCCTCGTTAAGAAAAAGAAAAGCTGGCATTGCAGCAGCCGGTTTTGCAGGAAAGCCGCCCGCTTTTTGCAGGGGATTTCAAATGTCTCCCCCCTTCCCAGGACAGGCTGGAGGTGGTCGGGAAACCTGCCTGCATTGGCTCTAAGGGGAAAACAAAAACAAAAACCAACCCACAGACACCACCAAGTGGCACAGAGCCGCGATAACAAACTCAAACTTGCAAACCCTCAACTTCACCGGGGAAGCAGGTTGCAGCAGCGGCGGGTTTGGGAAGCGCTGAGCGGCCGCGCCCGGGGCTGGAAGGCGGCCGGCTCGGGGTGCGAGACTGCGGCTGGGGGCTGCAAAAGCTTTCTGCAAACCCGGGGGACAAGCCCTGGCGGCTCTGACGGAGGAGGTTGAAACAAACCTTCCTCCACCAGCTATTGTCTGAGAGATGAACCCTTAACAGCTGAGACAATAGGGGGAGTGGGAAACTTTTTCAAAAACTGGCTTTTACCCTCGGCGGTAGGTCCTCAGGTCTCCTAGAAGGGGGCTCACGAGCTCCGCTTTAGCCCCTTACTTGATCAATTAATGCATTGAAGGTCAAGGTGATGCATCCCCTTGAACCAGCACCTCCACCGAGCTGAAATTTGTGTCAGCTTTTTTCCACTGGAGAGAGTTTAAGCCCCAGGGCGGAGAGCAGACCTAGCCTAAGCCGGGCAAACCCTTTTTTGTAGAAGAATTTAGGGCCCCCCTTTCTGCCAAAGCTTCCCCCACTAAGAGAGCAGGAGCCCCCTTACAATGAAAAAACCACAAACTTTATAATGGACTTTTTATTAAGGTTATAAATTTAAACAAATCTGAACAGTTTTACCCGGTGATATACCATTCAATCTGCACAAAAATACAGGGATACAAAGAAAAATAAGAAGGGAAAAAGTTTGGCAACGCATCCTTAATACACATAGTGCTTATAGTGTGAAGGTTGGGAGGACAGGCTGCAAACAAACGAAATAAAATTAAAAAACACTCCCTTTTTACAACAAAAGGTTTGTTTTTTTTTTTTTTTTAAAGAAAGACGGGAAAAAAGGCAGAGAGTCTAGGGGACACAGATCTCTTCATACGACCAAGCAATGCTGGTTTTATGGTTTGGAAGGCTTGAAACCAGACCCGTGGAACTGAAGACAACCACCCAACAAACGAAACCAACAGAAACCCCAGCACACCACATTCAGAGAGACGGTAAAGTAGTGTTCACACGTTTACCTGCGGCAGTCACACACCTAGGTGAAGGGACACAAACACAGAGCCCGGGGTGGGTGGGTGGCAAGGGAGAGGACGGCCGAGCGGTGCACGATGGGAAATGTAGTTCGCCAGGGGCGGCCAGAGCCGTCGGGTCCGGTCGAGCAGCGCCGGCCGGCGGGACTACAAGACCCATGGAGCCGCGGGCCGTGGCTCCCCCGGCCGCCGCTCTCGTGACCCCGGCCCGCATGGTTCGGAAGCGGCGCGCGACACGTTTCTCCCGGGACGGGAGCAAAGTTGCCAGGCCTCCCCCGCCGCCGCCGCCTGCCCCGGGGGCTCCCCCAGCTCCGCCGAAACAAAGCCCCCGGCTCTGGGGCCCCTAAAACGCCACGATGGCTCGAGTCCAGGCTCCCAGGCTGGCCAGCGCCTGCTTGCCGCACAGCTGCCCGTTGAGCGGCTGCTCAGAGTCCGCCTGCTGCCGGCTGACCAGCCCGGAGAAGCCGGAGCCGAAGATGGAGATCAAGTTGGAGATGTTGGCAGCGTCCGGGGGCGGCTCGGGGGGGAAGTCCTCGAAGCGGGCGCGCTTGCTGCAGGGGGCGCCGCCGCCTCCGCCGCCGCCGCCCCCCGGCCCGCCGTCCTCCTCCTCCTCGGGGCCCGGGTAGTAGCGGCGCTTGGCGGGCGCGGCGGCGGGGCAGCAGGCGGGGCAGTGGGCGCAGCAGTCCTGGGGCAGGCAGCCGGTCTCCACCGTGGTCACCACGTGCGTGTCCAGGTCCAGCACCGTGGTGCGGCTGCTGCAGTGCGCGCCCAGCTCCCAGCCGCCCCGGTAGCAGGGGTCCCGGCCCGGCGGCGGCGGCGGCTCGTCCTCGGGGGGCAGCAGCGCGGGCGCCTCCAGCAGCTCGGCCCTGGGCAGCGGCGGCGGCGGCTCGGGCAGCGGGCTGAAGGCGGCGGCGGCGGCGGGGGGCTCGGGGTAGGGCTGCTGGCGGCGGCACAGCTCGGCGTAGCGCTCGCTCAGGTAGAGCTGCCGCGCGTTGCGGAGCACGTAGGAGACCAGCAGGTTCTTGTGCAGCTTGATGCCCCCGCGCTGGGTGCGGGAGCTGTGGATCTTGCGCAGCGACAGGCTGATGAGGCTCTGGGCGTCCAGGGCGCTCTCCATCCTCCCGGGGGGCGGGCGCCGCTCAAAGGCCGGCCCGCGCCCGCAGCGCAGCCGCCGCCGCCATCCCCGCGCCCGGAGCGCGCAGCAATGAGCGCTCGCCGGCCCAGCCCCCGCTATTTGTACGCCCGCCCGGGCCACGCCCCCGCCGGCCGCGGCCTATCGGCGGGCCCGGCGCGGCCTGACGGGCAGGCGCCGCCCGCCCCGCGGAGGCCGGGCCGGCCAATCAGGGGAAGGCGGTTCCTTTGTGCTATTCAAATGCCTCACAGGCTCGGGGTGCCGCTGCCTGGAACGTTGGCGGCGGCGCGGCGCCGCGTGGGGGGCCGCCCGGCCGGGCTGGGGGTGCATGGCCGGGGAGGGGGGGATGCAGCGGGAGGAGGCTTGTGCATCAAGCGGGGACCCTCCGCCGCCTGCCTGGGCGCCTCCCGCTTCGCTCGCTGCCTGCCCCGGCAGGTGAGCTGCTGCACCCCGTTTGCAGCAGCAGAGGGGGGCTGCGGGTGGCCCCGCCCTCCCCGGCAGGTGCAATGCAGCCGCGGGGTCATTAGCGAAGACATGCCGGGATGGAGGCTCGCGGGAGGCGGGTCCGGCCCGCACCTGGCAAAGCACGTGGCTGCCAGGCCCGGCCTGCCAGCGAGCACGATGGTTTTGCTAGGGCTGGGGCGTCCAACGTTTTGGGGTGAGGGGCCACATGGTAATTTTTTTCTCAGTCGGGGGGGCCAGGGGGAAATTTTTGATAGATGAGACGCGCTGATTGATGAATGAAATAATGATTAGAGTGACATTTGGCATTGCTTTTCCTTGCCAGCGTCTGCCTGCACCCTTGAGGTAGCAATACAGGCTCTTGTGGCAGCACTCAGCAGGTTGGGTAAAAGGCCTTGGCAGGCCGGATTCTGGCCGCCCGGCTACATGTTGGACCAGCGTGTCTTGGGGCATTCAATGGGAGAGCTCTGAAAGAGGTGGGAGCTCCCTGGGCGAGGACAGGGGAGGATCCTGCCCCTCAGTGTTATTTATGAAATGTTAGGAGCCATCTAGAATTCTGTTATTTTTTTTTAAATGAAAGAATGGTCTGAAGGTCCTTAGTCCCTGTTGTGCTATCCTTCCAGGAAAAAACAGCTGCGGGACCCGATTCTTCCAACACCTCCACTTTGATCTTGCAGTGGCCGCAGGTTCGTTCCGTGCTGGCTTCAGGGGCACTCGGGCCCTGATCCTGCGCCACAGTGTCAATTTTGTCCTGACCTCAGTGAGAGCAGGCTCAGGGCTTCTGGGAATGTACAGGGACTGGTCTACATGGAGTTTATTGCAAAACAGCGGGGGCTTAGCGTGTGTGTAAATTCCTTCCAGGGTAGGGGTCGGAAAGAAGGTGCTCAGCACGTAACAGCCTTCTCACCCCCCTTTTAAGGCAATGCTCATGTGTGACTTCAGTGGAGCTCCACTTTCATGGTCCAAGCCTAGGCCATCATCTTATCCACGCCTCTGGCGATAAAGGGAAATATCTTATTTATTTATAAAATATTTTTATACATATAGACGAAGAGAAATATTTGATAAACAAAAGACCAATCCCAGGGCACGCAACCCTTCCTACTGACAATGTTTGCACTTATCTTTTATGCTATTACAACGTTCTTGGTGCCTGGTACAGGTAGTTAAAATAAAATAGCGTTTAAAACATGCTTTTTATTTTTTTTAATATTTCTAAACGCCAAGTAGAATACAGAAAAGCTAAGTAACAAGAGCAGTAAACCAGGAGGTGTACCCTGCAGCAGGGCTAAGGGCCTGAGGAAAAGGGTGGTCTTGTGCAAGGAGTAATAATGCAGTGTTCCGTAGAGCTGCTTAGGTTTTTGTTCCTCAAAAATGTTTCAATTAAACCAAACTTTAAATAACAAAAAAATTCTTCAAAAGTTACTGGCAGTTTGTTGAAAGACAGAAAACACTAGGCTGAACTCTCCACCCCCGCCCCAGCCATGGCGTGGTTTTCAATCAGAAGCCACGCTCTCCCCAGGCCCCCCCCCCCCCGTTTTTTTTTTGTTTTTTAGATTTTTTTTTTTTTTTTTTAACCAAAAAGATTGCATTGCAACTAGCCCTCTCCCATGGAAGGGTTTATCTTGATCTGTCTTGATGAACAAACCAGTTTGCAACTGTGGGGGGAAGGTTGAAATCAAATGAACAAGTTCAGCCAGCTCCAGTTTCTAGTCTTTCTTTTTCCTGAGATGGGTAGCAGAAGCTGTATTGTGCTTTACTTATCTGGATTTGGCCATGGTAAATATTACAAATCAGTTTTAGGCCCTGATCCTGGACTCCTCACTCACTCCAGCAACTGACTTCAGTGGGGCTACTCTATAAATAAGGAGGGGAACACGTGGTTAAGACCTGGGACGGAGCCCTGCATGCTACTCTTTGTTTTGACACGTGCTTCTTGTGTGACTTTGGGGCCAAAATTTTCAAAGGTGCTTCAAGGTTTGGGTGCCTCCATTTTTAGGTGCCCAATTTGGTACCTACTGTTCCTGATTTTCATGATTTCATGTAGTGCCTCGAAAACAGAGGACCTGATTTCACCCCAAAACAGGATTGCCTTGAAAACTTCTGCCCAGCGCCTCTAATCATTTAACACATGCTTAACTTTAGTACCATGGGTGCTGCTGTTGATTTCTAGGGGACACTCACAACTGCAAAATGAAGCATGTGCATAAATGTTTCCAATATTAGAGCCCTTGGCTTTAATATCATTGTGCTTCATCCAGCTGCAAAAATGAGGCTTCTAAATACTTTGCTACCTCATGAGGCTGTTGTGAGGATAAACTCATTCATATTTCTTGTGAGAAGCTCAGTCCTCATAGGGATGAACACCATGAAAAGGAATATAAATATTATTTTTGTATTACATCTTTCATACAAGCTAGATCCTACAAGGTATTACACAGTTAAAAAGGTGAAATAAAAATATAGTAGAGGGAGAGAGTAATTAAGAAGGGTAGTAGGCAAAGGCGGAAGCGTATCCTTTCAGCTGAGCTGACAAAATCACAGGGAAGCTGAACTGGAGAGCCCAAAAGAAGGCTGCTCTAGAGGAGCAGTGCTGCAAAGGGGGAGGCTCTTGCACCAAATGGTGGCAAGATTGTTGTCTGTATACTCTGTAATAAATGGACATAGGGCTTTAGGCCTCAGTTCTGATGATCCTTAAGTTCATAAAGAGTGCCACTGACTTCAGAAAGTGGGTCTCGTGCCGAATCAGGCATGTGCTTAAAAGCTTTACTGAGCATGGATCTTACAAGCCCTGGGAAAGTCAGGGTGGCCTGCTTCCTCGCTCTTTTTCGACAGTCCTAGTGTGAGTAGAGAATCAGGCTCCACTGCCTGAAGAACTTGGACCTGCTCCTGCATTCCTTACACTCTTCGAATTCCCCCAAATCACTGGGAGTTCTGGATGTGTGAAGAATGCAAGTTTGGGCCCCTTTTGTAAAGGGAGGGAGGGAGAGAGAGAGAGGAGGCCGGTGCTAGGGACGTCCCATTAAAGTCAATGGGAGGCTTTCCATTGTCTCCAGCGGGTTTTGGGTCACAACTTAGAAAAGCAACGGGAGCAGGAGGGGAGTGGACAGAAAATGAACTAACCCCTACAGGAACAGGCAGCTAAAGGTTGCTAGTATAAAAGAAACAGTGGCAATGCCGTACGGGCAGATCCAATCCAATGAACAAAAAAGTGATGTCTTTCGCATTATAAGAACAAACCTTACTTACATGTGCAAATAACATGAATCAGAAGTAGTTTGTGCGATGTATTAAGGAAATAACCCACACAAGATGTGCAGTCTTTGTCTTTACAATTTTCACAGCCAGGTGCCCAAAAGCTTGTGCCTGTTTGTTTTGAAGTGAGAACACAAGTTTAATTCTGCTTTGAAAACATACTGCAACTGGTCACATAGCAAGGAAGGGAGACCCTGTCTTTCTCATTGTTCTTTTGGAGCCTAGCATCTGGCCGTCCGAAGGTGTTACAAATTTACTGCAAAGGTGTGCTACATAAATCCGCTTCCGCCCTGGTTTTGACATCATTGGTCGTTGAGGTGTTTTTAGCTCGTTGCAGGATCAACTCCATTTTTTAATGCAATATAATAATAATTACACTTTGCTCCTACCTAAGGCTTTTTATCAGTAGACCTTCAGGTGCTTTGAAAAGAACATCCATGTTTTTTCTCAATTTTTTTACACAAGGGGAACTGAGGTACTGAGCAGAGACATGATTTGCCCAAAGCCAACCAGGAGGCTAGTGGCAAAACAGGAAATAGATCCCATGTCTCCTAAATTATAGGTCAGTAAGGGGAATGCACTTGGCATTAACTTTGCATAAAAAATGAGACTGAAATACCTGGTGTTCTCTTCCCCTTTGATTATGTGGATTGTCAAATAGTCCCTTCTCCTAATGAAGCTTAATAGCTAACACCTGCAAACTCCCCTAGGGTCTTTGCTTTTGTGTGTGTGTGAGTGAGTGCACCTCCCTAACTTTGGATCTAAAGGTTTGTCTACAGTAGGGGTTTTTGCAGTAACGTAGCTATACTGGTAAAAACCTGTGGTCTACCACATCCAAAGGAGTCTCCGTGTTACTCGAGTCGAGCAACACAAACAGGGAGTCCTGTGGAGCTTTAATAAATTCATTTCTCGCATGAGCTTTCATGGGAGATTTTCTGCCACGAAAGCAGGGGTTAAAGAAAGGGGGAACGCCCGTCTGGGGCTCACCGTTTATAGGGGTCAGCTTTATGGGGCCCCTAGAAACAGAAAAACGAGGAGGAACGCAGTGTTCCGGTACGTTCCGCCAGGGCTGGCTCAAGGGGCTGTGGGCGGGAGTGAGCCTGGCCACCCTTCCCCGCCTTTCCCAATGCCTGCAGTGGCCCTGCCCCTACTTGCTGGGCCCAGGCGGCGCGCGTGGCCCGGACCGGGTCTCACTGTCCCGAACTTGTGCCCCGCTCGCCGGCTGGCCACTGCGGCAGCTGCAGCCTCCCTCCCCCCACCGTGGCCTGGCTCCTCAGCCACGACGATGGCGGCCACGAGTCCCCGTGCGCCCCTTTTCTGGACGCTCACAGCCTGCACCGCAGCAGGCAGGCCCGGCAGGGCTCCAGGCGGCTCGGGGACTCTCCCTTTCCTTCATGTCCTGTGGCAAACGGGGGTTGCCGGCTTGGAGGGAGGCGGGGGGGTCCTTCGGGCCAGGCTGAACCCACGCCAGGCCCCCGTGGTCTCTGTGGGGCTGACGGCCGGTGCCTGGGGGGTGACGGGTTGAGCGAGTGTTGGAGGAATAGGGGCCTCAGGGAGAAAAGAGCAGCTAGTCCCCAAAGGCCCTGGCTCGGGTTGGGTGAGAGCAGCCCGGTGGCCAGGTAAGGGGCCCCAGAGGGTGGGTCTGGGGAGAGTCGGGCAGCCGGCGGGGAAAGGGTGTGGGGGACGAAGGGGTCGGGCTGAGCCGCGGGGGCACTGGGAGAGCCGGGGGGCGGGCTAGGGTGGGACGAAGGGGTAGGGATGGGGGGCTCGGTAGGTGTGGAGGAGGTCGGAGGGCTGAAGGGGGATGGAGTCAAGATGGCGGAGGTGGGGGCGTCAGGAGGGCTGGAGTGGGGAGCTTAGGGAATGGGGATGGGGCTGAGGAGGACATGGGGAAGGAGGGGTCTGATGTGGGCACAAGTGGACAAGGTTGGGGTGATGTGAATATGAGGCTGTGCTTCATGTCTGAGGAAAGAGCCTCAGAAACACTTACCCAGGCTGGGGCCTGCACCTGCATGAAGGGGGCCTTGACAATATGGGAAGAGGACCTGGAGGTTAGGAGGGTCCCAGGGCCTGCCAGCTTATACTTTAACCACGGCACGAAAGCATATGTGATAAAGGAATGTCTTAGGTTTTAAAAGGGGCTTTTTGTTTATTTTGGTCTCTCAGAGTGATGAATCCCAGTTTGAACGTCCACATTAGCACAGGGCAGCTACACAATGGGCTTGCGTTCGGGTAGCCGTATGGCTGTTGATACTCTGCTGTAAAACCCTGCAGCGCACAGAAGCCTTGAGCTATGGCTTCTTCATTCAGCTGCTGTCCCTAGTTAAGGGTGAAAATCTGAGAAAGCAGAAACAATTTTGGTGTTCATGTGGAATTTCGATGTTAAAACTCTCTTTTCATAAAAGTCCACTCACATTTATTGAAGTCTCTTAATCTTTCTCAGAGAGTGCGTGCATACGTGGCTTTTAATTTTTTAAAATTGTGTGGAGAACTAAGCTGGTATTAAAGACAAGTGTCAAATAAGAGAAGGGTCAGAATTTGAGTTTGGTAGAAAATATTTGAGTAAACATTGAAAGAAATATTGGTTTGAACTTGTTTTATAGAAAAAAATTTAATTAAAAAGTGTTTCCATCCTCATTGGATTTGTACTGAAATCTCCCTGTCAGGGTTTTAACCCAAGCATTAGGGTAACCCTGAAAGAGGCTAGAAAGAAAATCTCCTGAAGCTGGCAAGTCTATTTTCACTGTCCCATAACCAAACAGACCAAATAATGAAATTTTTTTTCAGCTTTATTGCTCTAACGTTGCAATCTTGCCAGTGTTTAGGCACTGGTTTAATTTTAGGGATGTGAGTGCTCTTCATGTGCTCCAAGTTAAGTCTTTATGTAAGACCCAAATCTTGAAAGATATTTAGATTCCTAACTTCCATTGATTTCAGTGCAAGCTGGAACCCCCAAAACCTTTCAGGAGATAGGTCTAACTGTTTGTAGGACTGAGGTGCAGGGTATTTATGTAACAAGGCTGTTTTGACAGACATGCTTTTGAATTTCCAAAGGGATAGCCGTGTTAGTCTAGTCCAGCAAAAAAACCAAGGAGCTGTGTGGCACTTTAAGACTAAAAGATTTATTTTTCGCATGAGGTTTTGTGGGAGAAAATCCCACTTCGTCAGACACTTCGAAGATGAGTGAAAAATAAATCCGTTAGTCTTAGCCACACAACTCCTTGTTTTTTTATGCTTTTGAGTACCTATGATTTATATTCTATTATTATTGTTATATTCTGCACATCACCCGGAACTGAGCCATGGGTCTCACAACACAAATAGCACAAGGTCTGTGCTCTGAAAGGCTCTGAAAGGCTTGTTGTCCAAGACGCCGACCCTGCAAACTTTTACCCACAGGAGTAACATTGGGTCCCAGTGCAGTAAAGCACTTGCGTACGTGCTCCATTTTTAAGGCCAGGACTATTCAGCAAGGAGTTTTATAGCAGAGTGCATTAGCCCTTTAAGGGCCAAACCTGGTCATCCCTGCAATGAGTTGCTTTCGGCCCTGAAAGGCCTCGCACTGAGGGTGGGTGTGGTTCCTGGAAGGATCATGTGACCAAAAAGGACCCATGTGCCTGGTCCTAGCTATGTAAGAGGTAATTTGTTCACTTTTTTTGTCTTTCTTTTCTTTTCAATGAAAGAAAAGCTAGGGCTGAATTAAGATCTGGTCTGGACTATCAAGAAAGCTGGGTAGTAGCCCCAAAAGGGCAGCTGGGTGGGACCAGAACAGAGGCTAATGTAACAAAGAGGGGCCCTGCCCTGAGAAATTGGGGAGAAGATTTTTTGAGACTTCTGCCAGGGGTGTGAGGCCTCACCTACCAGAGCTGATGGTTGAAGCCCTTTGATTTGAGTCAATGAAGGATCATACCTGAGAAATGTTGAAGGACTCTGTTAAGTCTGAACTTTCCTTTGTTGCAGCATGAGAAGGCTTTTGATTGGCTAACGTGGTCAAGGAAGTGGGGAGCTGAGCAGAAAATGGCATGGACAGCAAGACACCCTGGAGAGGTAGGAATTGGTTACACACTTCACCATACAAGCAGCGTGCCTGACGTCCATGGGGCCGGCAATGTGCTGGAGTTACTCAGCTGTTTATTGCAAGCAGGGTTGTTTAGGTTTTTAAAAACAAAGATGTATGTGTGTTACTGCTGTGGGGGATGTTGTCTTCTGAATCCCAGAGGCTCCCATGGTGCCAATGTCCCTTGGTCTCCCTCTTGTATTACCATGTAGGGATTTCTACAGCCCTTGCCTGGACCGGAACAGCTGGGTGAGTTCTGAGGTAGGACTGTTTCTGTATCCTGTGTGAGCTGGTTAGAGGCATGGTGCAGATTGGGAACCTAGTGGACGGGATTTAAAATGAAGCCTAGAATTTCTCAGAGAAGGCCTGCGACTCTTGTTGTAACGTGACTGCTCCATGCCAGCCATGAACTGACTTGTCCTTCAAAGGGTTCTGTGCTAGTTGCTCCTGTTGCGTGAACGTCATTCGTACCCAGGCAAAATTGTCTGCAACCCATATGACCTGTGGCATGGGTTGGGCAGGCTGAAGAGGCCTGGGCTGGAGTGGGATGAATGGCTCAATGGGCTAGGGGGTTTGGTGAAGGAAGGTCCTTTTTGCATTGTGTTACAAAGGTAGGGGATGTGTGTGTTTTGCATTCTTTCTGCGCCCCCCCCCCCCCGGCACTCCCCACCGAAAGACCAAGTAACAGAGCTTCAGGTCTCTATGGATGAATTTTTGTCCTGCATTCTGGGTGCACCTCATTTCAGTGGGTGGCTTGGGTTCTCATGGAAGGCAGCATCAGGCCCTTAATGGATGATTTCCAATGGGGTAGCTGTGTTAGTCTAGTCTAGCAAAATAAACAAGGAGTCTGGTGGCACTGTTAAAGACTAACAAACTTATTTATCGCATAAGCTGTCATGGGAGAAATTCTCACTTTGTCAGATGCTTTTAAAGTGGGATTTTTCTCCCATAAAAGCTCATGCAATAAATAAATTTGTTAGTCTTTAACAGTGCCACCAGAGTCCTTGCTTGTTTTGCTCACGGATGATGTGTCTCAAGGAAACAAACACTTGCAAGCTGCCCTCAACATCTCACTCACTTTTGGCATCCATCTTCCTTTATGTGTAACACAGGCACAAATCTCGCCTGGGCATGTGGAAGCAGGTGGGTGACAGATCTAGCTGAAGCATCTTTGATTCACCTATTGTCTCTGTGGGGTGGAGGAGCTCCCTCTCTGCTTTCCCTTAGAAAATGAACCCAGAGGCTGGAAGGAGAAGGGCACCTTTTTGTTGATGGGATGTGTGTGAAACAGAAGGGGCCTCTTTAGCTGAGGCAGAGTGTGACAGCTGAGGATTTGGGCATGCAGTTGTCGGAAAATACATGTTTGGGTTTTGAAGCATCTTCCTCCTTTGTTGCAACTGGAGGTTAAGTACAGTCAGTTGCTAAGTGGGTTTCTGTGCAAAATGAACCTAGTGCTAATTGTCACTCAGTGCTTGCATGGACAAACTTCCAAATCAAAGCAACCGAGGGCCGAGTTAGGAATCCTGCCCTCTTTCCCAGTGGGCTGCCTTGGAGCTGACGTCTGCTGAGATGCTCTTATTAAAACCTCTCTAGGTGCAGAGAGCTGGATTGTTGTGGACATTCCCAGTGGGGGAAGCATGACTCCAGGCCTGGCTTTCCCTTGGGAACCTGACAGCCTGGGTTTTGTAGATCAGGGCATGCTAGAAGGCCCACCCCTTCTCTTCTGTAGCACTCCATGTTTGTGCTGAGGGCTAGGAGACCTTTATCAGTGTTTAGCTAGGCTCTGTGGGGGATTGTGGCGGGAAGGAATCCATGCTTGACCTCTGAGCAAGGCACCCCCTCTATGGCTCTCCACCTGTGCTGTGCTAGCAGTGGTCTTTGTTTACATCTGTGCTATAAAGGCCCATATCTGTTGCCTAGGGATGGATACGGAGGAGGGTAAGTGGGTTATAAACTTGGCTTTATGCTATTGCTTGTGGTACCGTGTCACTGAGGACTCCTTCCCCATCTCCTGTTCTCATGTCTGCTCTGCTGTAGATGGAGCTGTGCAGAACTCACTTCCACTGCAGGTGAGGGTGTATTTTTTTTTTTCTTTTCCATTCATACTCCTTCGCTGGCCTTGCACAGTAGAAACACATTGGCTCAGCTGCATGGGTGGCCTTGCAAAAGCCTCTGCTGTGAGAGTCACTCAAGGATATAGGCGTGTTAGGGAGTGGTCTGTGTCCTAAAGCCCTTGGCATGAGGGTGAGAATGGAAATCTGTGTCCTCCTGAAACACTCGGTGTGTCATGTTGTGGAGAAGGAGCACTCCGTATGGAGAAATCCACTTGTGCACATGGTTGTTCAGTTCTCTGCCCTTCCACTGACCTGGGACTGGCTCTGTGCCCCCTTGGTCAATTTTCTTGGAGCAATAGGCTCCTTGCTGAGATTCTCTTCCTCCGACACCAAGTCCATGACAGCAAGAGAAGGGACCCCTTAAAGACATTCACAGCTGGTGTTTCGCTATAGGGGGTTTTAGCCCAGCTTCCATCCCCTGGTAAGTTGCAAACGGTCCCTTTAAAGGCTACTTGCCACAGGTGCCCTGTCCCAGAGATGGCTGAGTTTCAGTGAAGGGCAAAATGAGACTGGTCATGCTCAGTGCTTACTAACAAGGTGTTCTGTGGGGCTCAAGGTTTGTGGAGGACTTCAGGATCCCATGGCGAAAGACGCTGCTGAGGGCTGTGACCTATCCATGAAGGCTTGAATGTTGACATGTTTGTGATGTACAAGTGGTTGGGGCTATTGTGTTCCTCTGGAACCCTGATAAAGGGAGCTTTGGCAGCTAGCCATTGAGACCAGCACAGCCTCCATATGTGTCTAAAGGGGGTGTTCTCATTGATTCCTGTAGGCTTTGGATCAGGCCCTGTATGTCCAGTGGAGCAAGTGTGCAAAGCCTGGGGGGTGGTGGTGGTGGTGTGCTCTCTGGAGAGGCTAGTTTAGTTTCAGGCTTCCTTCTCCTGGGTTTAAATTTCCCAGCTCCATGTAATTCCTGCATCAGCCCCCGTTAACTGCCCTTTCCTGGTGAGCTGCAGAAAGCACCCCAAAGTTTGCTTGCTGTTGATTAGCAAAGAAAACAAGTTTTCTCCAAAATTCTAGACATGGCTATTGACTCTGAACATCTTGGGAGTTGGGAGCCCAACATGAGACTTCCTTGCTGGGCCTGTATGTTGAGCAAGGTGCAACTTGGCATGAGAAACAATCAGATCTGATGGCCTACTTCACAGAAATGCTCAGCATTTCTGAAACAGAGCCAGTGGTTTCTATGGTGCTCCTTAGAGAATGACACTGTTGGGGCTGGCTGGCATAGAGCATTCTGGAGTGGGTACCTCAAAAGCCACATTCCCTTAAGCTGCAAAGAGTATAGCCAGCTGCGCTTGGCCATGGGGATGGGTGGGCACGTCTCTGGACTGTGGAATGCAGGTTCTGCAAATGATGTCTGTGCTTACACAAGAGACCTGGGTAAACATTCTTTAAAATGACTTAGGAAAATACACCCTGGCGAGTGGTGAGGGACTGGGCAGTTCAGTGCTGCTCAGTTTCTGTCTTGCTTACAAGGAACTCATTTTGCTATTGGCACCTTCCAAAACCAAATCCTGGCTAGGGCACTGGGCTCAAACTAGGGAAACGTGGGCTACACTCTTCAGCTTTCCTGCTGGTTGATCTTGGGTAAATAACTTGATCCATGCCTCTGTCTCCAGCAGTAAAATGGAAATAACATGCCTCCTTTGTCAAGTGCTTGGAGACGTAGGGATGAATAAGCTTAAGGGTTAAGCCAGACCTAGGTGTTCTCTTCAGAGCGTCTCTTGCCTTGTCCTTCTACCTCTCTCCCAAACAGTCTGCTCCACCCTGGGGTGCTTTGTTAGATGGCTGGGTGCTCCCCAACATGGTTAGGTGCCTCTAACTTCTGGCTACTTATGCATATGAGAATAACCTCTTTAGTTCTTGTTTCATACAAAGCCATGGTCTTGAGCTTCCAGGCAGGTATTTTTTCCAAGGAAGAACGTGGCTTCTGTTCATGTGGCTGGTTCCTCACTCGTAAGACGGGGATGGTGGTTAGCTCCCCCTTAACAATAATTTAGGGAAGGATGCTGCTGAAATGCTGAGCATTAAGGATTGCAAGTCTTAATCATTTGCTGGCTGGGGGGTGACAGAGGTAAAGGTTTTTGTAGCCTGTGTTACATCTACATAAGCACTTCAGTCATCAAAAATACAGTGTGCTACTCTTTTAAAAGCAATACATCTTGTGAGTAAAGCTGGTGACTGGGTTTCTTTTGACCTTGTGAGAATCACTCAGTGTTGTGCCTCTCTGTCTCCATTTGTGGGATTGACTTAACTTGGCTTTGCTCCCTTGGGGCTCTAAGGCCAATCCATGAATGCTGCAATCCTGCTATGAGTTCCTCTTGGGGGAAGGCTGACTGAAGTCTGTGGGTCTCTGCATGGATTCAAGGCTCCCCCTCTGCAGTGCTCACTGCAAAATCCTGTGCTTTAAGACCTTAAAATTAAAGGGCACTATAGATGGACCAGGTGTCATCTTAGTGGATCAGCGGCTTCTGTTGACTGAAGCCAGCCAACCATGACACTGATCAGGCCTGGATGATGAAGAGGACCTCACTTGACTTCCCCAGTCCATCAGCATGCCCGCTTCTGTGCCTTACACACTGTAGTGGTCCTTGGAGAGGTTTCAGGCAGGTGGGAAAGCATTAAAGCGCTGTCTGAATGGCCAGATGACGGACTAGAACTGTAACCTTAATGCAGGAGACTGGACTCGATGACCTCTCATGATCCCTTCCAGTTTCTATGATTACGCTCTGGACATTTTGTGCAATGGTTACAAACCTGTGCATGATCCTCTAGCTGCTCCATGAAGGGCTCCACCCTCTTGGAGTTCAGAAAGGCAGGCCTGGAGGAGCTGATGGCTGGACTGTATCTCTCAGCCTATGTTCTGTTTTTCTGTAGGACACAGATACGTTCTGCTTAGATCAAGCTCTTTAATCCTAGGATCATAAAGTGTTACAAACCACTCTGCAGAGCTGTAGTTAGACCTTAAAATCTGAAAAATTATTTGATTCGGAAATCTGGCTTGAGGCTATTTGGCTTCTGTTACAGTAGTGTTCAAGGACCTTAGTATAAACAGACTTTTTCTAAAATTAACACCAGCCTGTTGTCCTTTCTGGGTCTCCATCAGAATATCCTTTTTTAAAATAAGTCTCCAAATTAAGAACATTTACCTTGCAATTTGAAGAACTTCCTGTCTTTCCCTATGTTCTTGAAATGCAGTTTTTTTTTCCTTGGGTCAGGCTTATTATCATGCAGCTCCACTAGTCCCAGGGAGCTGCACCAGGGATGAATTTACCCCTTAATTGTTGACACAATAATTAGAATATTTTTATGGCAAACGGCAACTTCACTATAAGCTTCAAGACACCCCAGTGTGGTAAAGATTTGCCAAGACGTTGAGGACTACCTTTTCAAGAGTTGCCCAAAACTCTTGTCAATTCTTTCTGGTGCTAAGCTTCAGATAACTTGTAGGCTCTTCCAAGGCTTCACCTAACAACTGGTCTCAATGGCAGTTGTGGGTGGCTGGCCCTCGGAAAAGCAGACCCTAGGGATTGCAAGTTGGACACCCAAAACTGATGAATGTGTTTGGCCAAGTTCACACCACCATCAGTAGCACAGTAGGGAATAATTCTGAGTCCTAGACATTAAGTTCCCGTTTGTCTGCACCACCAACTACCCTGACTTGTGCCCACTCAGTGGAGCTCTGAACTGTAATGTTCTGCTATTAATGTCAGATCCTGACTAGAGACAGGAAGGGGTGGAGCGGAGGGAGGTGCAAGGGGCTAGCAAGCCTTGATATGGTGTAAAGGCAAAGCGCTGCCTCATCAGTCCAGCCCTGGGACACCATTGGCAAGGTCTCTGGGGTCTGCTCAGTAAAAGATGAGCACAAAGAGGGACTTTCTTGGGCATAGAGTTGCTCCGGAAGAAGCCAGCTACAGGAGGTATAGATGCTACATCTGTATTGATGGATATGCGCTCTGGATGTGGTGTCGGATAGCTAGAACAGTCCTGGTGGTTAGCTGATCTGGATACTGACTAAACCAGTGGTTTTCAAACTTAGGGTTGGGACCCAATAATGAGTCAGAGACGCTCAAGCAATGGGTTGTGGTGCCCCCTGCAATATCCACCAAAAGACTGGAATGCATTGCTCAAAGATGCAATTGGTGGGTTGTGAGAGTGTGATATTTTTCAACTGGGTTCCAAGAAATAATTTGAAAACCACTGGACTAAATGATGGGGGTCATGATAGCTCCTACTTCTGGTTACCTCACACTGTTTTGGCTGATACCTGCTTGTATATTTTGGTTCTTTTCCTTTCTGGAATAGTTGACCATCAGTAAATTTTCTAAAGTGCTTCTGGATGCTCTCCGTGTTTCTAGAGTGGGCAGTGCTTGGTCTAGAACCACTTCTGGCCTCCTTTTCTTTCTTCTGCCTGTGTGTGGGCATGAGATGAGGGTGAGTTCCACACTGGAAAGATGGTTCACAGTTCTATTCCCCTCCAAATGATGGGAGTCCTCTTCTCTGGCAGGAGTGGGTACAAATGCCAGGAATTGGCCATGTAGTAGGCAGTGTGGTGTAGTGAATAGGGACCATGCACTGGTCTGTTGCCATTGACCAGCTGTGGCCTTCGTTCAGTCACGTGTTTGGAAGTGGTAGCATCTGGTGCTCACTTTGTTGTTCTGGAAATGGTGAATTGGGCCTGTAGTGGTTACTACTATAAATGATCCCATGGACTGTGGTAGTGAATCTTGCAGTAGGTGTGTTGGGGTGTGTCCCATCTCCTTTACTGTAAGAGGCCATGTTCTAACCTTCTTTCAAGGACTAGGAATTATGGCATTTTTAGTGTGGGCTTCCTCACTTTCCCTGCAGAAACCACGATTAATCTGCTACGATGACTTGTCATGGTTTTTGGGATCACATCCCTTGCTCTCCAGCACTCGTAGGGCACCAGCTTCTTGAAAAATTTTCATGTGAAGCTGTTGATGCACCCTGACTCTGATGAAGAGATGGAACATTGGGCTAAACTTTAAAAACTGGCTGCGAAGTTTGGGTGCTTCAGCTTCCAGGAACCCAACTCGCATCCCATGGATCTGCCTGTTAGAGGTGTGGGGTCCCTGTAAGTCCAGCTGCAGTCAGTCAAGCAGAGCTGTCTGCTGTACCTCTGTCTCAAGCTGGCCACTGAGAACCAAAGACCACTTACGAAAACTTGTCCTCCCGCTTCTAAGTCTTTCCCATCCATAAAATGGGAACAATTATTCTGCTACACAGCATTGCTGTGGGCTCATTCATTAAAACCCATAGAGTGCTTTGGAGAACCTTGGCGGGAAAGTGGCTTCCCAGTCCAGTGTGTTAGCGTGATGGATTTAGATACCATTATTTGCATACATCATGCAGATATATGTTGCTGATATGTACACAACTGTTTCTCTTACTGTGTCATCTGAAAACTGTTTTTCCTCATATGTCAAAGCCATGGTAATGCAGTGGAATCCAGCTTCAGTCTCGCAGCAGTGCCCACCGCAACGGGACATGAAGCAGCTAACATGGGGCTGATGCACTACAAAAATCCGTAGAGACTAGAACATGTTGCTGTAATTCTTTCAGGAAAACTCCTGACCCTACTGTGAGGTCTGTGTGGCCAGACCTTAGTATCCATCTGCACTCCTGTTGCAGAACTGGGGCATAACATGGGATCTGAGTACTGTTTTTCTTCTGTGCTTGATACTTCCATTAGGGATTCTTTCAGTGGCACTTGCTGATTGTCTCAGTGGGTTCACGTTGCTTGGTAGGGAATATAGTGCTTTGATGGTCCTGAAAACAAACTGTGAAACTCCTTTGCTGTCTTACTATGGACAGAGGCTCCAGCCACTTTCTATTGGGAAATCACAGAGAACACAAATAAAAATCAAGTTTGATTGACACCCTGGTGTCAGTGGGGGCCAGTGGAGTTATCTGGAGGTCAGAGCAGGATAAAGGAGCAGTGCTAGGGCTCTTGTATACAACCAATAGACTGAAGGACAATGTAATTCAATGGGTATTTGTCAACCTCATTGAAGTCTATTGGTGGGAATGTTGCCTAGTGGTCCAAGTCAGGAGCCCGCAGCTGCTAAGCAATTGACATGCTGGTGGAACATCCGGCAAGTCTCCTGCAGCCAAAATTTCAAAAGCAGTCACTGGTTTGGACTGCTGTTGCCAGTTAGTTGGCGAATGCTGGGGCTTCACTTCCAAAGGGACTCAGCACCTGTAGCTTCTACTGACATCAAAAGGTGTTGTGGGTGTTCGACACCTCTGCCAATCTGGCCCTGTGAGTCTCAGGATGAGTGCATCGAAACTTTGGCCTTCACCTTTCTGTGCCTCCTTTCCCAATCTGCAAAGTGAGGCTACCTCAAGTGTCTGCTTCACTTAAGAGTGCAGAACGCTTTCCTGCTTAGTGCAGCTTCATCCCACAAGCAAAGTGCTTGGAGTCTGTACAGGGCATTGTGAAGTGTGATGGTTAAATGCTTTGAATGGCCTCCTGAGTTCTGTAAAACAAACTGCCTGCCAGGTGCAGGAAAGGTGGGACAAGGGGGGGCAATTGGGTGTTAACCACAAGGGTGCAACTATAAAGTCATGTGTGGGAAACCGACCTCTTTTGTTAACCGCAAAGTACTGTGGAGATGAAGTATTAGATTCTGTTGCTCTCTGACCTTGAGTTGTGTTCCATTCTGGGCAGCCCATAGATTTTTAAGTAGTGTTTGGTGCAAAAAAGGGTTGGGAAATGTAACTCTAACCTAAAAGGTTTAAAGTTAGGGTTTCAAGAGTACCTAGGGGTGTTGGGCATCTAGCTCCCAGTAACTGTTGGGGGGAACTCTCCTCCATGAGAACCTGATCATGACTGGCCACTGACCTGTGATGTTAATCCCCACGGTGCTGAGTGAGGCACTGAACTCTGTGCTTGCACCTCAACACCGTTCTCTCTAGTTCAGGCTGGGGACATGTTAGCAGGGTCCTGTGGGGAACTGAACACATAGGGGAGGTGGGTCTGAAGATGGCATCTCACTGGTGCTTTTCATCAGAACTGGATTCACTCTCGTACATTTGGTCCTGCCTGTTCCAGGAGAATGCCACGTTCCTGACTATAGATATTTTAAACCTGAAAGTAGTGCAACTGCCTATGGAGCAGAGGAACTGTCTGCTGGAGCAAATGTCCCAGGAAAGACTTTTTAGGTTTTTCCTTAGTCTCCCATACCAATATGCCTGGTTAATGGCTCTTTGTGGATAAGTGAACAACTTGTTTCTGTTGCAGAAGCTAAGGCTCTGAGCCTGCAGTGAGAATCGTGGACATGGGCTAATGGTGCAGGGGTCTGTCTGAGTCCTACAAGGGGAACTCTGTCATATTTCAGTGTAGCCTTACCCAGAAGAAACGAGTGCAAATTGCGAAGACAACCACGTTTTCAGAATAAATGAGGTGACAAAGGATCACAGCACTCACACACAAGTGCATGGGTCTTGCGTCTCTGAGCGTCTGGCTAAACAGTGACAGGTGCATCTTTCACAGTGGAGGGGTGTCCTGTAACTGAGTGTTTGGAATGAGATTATCATAAACCACTCATCAGGTGTTAGTCCTCGCTCTGGGCAGAAGAGCAGTTTTGGTATCATTTGGGTTTTTTGACTCTTCTCTTTGCTTCAGACAGTGTTCAGCGCATCAAACACTCCTTCTACTGGACTGTTTGTTATCCTAAACACAGAGCAAGTTTTAATCAGCGCAGAGAGGAGGCCTTGAACACTTACAACATTGTGGTGAAAGAAAAACTGGGACAGACCAGGTGTCCCAAAAGTATGACATGTGAAATGGGATTAGCCTGATAAACAGAGCTCCTTATACAACAGTGGGTTTTCAACCTGTGGTCTGTGGACCCCTGGTGGTCCATAAACTGTCTGGTTCCCAAAGGGGTCTATATCTCCATTTGAAGCTTTTTAGAGGTCTGCAAATTAAAAAAAAAAAAAAAAGGTTTAAACCGTTGCTGTACAAAATGCCCATCTAACTGTGGAGTACTCTAAAAAGAAGCAACTTGGCACGTGGAGAGGAGTTGTCAACAGCCACCTATCTTTGGAGGACCTGCCATGATTAGAAGATCCATTTGATAGCAGAATGGATTGGGTGACCTCATAGCTCTGCATTTCTTGTGTCTCGGATTCTACCACAGCCCTTATTTGGATAGTCCCAGACCTATGAGGCCTGGAATTCGCAGACCTGATGAGGGTCTGTTCAGTATAAATTGCTCCGGCTTTCTCAAAGATGGCTGGTAACACTGGGGCTATGGTGTTCTGTGGTCCTAGCCCACTCAGGGTTCTGTATGAAGAATAATGCACAGAAAACTTCTCTCTGGTCAGTTCTCAGTAGCTGATACTGATGCTTGGTGCTTGTGTGATGCATCTTCAAGAGCTGGTAAGGCAGTGGGTGAGAGGGAGGGTGAGAATGCCTGTCTCCAATGTGGAGAAACAGGCAACTGTGTGAAGAAAGGGACATGCTTAAGGCTGGAGTGCAGGCTGGTGACAGAGCTAGGTTTGATGTTCAATGCTCTAGTCACTTGTCCCTTTTGCCTTTCAGTCTTTATTGCATAAGGTACAAAGACGTCCCATGGGCCGCACAAGCGGCTTCCTTGTGAAATGTTGGAGGAGGCTGTCCCAGGCTGGCGGCAGGCATCAAAAGAACAACCCCACTACAATGAGCACTGCTTGGGTCCCATTATTGGCCAGTGTGAGGCCAAGGGCCGGCTGCAGATGCTATCTGGTGCCCCTCTAATCCTTCCAGAGGGTCCTTCCAGGTGCAGTGCTGGGGTAGTGGCAGGGCTATGCTGAAGTTGCTTCCACTCAGCCTACTTGGGCCGTCCCTGTTCTTTGGCTGACTGGAGAACAACAGCCTTATCAAGGCAGACGTGCTGCTGTCCTCCCACACCCACTATTCCAAACCCATCTGGCCCTTGGCAGGGACTAGGGAGCTGAGCAGTTCATTCCCCACCTGGGCACAACTCTGCTGTAGCCCTACAGGAGTGCTCCAGGGAACGATGGTTATTCTCTGTGCATTTCCGAAAGTCAGTGCTGTGGCTGGAGGTTAAAAGCCTGTGAGTTACAGAGCAAGCAGCTTGTGACGGTTTTTTGGTAAAAGGACACTTGAAGTAGTTGGGGGACAACTCAGAATGTCCTGTCTGACTTGCCATCCCTGGGCATGGTGTGAGATTGTACACCACATTCCCATCCAGGGGTTTCTGTGCACTTTAAGTCTAGATCTGTGCCACACTCAGCAAATACCTGGGTCCCTTCAGCCATCTTTCATTTCTGAGGATCTCTTAACCCTGTATAAATAAAAACTAATAAAGCTGCCATCTTTCTGTTTTGTGCATCATCATTGATTCCAAAAGCTAGGCTGACTGAGGAGCGTTCTGCTTCCCATTTTCTGGGCAGGGCTGTGGATGAGGTTGATGTTCTGTCAATAAGTGAAAGTGATCAACATTCTGGACAGGCACAATGAAGCTTTTGCACAGTATCCAGGGGTCCCTTCTTGATCATAGTCCTGAATTTTGCCACAATCCTAGTATCTATGAGAAATGCTGCTTTGATTTTTGGAGACGACTCATCTACTGTGCAGCTCTAGCGTAGCATGGCAGTGAAAACTTCCCCACCAACGTGCTTTCTCCTTTCCCCAAAGGAGTTGAGTACAGTCTTCCTTAGAATATGATGTTCAGTGCCGAAGATGGATGCTTGGAGTAAATCATGCCGTCCTAGTAGCGCTGAGATGCTCCATGGCTGTTCACATTTTTGGCCTCAGTGCTGTTTTCTGGAGTTAAGGCAGAAAGCTCAGGTCCTCTCCAAACAGCCATGAGTGTCTAGCAATACTGGTCTGCTCACTACTTCCCTAGGTTGGATTTAAACCGGTTGTGTAACTGCAAACGGCTCTGTCTGAATAGCAGCCTGTTGAAATGGTCACATAGGAGTGACAAACTTACGTTGTGTCCTTCCTCTAGTATTGGCTTGAACTGGAGCAGAGGGGAGTGTCTAGGGAAGAGAAACTGTCGTGACTTGCATGGCTCTTCTCAAGAACTCTAGCCCTGCTTTCAGCAGCATCCAGTTAGGAAAGTGATCATGCAAGAGATGTTCGCTCTGGGCTGATAGACAGGGCCTTGCGTCTGAGGAGGTTGAAACTGTTTAAGCCCCCCTGTCATTACTGTCCCCATTTTAGATGGGGTTTTGGGTGGTTGGTGAAGGACTGGAGCTGGGCACTTGGTCTGCTACTGCTGAACTGTTGTGTAATCTTGGGCATGCCATTTCTTTTCATGCCTCAGTTTTCCTCCCATCTTTTGCATTGTTTCATTTTTAAGTTCTTCAGTGCAGGGACTTGTGGACTTTCAGATCAGATCATCTAGTCTGACCTCTCACATTCTGCAGGCCTCAGTCACCTCTGCCCACTCCTGTAACAGACCCCTAACCTCTGGCTAAGTCCCTGAGGTCCTCAAATCAGGATGAAAAACTTTAAGGTACAGAAATTCACCATTTACTCTAGTTTAAACTAGCAAGTGACCTGCACCATGCAACAGAGGAAAGTGAAAGCCCCCAAGGGTCTTTGTTGGTCTGGCTATGGGGATGGTTTCCTTCCTGACCTGAAACATGGCGATCACTTGGACCCTGAGTATGTGGATGAGACCCACCAGCCAGTCACCAAGGACTTTCTTTTAGTAAATGCACGTACAGCACCGAGCAAAAGAAGGGGCCCTGACCTAGTAGGCTGTCTTTGTTCACTTTGTTCAGAACCTAGTGCAGTGCAGAGATGGTCCATGACTGGGGCTCTAGGCACCAGAGAATATGAAAAATAACAAATAATAAATCAAGATGAAGTGTCTTGCCTGAGAAACACAGCAACCCACTACCGGAGCTGGGAAGAGATCATGATCTCCTGACTCCCATTCCCTTGGTTTGGCTAGAATACTGTTTTTTCCCTACACCCAAATGGTTAATCACTGCTGATGAGGGTCTAGATTAGTGGGAGGGGTGGGGTGGCCATTTGAGGTGGAGGCGCCTTAAAAACTGAAAAGCTGTTAAGAAAGTTTCAGTAAGAGGCTGGTTTTGATTTTCAGAATTCCACTGACCCTCGCAACACAGGGCACCAAGTCCCTCCCTGCTTGCACTGCCATCTCGCACCGGACAGGCTAGTCCCCTGCTCTCTTCTTCCTCTTAGCATAATGTGTAATGAGTTTCATGTTCTCTGAAGAGACTGACTCAAAAGTGTAAAAACTTAGAGGCTGGGAGAGAAGAGATTGCAACAGAGGTAGGGAAATGGGGTTGCAGTTAAATGTTGTATTTTGCTGCCTGCAAGATGGAAAATGCTGCATTCCTAGGGAGGAAAAACTCTTCTGTTCTGGAGCTGGAGAAGGGCGAGTGGGTTAAAGACTACACTACCCAGCAGGGAAGGGCAGCCCCCGCCCAGCATCTGGTGGTGGTGAGCAGGGCATTCTGGGACTGGTAGTTCATCCCCTGAACTGGGGTCCCTGCTGTCACTCGTGGCTGGGGCGGGGGGACCCTGAGGGAATGCACAGACACTGGGAGGAGCCAGCCTGTTCATCCCCTTTGTTGTTCAGTACCTTAAAGGAACAGCGGCTGTGCCCAAGTGAGCTGCTTGTCGCAGCCAGTAACCCAGGATGTGGGCTTTTTAAAGATAAAAATGGCTAGCCCTGCCCTTTTGTTATTAACAGCTCTGATCCTTTGGTAACCTGTTCAGTGCTCTAGCCTAGATAGCAATCGCTGCTCTGATTGGGGCAGTCTGCGTGGCGCACAGAAGGGGTGCAGATCAGGGAAGTAGCCATCCCTTTGTTGTCCCCAGATGCCTCACTCTAAAGATGCTTTTTGATAGAGATCCTGTATGCCACATCTCGGGGGATGTGAAATCAGCAGGCTGTGGCTGAAGTCAGTGCAGACATGTCAGCCCCCCGCTGGACAAATGGGGCAGCTGTTTATTTGTGGGGGATATTAATGCATGGTGGAGTGTTTTCTGGCTATATGCAGAGCAGCATGTGCAGTGAGGCAGATTTTCCCCCTGCTTCTGTGCCACAGCTGAGAGTCTGCAGGTGGGAGCTACTAGTCCCATGTTGTTCGGTTTGTTGGGCCATTTGGCCTGCCCCCAGCCACACACCCTTGCCTGGGTTCTGGCGTGTCGCCAGACAGACACCCACATCAAAGCACCCAGGACTTGCCTCTGGCCCACGTCCAGCCGGCACTTGCATCGAAGCTGCTTGCATGAACCTGGGGAAACAAAGACATCAAAGCAGTCGGCTGGTGCTGCTGGCACTTGTTGATAGCCCACACCCCCATCACGGTGCCAAAGTGTGCTGCAGGCACGCGACCGGGCAAACTCCTATCGAAGGCACCCATGTGTACAGCTGTGCCTGAATGGGTTCTGCCCCCCTCCAGGCACAGTCCTGTGAATTCAAAATCTGCCCAGGGGTGTGTTGGCTTGAACTGCTTTCTCCACTGAGGAACTAGTCTAGTCACTTGGGGCCTTGTGCATTCATAGGGAGCAGCTATCTGTGGGAAATGCTTGCTTTGTCTTGTCTGGTTAGACTGGAATTTCCTGAGCACAGACAGAGTCTCATACGTACAGCACCCAGCACAAGTGGGGTCCCGGTGGAGCCCTGTAGGGGCTACAAGAACGTGGAAGATGCCCTTCATGTACAAACAAGGAGTCCAGTGCCCCAGGCTGGTAGAAGGCTAGGCAGAACATCAAGCATGTTTTCTACCTTTACTGGCTTGGAGGCCTCTCCCTTTTCTGACTACGTAAGAGGGCTGCTCCTGCAAAGGTGGGTCATGCATACATAGACAAGCTGGGGGAGGCGTTCGGTCCCCAGCCCACCAACCACTCCATCCCATGAGAGGGTTGAGGGGTTAGCTCCCTGCTTGTGGGACACTTGCCATCCTGCTGCCATTGTGCTGGTTATCCTTCAGGCTGTGTGAAGGGCCATTTCTCAGTGGGAGGTTTAGATGCAGTGGAATGGGGTAGGGAGTTGACTTCAGGGAGTCTTTGGATTTGCAGTCCTGGGTCCCACCGAAGAGCTAGGGAGGAAACTTGCTGTTTTCCCTTAAGGATCCTACAGGAACACTGGGTGTTATGCAGAGGACAGGCCTGCAATGTCAGGGAAGTCCACTTACTACACAGAAGATGCCGTATTGACTCATGTCTCAATCAATGAAGCGAGGAGAGCTACAAATTTTAGCAGAAGAGTTTAATGCCGTACCCAAGGTCCGGCTTATCTTGGTGTGAGTCATTGGGTTGGGGAGGAGCCATCCTCCTTCCCTAGAAGGGAACCCAGTGGCCTTATAAGCATGAAGTTGAAATGCCTAGACTTCTTGGAACCACGTGTCCCAGCCGAGTGGGCTCCACCTTTTGTTCTTTAAAGGTAGATAAATGAGTCCTGTGTAGTTCATTGCATGTGGTCCTTTGTTGGGGATCTTAGACAATGAAATTCTGGCTGCTTTATGTGGATATCAAAGATCCAGTGGTGCTGCAAGCGTGGGAGCTTGCCGGCTATAGCCTTGGTGGTGAGTTCCCCTCCTTTCCTCCATGGCCATTCAGTGGGCAATGAATGATATCCATTTAATAAAGTCATAGAAGTGGAAGGGACCAAGAGAGATCAAGTCCCGGCTCTTGCACTCGTGGCATTTCATCCTGCTTGTGGGGGTTGGCATTGGTTGGGAGGCTGGGGACTGACCTGCCTCTTTGTCTTTGGAGCCCCTGGCAAGTAACATACACCAAGACTACAGAGGAAAGGTGGGGCATGGGTTCCATGCCCGTCTAGTCAACCTCTGCACAAGCTCTCTCTGGATCCATCACTTTCTCTGCTTGCTTCCCTTTGGTTCTGTCACGCCTTCCTTTTGGTCTTTTACTATCACCCCTTTTCACTCTTGCCTCCTTGCTCCACTTCCCCCGTGTGCACAGCAGGGTCGGAAGCCAATCACATCAGCAGCCAGGGTGGCTGGTTAATGCAATGTGATAGCTGTGTTGTGGTGGCGGTCTCTGAGGAGCTTGGCAAGTAAGTTCTGCTGAGGTGCACTCAGTTCTGATGCTCGAGATCTGATCACTTCTGACAAACCCTCTATGCACCCATGTTCTGCTTCCCATTAGATGCTAGACTCTACATTCACTCTGGGTTTGAAAAGGGCAAAGAATGAAAGGCAAAAATTGAATTGAAGGATGAGGGGGAGAGGAAGAGTGAGCAGAGGAAACTTGGAGGTTATGTTACACTGATGAATTATTTCTGTCAATGCTATCTCCATTTCACAGATGGGGAAACTGAGTCATGGAGGGGCTGTGGCTTGCCCAAATCTTCACAGGGAATCTGTTGCAACCTGGGGAGGGTCCTTTTCTCTTCCAGTTGTCGTAGCACAAGACTATTCTTGCTCATGCTGTGTGGTGTAGCACTTTTGAAGGGAGAGAGAAGGGGAAATGAACAGAGCAGTAATTGCTGGGGGCATGAGGGTGTATCACTCCCTTTCTTTCATCCTCCCTCCACTGTTGCAGTGCCTGGAATTCTGGGAAGCAGAGGAGTCTGGTCTCTCTCCAGATGTTGCTGCACCAGGGACTTGGGAGGCAGGGAGGAGTCTTTGCTTGCTCGGTCTCCAGCTGTTGGAATGCTCCGAAGCTGGAAGCTGGGGGGGTGGGGGGGAGCCTGTCCAGTCCTATCTCCAACAAGCCGCTGTAGTGCTGCAGGGCGAGAAGCAGAGCTTGGGCTGTTCAGACTCTTGGGCAACATGCTGAATGCCAGAGGGGCTGCGAAACAGAGGGGAGGCTGTTTTCTCATCACATGTTGCCATTCAGGAAGCTGGGAACCTTAGGTTTTTCGTAGGTGTTACAGTGCTCTATGAGTTGCCTTCATGCTGCGCTGGTGAGCCCAAGGAGCAGAGAGATGCAGCACTAGAAATAGGGTGCTTGTTTTCTTCTGCCCTGGGAAGTATTCTAGCCTGAGTCTTGTCTAGCCCTGATTCTCTGTTGCTAGGGCAGGATCCTGCCTACTGATCCCTGAGGTCAACGACAATTGCAGAGACTCAGCACCTTGCCGCACTGAACCCCAGACTTGCTTTCCATCAGCTGCCTTTCCCCTTGTGAATGGGCTTCCAGCTTTGGGTCATTTCATGTCAGACCCTCAGCTGTAGATCCCCATGGATCTGCTGAGGTCATGTCACACCCACTGGGGACCTGCCTCCTTTTATTTGTAGGGCTGCTGCTGTTCCGGTTTCCCAAGTTCACCACCCAGCAAATAACGGTGCCTCTTAAGACACTTCAGTTGCCCAAAGCATTGTTTATCTTCCAGACGCTCTTCCACATCCACCAGTATTTCCCATGCTCTCGTGAAGGAGGGAAGCTTTTTCCTGTGTTCAGCCAGCCAGCCAGGGATGGGTCGGGGCAGGACAGAGATGGAGGGGGTGCTAAGAGACTTGTTCCAGTGTGGACTGACTCCTGTGCTCTTCGTGGTGAATTCCATGTGAATGGAATCTTGTGATGTCCTCTTCTAAACCACAAGTGTTTCATGGCTGTTTTTCCTTTGCTGCTGACTAAACTCTGCCTGTGGTCCAAAGCAGCTGAAGATCTAGGGCACAGGAGAAATCCTTTCTTTGAGAGCAGGTTCTTCCCAATCTGCTCTACTGTGAGGTCGCATTCCCTGAAAGAGTGGGCAGGCACTGGCCACTGTCCAAGGCAGATTCTGGATTATGTGGCCCAAATAGGATTCAGTCTGGCAATTGCTAATTTTTTAAGTGTTTTTGAGTTAATATAAAGGATGGCATTTGTGGAGGCATGGAATGTCTCTGTACAGAGAGAGCCTCCTGCAATGTGGGTCTGGTCCCTGTTTGGAGTTGTTAAATGCTACCACATTAATAATAATAAAGACTTAAGAAAACTCCTCTTTACTGTAATATCTGGGATCGCACTCTCACACCTGGGGAGTCATGGGCCAGTTCTGGCACTTGTGTTAACCACATTAAAGAATATCCATCTCTAGCCTGTACCTTGGCTATACATAGGTTATAATGTGTAGTCCTCCTTGTATACCTGTGTAACTAGGGACTGCAGCTAAGGCCTGGTCTTCTAACTCTATAGTGTAGGTCGAGGCATAGCAGCTAACACTTTGAAAGTGTCTACACTAAAATTTTGCTTCCATGAAGTGGGATTTCCTCCCATGAAAACTCATGTGATAAATAAATTTGTTAGTTTTTAAGTGCCACTAGACTCCTTGTTTGTTTTGCTGAATTAGACTAATGTGGCTGCCCCACTGGAACGTCCAGCCATGTAACTGTTCTACTCCACTGGCTTAACTCCCTCTCTGTGAGAGGCGTAGAGTCAATGTCAATGGAGTGAGGCTGACAGAGTTGGTATAGACCAGGTGTGGCCAAACTGTGGCTTGCGAGTCTCATGTGGCTCTTGAATGAAAAAGTGTGGCTCATGGAAGAATGTCAGCAAATCAATTTAGTAGGTAAAAGTATATGGCTATATGCCTCAGTGCAGCTCTTGAAGGTTTAATAATCAGCTTGTGTGGCTCTTGAGTTCCGTAAGTTTGGCCACCCCTGGCGTAGACTCTGTGTTGCTTACATCGACAATCATTGGCTTTCAGAAGCCATCCCACCGTGCCCTGTACCGACAGTACAGCAACACATGCACCCATGGTAAGGATACACACATCTGACATGAGGAATGCAGCAGGAACATGCAAAAATGATTTAGTGGCTGTGGCAGCTGTATGCCAACACAACTTGGATCAGTGTAATTTTGTTGTGCAGCTGTGCCCCAAGTCATTGTATTTCAATCTGAAGCTGAACTTCCCAGATCCTAACAGCCTCCAGTCTTCTGGAATCACTGCTTGGGCCCATCCCTAATGGTCCTTAAATCCAGGTCTGCGACAGACATTGGGGATCATCATAGGGCCCTGGGGTGGGGGGTGAGCTCTGGGTTACAAAGGAATTCCTGGAGATAGCATGGTGAGCTGCTTTTTGGGCTAACCAGTGGGCATCCTAGAGGTAGCAGCACTAGTTTTAGGCAGTTCAGGATAGGGGAGAAAAGGGAACAGACAGGCAGAAAGGGTGTAGGGACTGAGAGCTGCAGAGTGTAGTCTGAGCAGGCTTACCTAAGCATGAAGAGACTTCCTTGAAAGGGGAGAAACCTCTGGGTATGACAGACCGCATGCCAGTTCCTTGAGATAGGCTTGCCCAGCTGATTGGCTGTTTTGTCCATAACAGGGCAAACAGTGAAAATTAGTTTCTCATTATGAGCAAGGATGGATGGGGTGACCTCCCCTTGGACACAGCCATGGTCCAGGCACACCTGGCTTTGCCTCTTCCTGGGCCATGGGCAAGCTCTTTTTGGCTTAGGCAGATGCCCCAATTTAGAGACCACTGGGGCAAATCTGGTTGCTATTAAGGGTATAGCTTGTATTTCTAACAGCCAGTCATGTCATCAGGGGCTCTGACTGGGCTGGTCTGCAATGCAGTTGTGCCTGGGGGTAGGTTTTGGGAGATTGCAGAGGGTCTGGTGCATCAGAGCTTGCTTCCAGGGGGCTTCCTCCTGTGTTGCTATGGAAAGGAATGACAGTGGGTCTCTCAGTCCCCTTCTGGGTGCACAGTGGAAACACAAATGATGGGGCCTGCCTCTCTACAGCCATAAGAGGGAAAGAGATTTCTCGTGACCGTAGCCTGGTTATTTAGGCTGTTCACTGATGCAGGCTTTTGCTCCTTCGTCCTTGGCCATGCTGCTGCTCCAGGGAAGATTCACATCTGGCCACAGACCCTCTCTCCTCTCTGCCTCGGCACAGCAGGGTTTGATGGTGGGGATGTGCTGATTTTTTTCACACGTGCAGGTGCTGGGATGCCATGGGGTGGGTGCTGTGATCAAATTTTAGTACTGATCCCACAAGACATGCAAGTGTGTGCATAGCTTTTTGTGAGTAACTTGTCCTATTTGAAGTCAGTGAGGTTACTTGGGCTTTAATGAAGTGTTCTTTGCTGGATTGGGCCCCTGGATTGGTTTGAGGAGAGATTCTCTTGCTCTGTCTTGTGTGCAACATTCTGTTAAGATTATGATTTTAGTTGTGAGCAGGGTTAGTGCCCAAGTGCCTCAGTGCTGGTGCCTTTGGCTTATCATGGCAGCAATGAGATGGTACCCCAGTTCAGATTTCCTTAACCCGCTCATGAAAGCTTTTCTTTGATTTGTAGTCTCACTCCTTGCGAACCTTACAGCAGACGTGGAAGCGGGTGAAGACTAGAACTTTGGTAGCAACAAAGTATTATTTTTGTCTGCTGTGTTGGCTAAAACTCTCCAGGAAGCACAGTGTCCTGTGTGAATAATGAAGGACAGTGGAGACATTCACTTCCAATATTTGCTACTAAAATTGATCCTGGGCAGATAACCCTGGCTTCCTTGCACCACTGTTCATTTGGTTTCCCCTCATTTCCCCTCCATCTTGTTGATTTTCATCCTCTCTTCCAGCTTTTCCTCTGCTCTGTTTTAAACTGGTTTAGCTATTTGACTTGTTCTGTTGATCTGATGAAGAGATTGAGGATTTGATCCTCAATGGTGCTGATCGTTCTCAACTCCTGTTAGAATGCAAGGTCAGAGGGGCACACCTGATCATTTAGCCTGACTTTCTGTGCATCACAGGCATCCCTCACCCTCATACCAAACTCAAAAAACGAAGCTAGTGTCCCACCTGGGCTGCAATGCTTTGGTGTTTGTGCGTCAGGAAGAGAACAGGAGAGACGGAGGTGAACCAGTGCAAAGTGAGCTTGCTGTACAGCTTACTGGGTTGTGCCCTAGACTTACTGCAGGCAGCTCCAAAGTCTTCACCATCTTAAAAGTGGAAAACTAATATCTGGGTCTGATGGTGCTGAACTGAACCAAGGGAAAGAGTTTGATTGCAAGTTCAAGTAGAGCCTGACTGAAAGGCAGAAATGAGGACTTCATTCTGCTTGTTTGAGTTTATAGAAAGATTTCAATTTCTGGTTTTGTCTTCTGGATTTAAACCACATCCCAGCCTCCGTGCACCCATTGACCACAATTGTCTGTGCTGGTTTCTTTGCTTTCACTGTTGTGTTGGGACCATGCGTGTTCATGTCGTGGTTCAGAAACTGAGCTTTGGAAAGTATCTTGGAACAAGACTCCAGTGCCTGGGATGGGCCAGAGATGTTTGACATACCTTCCGAAGCTGGTGGTGGGGGCTTTTTTCGGAGATGGCACAGCCTGCCTCAGGCAGCACAGCTCCTGTAACCTCTGGCACCTAATGTGATTGAACAGTCTCTTCACCTTGGTTGGTCCTGTTACAACCGCTCCTGCTAACCCAAATTTTTCTCTCTAATTTGTTGACTGTATATTTGTACACATGATGGGGGCGGGGAGAAGCACACAACACAGATCCTCAGCTGCCACAAATCTGCATAGCTCAGTTGAAGTCGCAGAGGTTCTGGTTTACACTGCCTCTGGTTTGCAACAGCTTTGTCCTCGGGCTGTGGAAGTGCCCGATGAGGATCCAGCGCCTCAGAGCTCAAATAACAGAACAAAGGCTTAAATGATCTGAGGGGTGCAAAATCGGTGCCCAGGGATGAATGCATCGTGTGCACGTGCTGCATTGCTGGTGCAGTGATCCCATTGTTCTGTAACCCTCGGCCTTTGTCAAAAAACTGAGATGTTCAGTGGCTGCTTTAAAAGTCCAGCGTTTAGTTATCTTAACCGCTGGCAACCAGCAAATCTCCCCTGCTCAGGGGAGGAGTGAGTGTTTGCGTCATTTCAAGCCATAGTCCTGAATCTGGTCCAACAAGCTGCTCATACTCTTCTGATAAATGACCGCCAGCAGGTATATTGATGAGAGCAAAGCTGCTCCTATGGCATCCATAAGAGCCACAACTCCATGTGCCTCACAGTAACCACACAGGAAATGGCTACAGTGCCTCTGATATGCCTGCTGTAAATAGGGGCTCTCTCTGCAGCATGTGGGTTCCTGACTTCTTATTCTATGCTCTTCCCTGCACATGAAGCCTCTGTGCAATACTCAGGCACGGACTCTTCGACACCTATCATTGCCTGCTGCTCTTCCTGCTAGTGTGGTGGCGATCAGAGCTGGTTGCAGTTCCCTGCAGTGTGTGGGATGTGTATGTCCCAGCGCTCCTCTGTTTGTCCCCCAGCGTGAGGTGTTAAGAACTCCTGGCAACATATCCCTCTCCAGAACAGTGGAGCTGAGTGCTTTGCTCTCTTGTGGTTTCCCTGTCTTGCTTTACTGACTCTGAGCAAACAGCTGTGCCCTAGGATTGCTCGGTTGGCTGTGCCATTGCGTTTGACTTCTATACGGTCCCGCTTCGTTTACGTTGCAGAAGAGCAGTGTGAACAGGCAAGGCAGTGTATGTGGACTGCAGGGCAGCCATTGGCTACAGGTTGCTTAGCATTTCCCATCACAGGTTGCTAGATAGTCTGGATGGGAGATGCTACTTGGCTATGCCGGTCAGGGGTTTCTAGAAACCCATCTGTCCACTGTCATGTCTAACAGAAACACACCAGCAAGCGAAGGGGAAAGCCAGGAGCAGTGGCCATAGATCTCTGCCCCAGGATGTCTCCTTGACCGTGCTTCCCCCAGGCGTGGAAGGGTTTTGGGGTGATTCTGGTGGCTCTCACTGAACCCTCAGCTGCTCCTTGAACGGGAGCACTGGGGCTCCGCAGTAGTTTCACTGTGCAGAGGATTCCTTTTCTCTGCTCTGCCCTGGATCGTTGGCCTCCCTTTCCCCACATGGCTATGTGAATTGTGCAAGCCACAGTGGTTGAGATGCCAACTCTCCAGTGTGCCCCTGGGGTCACAAGTACGTCAGAGAAAACTTGCCTTGGCAGGCTTCTGGGTGACAGTGAGGTTTCTATCACGGCCTGCAAATTGGAGCCAGAAGATACTTTGAGGGGCCATTAGCCCATCCTGCCTGGGGCTAGTTGAGGATTTCTCCCTGCACAATTAAAAAAAAAAGCAAGGAGTCCTGTGGCACTTAACAGATTTATTGATCACATGGCTTTCATGGGAGAAAATCCACATCTGACAAAGTGGGATTTTCTCCCATGAAAGCTCATGTGATCAATAAATCTGTTAATCTTTAAGTGCAACAGGATTCCTTGCTTTTTCTTGCTAGACTAGACTAACATGGCTGCCTTGCACAATGTCCCTTGTTTTGCTCTGCTTAGAGTGAAAAGCTGTGTTCACTCAGTCCCTGTGTTTTCTGGTGACGCCAGGTGTAGGCTGCTTAGTCTCCAGCAGCAGGTTTCCAAGGGAGCCAGCTGAGTCTCACCTTCATACTGCAGAGAGGCAGCTTTTCCCAGTGGTTAGGGCATTAGTGTGGGAGTCCAGAGATCTAGGTACTATTCCCCACTCTGCCAGGCATCTGCAATTCATTTAAATTCTCCTTTCTGTTTTGATGATTTTGTAAGTATACGATGCCTCTCACTGGTCTCCATTAGGACCTCCTGGGTTCTACCACGTGAGAAGTAATCTTCAGGCTGTTGAGCTTTCCCATGCAGGTGAGTCCAGACTGGCTGCATGCCCAGCCCCATGCTCTCTGACACTTTTTATTTATTTATTTTATGTACACACACACACCCTGCTTTAAATGCTATGGTGCATCCTTGGGTACATGGAGCCAATTAGTGAGCACTCCCCTACATACTGGCTCCCTTGGAAAGTGGTCTTCTGTGGAAGGGGGTATTTTCTGGTCGGGGACTGTTCCCTCATTCTCGCTGGACAGCATCCTTATCAGATACGAGGTCTCAGTATCCAAGTTTGAGACCAAGTAAAGCCTCAAAGTGGTTGCTGTGTTAGTTTAGTTCAGCAAAACAGACAAGGAGTCTTGTGGCACTTTTAAAGACTAACATTGTATTTATCACACAAGGTTCTTGGGAGGAAATCCCACAAGTAAGGCCTGTTGCATATTGTGAACCAAATGAGAGCTTTGTTTCCACAGGAAGTTTGATGCTGGAAGATGAGCTGTGAGTAACCCTGGTTCAGTGAGAGGACCTCTCTGACATGGATCACTTGTCCCACTGAAAGATTAGCCCCAGAACTGTGTGGAGTGTTGGCCCAGTAGGGTCTCTCCCCATGAAGAACAGAGGGTGAAGGTGAGGCCTGTCCATTTGTTAGCCCCTGGGTCCAAATTAGCCCTCACTCTGCAGGTTTGGGGGATCAAAGTCAGACTTTGCAGCTGCTCCCCATACCCGTAAGAGGCTGAACAAAACACCTGGAGCTGAGGAGTTTTGGATATGGGATCCAAGCCCAAACTGTGTGACTCAGCCTGTCTCTGCTTTGTTTCACATTAGCAATGCCCCTGCTACAGCTAAGAATCCAGCAGGTTTCCATCTCCCTGCCCCTTTCTTCCCCCTCTCACACAGCATGGCCCATCTCTCCCTCTCTGCTTCTTCCAGTGTGACTCAGCAGGGTGCAGCGAACATTTCCTTTCCTCTAGCTCTCTGTGCAGAGCACAGCACCCGCATGGCTCTCCTTTTCAGTTCATACAGTGTCTGGTGCTGTTCTAAGACCCAGCGGAGTTTTGGGCGTGGGCGCGCTCAGAAGTCCTGTGGTTAAGCTGCGAGTTCAACATGAAATGCAACGTGAACTCAGGATTTCCTTTTGAAGTTTGACACCAGGGATTTTCCCCACCCACTGGGAGGACTGAAGACAAAAAAATCCCCTTTAAGTTGCTGGCAGCAGCATGTAAAGAGGCAGAAGCTGAATGGGTATGGGGAGGAAAAAGTCTCTTGTCTCTCTGCTTGGAAGACTGGGCTGTGACTCCAGAACTCATGGGCAGGTGGTTTGATCCCTCCCTGTTAAGGAGAAGACTGAAGAGAAGATCTTGTGGAGTCTGGATGAAAGTTTAGAAGAAGGGCAGCTAACTGCAGATCGGCTAAATAAGTGAAGCTGTTCTGGATAGTGACGTGCCCTGCACAAAACTCACAGACCACCTCCAGCTTTGCAGTGGAGGGGAAACAAAGGAGGGGAGACTCCAGATCTGGCACTTGGCAGCCAGCCCATATCTCTGAGCTGAGCCAAGTCCCTGGTTCCAGACTCTCCCGAAAACTGGGGAGGCAGGGTTGGACTCTGCCTCCGGGTTTTGCAGCTGGCCCAGTCCCTGACAGAAGGCTGGGGGGTGTCCCAAGTACACATGTGTTATATGAATTCTGTATGGAGGGAGGAGAACAGCTCCAGTCAGACCAGTGAGGCTGGGCATGGAGTGAGGGCAAACTTCACAGCTGCCTGAGGCTTCCAGTAGGTGGGGAGGGGGCAATGCCCCTTCTGCCCCCCTCAACTACACCCGTTGTACCAAGTGGCTGTGAAGTTTGGGGTGGAAGGCCCCTGGATCCAGAGCCAAATATGAGTTGATGCCTTGAGCCTTTCTTGTTTCTTATCCTACAGAGCACAGACCACCACGCCCGCTCCAGACTGGAGGTGTGTGGCATTCTAGTTTCTTTCCACATGGGTATCATGGGAATACTTTTGATTTCTCTTTGCCTGGCTCTGTACCCTAATGCCTGCCTTGTGATTGTAGGGTGTGACTGCAGACTATGTACCAGAGCAGACAAGCCATGGAAACCCAGCAAAGTCTGCAGCCTGGCTGGTATCAGTCTGCCCAGAACCCTGGGCCATTACTCATGGGCTATCCCATTCCAAAGCTCACGCCAACATGTCCTCAGTGCTCCATCTCTGAGCTAGCTTATGTGTACATGTATATAAGCAACTTGCAGGTGCACCTCTGATTGCAGAAGTACCCTACTTGTGCTTTGAGCCCTCAGTCTCTTGGTTCCACCTTGTTCGTGGCTTTTTTTCCTTTGGGGTGGGGGGTGAAGTTTAAGTCAACCAAAGCTAGAAAGTTCAGTGGCTGCCCTGGAATTGTTGCATGGATCTAATCTAAGAATTGGGTTTGTTCCGTGTGTCAGTCGTCGGGAGCATTTGCACAGCTCTGGGTGAGACTGGAATGGCTAAAAGGAAAGGACTGTGCCCATGGCATCCTAAACTCAATCCCTAATGGCTGTTAGCAGAGACGGGACTAGACCAGTGGTTTTCAACCAGTGCGCTGTGGCCATGGTGTGTCACGAGAACCGTCCATGTGTGCCATGAAATTTTGTACAAAGGTGATGAAAATCAGTTGGAGCAGTGGGCCAATAGAAATCTCATGAGGTTCAACAAGGACAAGTGCAAATTCCTGCACTTGGGATGGAAAAACCCCATGCACTGCTACAGGCTGGGGAGCGATCAGCTAAGTAGCAGCACCATAGAAAAGGACCTGCGGGTCATGGTGGATGGGAAGCTGGACATGAGTCAGCAGTGTGCTCTTGCTGCCAAAAAGGCCAATGGCATACTGGGCTGCATCAAAGAAGTATTACCAGCAGATCAAGGGATGTGATCGTTCCCCTCTGTTCAGCACTGGAGGGGCTGCATCTGGAATACTGTGTCAAGTTTTGGGCTCCCCGCTACAAAAAGGACGTGGACAAATTAGAAAAAGTCCAGCGGAGGTCAAGATAAATGATCAAGGGGCTGGAGCACAAGACCTATGAAGAGAGACTGAAGGAACTAGGCTTATTTAGACTGCAGAAGAGAAGACTGAGGGGAGATTGGATAGTAAGTCCAGCTACTTGAAGGGATGCTCCAAGGAGGATGGAGCTCAGCTGTTCTCGGTAGTAACAGAGAACAGAAGGAGCAATGGTTTCAAGTTGCAGCTGGGGAGGTTGAGGTTGGAGATTAGGAAAAACTTTCTTACTAGGAGGAGAGTGGTGAAGCATTGGAATGGGCTATCTAGGAAAGTGGTGGAATCACCATCTTTGGAGATATTTAAGGCTTGGTTAGACAAAACCCTGGGTGGGATAATTTAGTGAGAGTGGTCCTGCTTTTTTGGCAGGGGGTTGGACTAGATGACCTCATGAGGTCCCTTCTAACTATGATTCTATGATTCTAAAACAGTGTTTCATCTTAAACATCTTAAAAATGCTTACTCTTAATATCTATCCCACCAAAATTACAACTCATAAAACTAGTGAAAATAATCATCGAATTAAAAGCGAGGTATCGGTCTTAACAACTCTAAATGTGACCTCCTAAGCACAGGTAGCCAAAGGGCAACACTGAGATGATGTGAATTTGAAACATTGAATGCATTTAATGCTGCTTTACCTTGTTGTACCACTATATTGCAAACCACTCTAAGACCGTACCTGTAGTAAAAGTAAGTAAATGTGACATTCAGGAACAATCAAATCAGCTGAAAAAAGTGGGTGTGCTGTGGAATTGTCTCATTGAAGTGTGCCATGTTACTGAAACGGTTGGGAACCACTGGACTAGCCTATGGACTGCAGATGTGAATACAGTCTCCAAGAATTCAGAGTTGACTGGATTGAGGGGCTGAAAATTGCAGGTGTGCATCTGAACGTGAAGAGGGAAAGATACAGATCTGTGCTTGTGCTTTATGCACCTCAAGTTCTTAGCCATTACAGCATGCATCTAAAGGTCCTTGCAGCCCAGGTTCCTCTTGTCTAGCAGAACAGGTTCCGCTGCAGGGAGACATGTGCCTCGTGTCCAGAGTTTTTGAATAACAGGGACAGCTGGAGGAAGAGCTGTGCGTACAGCCTGTGTCTCCTTTTGTTGGGTGGGGCGGCTGCAGTTCTCCTTCCGTTCCATCTTAGCACCCTGACAGTGAGCTGAACCAGCCATGGCAGATGTGTGTTTCTGGCTTTGACAAATTCTTCTAGAATGTAGAGATCCTCCAGGACTCTTTTTGGAGTCTTTGATGTACATCTGTAATTATCTCTGTTGACCCCTTTGGCCTGAGTATTAATGGTGAGACCCTCTCCTCCCCCGCCCCAGACAGTTACATAACATGCTAGACTCAACCTGTGGGCTTCAAGCCCTGTCCATCCTGCAGTAGACAAATTCCCCTGAAGGACAGACACAGCAGGTGCTTGTCTTGTTTTAGGAAATCCCATAGACCAAAGAGATGATTGCTATACCTATTGTTCTCCTCAAGGATGCGTATTTTGTGGGATGTAGGGCTGAAGCTCAGTCTGGTGGGGAGTGATCATGAAGTTCCTCTCTTCAGGGTCTGGATGCGAGTGCCAGAATCCAGTTAGCGGCAGGCCAGCAGTGTTCAGCACTGTCACAGTATGCCCTCATCTACAGCAAATCAGTAAACTTGAAGGTATTGTTGGAAGCCATCTCTGCTGAGTCTGCTGGTTAGACTCATGTCTTAGAGTGGAAGAGATCCTCCATGTAAGAAGACCCAGACAGGTCCCCCTAGGGAAGTCCTTGGGTAAATGCTGATATACCTTAGGCCAGGCAGTTGCTCCAAGGAGAGGCAGCTGAGGCATCTATTTTTGAAGTGGGAGGGATGAAGGTGCTACCTAGATCCTGGCAATGCTGCTGGCTACGACCTTCTCAGGAAGGGGCTCTCCTCTAGGGATTGTTAATGAAGGAGCTTCCTTCTAAAACCCAGCCTGCTCAATGAGGGACTTGCCTGTATTTTGCCCTGCCTCCTCCTAGAAGCTGATGTACTGATATTTTTCTCTGTACTGCTACCACAAAAATAGTTTTTGGTTAAAATTGGCATTAAGTTTCCATCTGGCAGATCCCATGTTGCCGAGTGAGGCCACTTTAGATGCAAGCGTTACTGAAGCTGTAAGGGCTGCTTATTTTTGAGAAGAGGGGAGATCTGCAGGCAAAAAGTGCAAACACAGGCTTGCAACTGTGCTCACACGCACACAGGCTGACAAACTTAGGCTCCCCACTAGTGCAGTTGCTGGGGACCATGTGCAAAATAAAGTGTGTGAGCAAATTGCCTAACTTTTGGTGGGGTGGGTGAGGGTGAGGGTTAGGGTTATGATTCTTTGGCTTGCTTGTGCGGCTATGATTGAACATGTATGCATTTGTATGCACGTTTTTGCACACTCTGCTTTCCTGCTTCAGTCCTGTTGGTGAAAGCAGATGGAAAAATTATACAATTACTGTGTCTGAAATAGATTTATATTGTACTTTCACTTTTGGTTTTTGAAGCATGGTGACTTTGACCCCAGGGAAAAGGTGGATCACTGCTAAGATGATGCTGGGTAACTTGTGCTTCTTGAGGCTTTGAAATCTGTTTTTCTCCAGATGTTCGTGAAACCTGATTGCACAAGTGTCTGTGGACAGCAGATGTAAAAGTGTGAACAGATTAGCACTGATCATCCAGCTCTAAGGCAGGGGTATAAATCAATCCTGTGAGAGGATCTGCTTAGAACTTGCACTGATGGTTAGGTATCTCCACAAGGACAAATTTCTCCCTGTACAAAAAAAAAAAAATGTGGCATGTGTCTCTGAATTGCAGAGGCTCTGGTCCCTTGAATTTCACAGGTCTTGTGTTTCCAGTGCAGTAGTGGGGTGGGTTAGAACCCCAACTACTCTGCACTTAGAAAACAGCTATCCTAGTTTCTAGATTAAAGCATTTGGAATAAAACAAATGCACCACTAACAGAAATGATTAGGAAAACATCCATGGAGATGATTAATACTTTACCCTTCCGTCCAAATTACAGAACAGCTGCAGTAACGGATGAATTGAATCATGTGCAAAGCATTCTGTGCCTGAAAGTGCTACATAAGTGTAAAAGTTGCAGCGGAACTATCTGTTGATTGCAACAGAGCTTGTGCATGGCAAACGATTGTCCTGTGAATTGTGTAAGTGACTGACAAGAGGATCTAATGCCTTCAGCTGACGGGTGAAGGCGTTATTGACCACTGGAGGTCACTTTCTCAATAATACAATACAATCTAACTTTATTTTGTCGAGTATCTTTCATGCATGTTCCTCTACTGTGTTAATGAAGTAGAAAGTGAAGGCGAACAAATAGCAGAGGGAGGGTGGGGAGCAAAGTTGTGTTTGCAGATGTAAATGGAATAGAGATGGAGACTGAGTTGGAGAGAGGCTGCTTTGGATAGAGTCTGTTACAGGGAAAGAACGTTTTTTGTCTCTAGTAAACCTGAGATTTGGGAGGGAGAGATGACTTGTAGATGTGCTGAGAGTCTTGCTCGAGTCTTTTGACAAGACCGCAGAAAGTTTATGAAAATAAGACTGATCCTGCATTGAATGGAGAAACCAGTGGAGCCGTTTAGGAAGTTAAAAGAATGGCGCAAACAGATGGGCAAGCAGTAGCTGGCTGGGAAGTGAAAAAACGAATCTTAGTGAGCTTGTTTAAAAATCGAGTCCCGTCCTGCGTGTTTCAGAGAGGTTCTAATGCACATAATATCTGAGTTGCTGGCAACAAAACTATAGCTTCAGGAGGCTTGCTTTGAAAAGCAACTGCATTAGAAACCTTAAGACAGATTCACAGATAGCCAGGCCACTGTGATCATATAGGCTGGCTCCTCAAAATAATCCCTGGAACAGATTTTCTTTTATTTTTTTTTAGTAAAATATGCAGTCTTAATTTAAAACTGTTGTATTTCTAGATCTGTCTAAATGGGAGATGGACTGAGAAAAGTAGGAGAGATCCATGCTGTCTTAAGTTGAAGCAGTAAAATACAGCACTCAGGGGTTCAGGAGCCAAATTATTGATTAACAGAATCCAAAAGAGCCACAGCCATGTGAATTGTTTCATTTGCCATAACATTATTATGATTTAAACAGTATGATGGGAAATATTTAATTTTTTAATTAATAGTCTAGTGCAAGTTGATAATTGGTTAATAATGTAGTAAAAACATCCTGATTGGTTAATAACTTAGGTTGCTTATTAATTAAATGGTGATTTTTAATATTTTGTGCTGCCTGGAGATGCGTTAAGAGACACTTACGGCTCATGAGCTGCAGTCTGAGTATTGCCAAGTTAAAGCCTGGCTCCCAGTCATGATCAGAAAGTGGATCCCACTCTAGAATATGCTACAACCTAGTACCAAAACTATAGGGACAAGAGTAAGAGTGGGAATCTTTGTTAGTTACTGGGAGCTCCCCAAACTGAGACACTGAGATTTAATGATGTGGAACGCCTTGTGAGCTAACGGCGTCTGTAGGACCGAAGAGGGGGACAGGCTGAGTGTGTGATTATCTTGGCAGAACTCACTAAGGTCCTGATCAGGTTCCATGGTCTTTGCCGGGTTTTGGATTAAGCCTTAAATACCCAGAATCCCTGTCCCAGCACACACTGGGCAGGCTCCTTGTAAAACCTGAAATGGATTCTCTGGGTGGGGAAGGGAAATGCTGATGGCTCCAGGGACTATGTAATGAGGTGTCTTGGGCCTATAAAAAAGAGAACTTTCCGCACAGGCATCACATTTTTTTTTTCCTGACAACATGGAAAGTTGAGGAGGATAATGAAGGTTTTTTAAACCACCTTCTCTTACTCCTGCCCAGATCTTGTTATGGGGAACTAGTGGGGTTCCTGTTTCTTCTCCCAAATGGTCATTCATCTAGTACTGGCAAAAATGGGAGGGGGGGGGCAGGGCAGGGGGAAGATCGAGACTGGCTATCAAATGTTGCTTGACATTTACTAAGACACAGAGGGAGAGTGACTCACCACTCCCCTTGGGTTTGCAGCCCACAGACTGCTGTTCGTTTCACAGTCTCTGTAGGCAGCAGAGTGGAGTAAACATAGACTTAGCCTTTTGAAAATGGGGTCTTTGTCTCCAAACTGGCAGAATGTTGCAAATCCCCCACCTTTGAGACTTTGCTTTGTGTGTTTTTGGGGGGAGTTCCTGGTCCCAACTTCAAAGATGGGCTTTGTATGTTGGGAGGTGTCTCTGGGTCACTGGTGGACCAGGAGGTTGAAAATGCACATACCAGGTGGAAAGAAAAATCACTGTCTGCTGCATGCTAGCTTCAAGGGTAAAGAAGATCCTTCCTTCAGCCACCAGGCTGCACTTCTAGAGCAGTGCTGGGGAAAGACCTGTGGCGAAGGAATACTGGATGTTCATAAACTGATGCCTGAAACAAGGAAGGCCTCCAAGGCAGGAGCAAGGATGGAAACCTGAAAGATATTTAGGGCTTGAAGAAGCCCATAGACTCTCCTGTGGTTTGGGTGCAGGCCTTGTGATGGCTGCCATTAAAACCATTCCCCTCCTCCTATTAGAAGTGGTACTAAGGTTGCTGTGACATTTGGCTCTGATAGTGAATAGTATGAAGCCATTTGTGGCCTTTAAGAGGCAACTGTAGTGATTGCAGTGCCAATGCCTTTCTGCAAGACACCATTGGCTCTCATCCAAATAGATTTTAATGGCCTTTATGCCAAAGTCTACACTTACACACACCCATAGGCTAGGTGCATTTGGCCCTATGGTATTTTTCAGTCATCCCTGTTGTGTTTTAGGCCAAATTCTGAAGGCCTTGCACTTTGGAGATGCATCTGGTAAAAAGCCTCCAGCTTTGCCCCAGTAAATTTTGCCTTTGAGTAGGGACTTCTGGGGTTGGCACTTCATAATTTTAGATTCTGAGTGTGTGGCTGTTGGGACTTTGCTGTTCCCTTTGCCTTGGAGGTCTCCCTACATGGGCTGTTTTCCTCTTTGCTTGAGAAGTGACCAGCACGTTGGGGTAGTACTAGTGAAATACAAATAGGAAAGGCTGTTCTGGGGTTCTGGAGTGGTGACCCTGGTGGGCCTCCTTCTCAGTGGGCCCCTGATACAGCACAGCACTTCAGGACATCGTTAGTCCCATTGACTTCAGTAAAGCTAATTGTGTGTAACGGTTGCTTGCACTGCTGTCAGATTGAGGCTGGGGGGACTCCCGCCATTAGTACGAGATACTTGTTTGGAATGGGTACATCTCCCCTCGCCTCGCTCACACTGGCAAACATGGACTGAGGGCCTGGAATAGTCTGATCAGAACTTTGTCAAAAATTTGCTTTGCATGCAAGACTAGGCTTAGTGTACATGACTTTTCTTTCTGCTCAGCCCTTCTGTCCCTCATGGAGCGGCATTTCCCTCTGCCTCCTCGCACAATGGAGTGCTTGCTGGGAGGGTGGGCTTGAGCTATGGCATTGGGTTCCTGCTCAGAACACAGCAAGGGGTTTCGATGTCTGCCTCAACCTCTTTTGATGCATCTTGAATGCATTCCCGCAGATCTCTCACTGACCTTTGCAAATGTGAATGAAGTCTGGTCATGCTGTTGTGAGGCATTGCTGCCATTGGCTAGATCAGGGTGGAGAAACAGAGGCGCAGCTCTTCAGGAACTAGCTGGAGATCGCCTGATGAGCTGGGACTGGGAGCCAGAGACCATTCTTTAGTCTCTGGGCACTAGATGACATTCCTTCACCTTAAGGGATTTTAAGACACAACTGATCACAGGGATGGAGAGGGTGCACTTATCAGAGAGCGGTCCACGCCCCATGCTTGGGCGTTTGACTGACTTCAGGAGTGTTTCACCAGGATAATGGGAGCAGTGTCTGACCCACGGTCTCCAGTGGTGTCCTCCTTCCCATCCTCTTTCTCCTAGTAATACAGGCCTTTCTTTGCCATTGTGGAGTTTCCTCTGGAGCAGCTGTGTGGCTGCTTTGCATTAGGCTGCAGATGTTGTTCATTGTTTGGAGAGAAGGGAGCTGCCCCCACCCCTTGCAAGGCATGTAGGAAAATGCTTACAGTTGATAGGCGCTGTGGTGGCCACAGGCTGACCTCACCCATTGTGATTGCAACAGACAACCAGGCAGCAGGCAGAGAGCTGAGAACTGCTAAGCCCTGAGCAGTGTGGATTGAGACCCAGGAGCAGCAGAAAGGTGGTGTTAGGCAAAGTCTCCCTATTGAGCATCCGTTAAAAGCCATCTGCAGACACCCCCCCCCCCACCCAGCCATGACAACACTGCCCGGTGGTTCAGTCACAAGGCCTTCCTGTAGGATGGGTGCTTTACCCTCATCCTAGCTTTTACTGAAGGCTGGGCTGGGCTCAGTTTTCTCTTTGGGTTTGTCTCTCCTGGGGTCCTCCTAGCCTTCTCTTTTAACCTGTTAATGCCTATGTGAACTGGAGTGTAGACCTACTGGATATTGGTTCACACACCTGAGTAGGCTTAAACACAACTAGGAATAAATATGTTGGGTCTGGCTCAAAACGAGAAGGACTAATGAAAACGCAGTAGAAGAGTCCAGGGAAAATGAATTCCTTCGCGCTTTCTCTCTCGTGTGTGTGCACACTCCCACTTTGCTGCCTCTTTCTTTCAGTCGTTTCCCCCTTCTGTCCTTTACCCACTCTTCATCTTCAGTTTCAGGCAACTCTGATATGACCAAACAAATGTGTTACTCTTAGTAATGTGAGCAATCTGTCCCAGATGTGTTTTGAAATCAAGCTGTCCTCCAGGTGCCAGTAAACAAGTGCCACTGTTCATCCTGTGTCCTTTTCCTGTGCCCACCCACACCCTGATTTCTTCTGAATATAGAAGCTTAAATCCTGCCCTGGTGAGCATGGAGCTGTGCGCACCCCAGGAGCACCTGGTTTTAAAGCTTGAAGTAATGGGAAGAGGCCTAATGATTTCAGTGGATGTTGAATCAAGCCCATAATGCACAAGGCAGCCTGGCTGGCAAACAAGCTGACCTGTGCCTTACATCCCCTTTGGGGTGTGTTCAGCCCCGTGGCTGGCTGGAAAGTACCCTGCAGCCTTGGTAAAAGTTGCTCAGAAGCAGGAAGAGGTGAATCTTTCTCCTCAGAGGTGTGACAAGGTGAACTGCTGGGGCCAGTCCTTGGGAATCTGGCACAGGAGGTGCTGGGTTGAGTCGCTGATCCTCCTTGCGCTGGAGGATGCGACAGTAATGTCAGGGGTCAGACTTCCTGCGTTAGCTTGGCTCTGCCTTTTTGTGCAAGCTGATACCTTGTCTGCCTTGTTGACAGCAAGGTAAACCCATGAGTTGGGGCTCGTCCCAAGTGGTGAAGTGACACTGCAGGGTTGAGGAAGGTTTGGAATGTGAACAGAATAATTTGCTGCAGGCTGAACTGAGGGGAAAGAATGTACCCGCTGGATAAAGCAGAGTAATGCATGGGGTCTGTAAACCCACCTTCTTTAGTCCGAGTCCCCAGGGACATCCTGGTGCTGGACCAAGCTACTCTGACGCTAACGAAAATGCAGAAACATGCCACTGAAGTTGGTGGCCTCTGAATTTATACCAAAAAATTTGTCTTTTTTTTTTTTTCCATTCTCTTTTGGGTCTGTGTATAGCACATTAGTCCTCTCTCTAGAAACTTAAAAGATGGCCTTGTGCTTCAGGCTCAGGTCTGGGGCTCAGGATCTCCACATTCTGCTAGTGACTTTCTTGTGTGAGCTGGGTCAAGTCACTGATGGTCTCTCACCTCTATTCCTGATCTGTAAAAGGGAAAGACTCCCCCCAACCCCCAATCTTCTGGCCCCTATTTTATTAAAACTGTAAACTCTTCCACACTGGGATCATGTGGGAATTTAGGACAGCACCTAGCACAAGGGATACCTCTAGGGCAATATATCATAAATATTTTTGAAGGTGACCAGTTTGATAGGACAGCTTCCCTGCAGCTTTAAGAATGAGGAGAAGATGGGCCGTGAGGGGGGAATCTCCTGCTTTAATCCCAGTGGTCTGTCCTACACGCTGTTCTGTCTTGGTGCGCCCCTCATTGCCAAGTGCTCACTCCAGGTAGCTGGACAGAGCCCAGAAGCTTTTGTTGATTCTCTAAAGTGAGGGAAACAGGTTTGATTGACACATTGAAAGCTTCACTCCCAAAGGATAATTGCTCATGACAGTTCTGTGGTGTTCAGGAAAGAGTCAGCAAACATGACTCTTCTGGGCGTCCATATTTTCTTCTATATCATCTCTGCCCAGTTTACAGAGCCAGTCTAAGTGTTCTGTCCCCCCCACCCCCACCACAAGCGGCTCATTCTAAAGCACAGCTTGGAATCCAAAAATCAAAAGCTGTTTTTGATTCCTGCTCATTATGTCCCTTGTAACCAACAATACAGAGTCTGGAATTGTGGATTAACTGGCGGCTTCGTGAAAGCATAAAGCAGAACAGATTCGACAAACAAAATTGTCCTCTCAGTTACTCTGGGGCAGCACTGTTCCCTTCTGTGGGGTCACCCTGGTGCATCGGAGAAGAGAATCTGGTACCGTACTGTCGATTGCTCTTCTGCAGCTGTGATGAATGGGGCTGACTGCTTGAGGGGCCTTCAGAAACCAAAGCAGATGTGGCTCTGAAGCTTTGTAGGGAGCAAATATTTGAAGAACCATTTCTGGCCATAAACCACACACCCGACCACTGCTGGTGCGGTTGCTGTGAACTCAACAGTTTGCTATTCCTTCTGCAGTTAAGATGCAGCCCAATTAGAACATTGAATGTGCTGGGTTTGTTTCAGTTTTTCTTTACTCTTGTGCTTTTGGAAACAGGATTTTTGCGCTGTGCCAGGCTGAAACAGGAAGCGACTACTTGAAATGAGGGGTGAGGTTCCCTTTGCCTTCCCACAGCTCAGTGGCTCTTCCTTTCCCCCTGTGCAGCAAATCTCTGGCTGCAGGGCATGTTTTCCAGTCCCTCTCTGTCTGGAGTAGGCACCTCCTTGTGCCTGCTTTCAAATCCCTGGTGTAGGATGTCAGGAGAAGGGGTGGAGTATGACCCAGTGCAGCTCTGCTTGGCAGATCTGTCTCTAGCTGGTTATTTATCAGTAATTTTGCTGCTGAGGCTGGGAGGTGCAAGATCAGGGAGCTGTAACAGCCTCAGTGATGCCTCTCAGGTTCCTTGCATACAAGCAGAGCTTGAGAATATCGCCAGTGGCCTGTCACTTGCCAACGACCTGTGCATTCTGCTTGGTGATGTACAGAACGAAGCATCTTGGGAAGCCAGGGCTCGGAGGGGAAGGTGGCCCATCAAAGGTGCCATCTCATCACATGCTGCACAGAAACCCTTCAGAGGGTGATATTATGGCTGAGGCATCTCCGTTCAATTCCTAGCTCTGCCACAGACTCCCTGTGAAATCTTGTGCAAGTCATTTAGGGCTGGACTTTCCCAAGGACCCCTCAGCTGGCAGTTAACCACTGAAAATCAGCAGCTCTAGAAAAGTTGCGAGAGTCCTTTGGCACCTTATAGACTAACAGATTTCTTCGAGCATAAGCTTTCGTGGGCTTCAACCCACTTTGTCAGATCCATCGTCAGTGGGTTGAAGCCCACAAAAGCTTACGCTTGAAAAAATCTGTTAGTCTATAACAGACGTGGACAAACTGTGGCTTGGGAGCCCCATGTGGCTCTTGAATGAAAAAGTGTGACTCGTGGAAGAACGTCAGCAAATCAATCCAGCGGGTAAAATTATATGGCTATATGCCTCAGTGTGTCTCTTGAAGGTTTAATAATCAACTCTTATGGCTCTTGAGTTCCATAAGTTTGGCCACCCCTGGATAAGGTGCCACAGGACTCTCGCTGCTGTTGCTATGCAAAGACTAACATGGCTAGCCCTCTAGAAAAGTTGCTGCACACCTGACCACTGCTAAAATGAAGCTGTCTCTGAGGACCTGGGGGTGAGCCATCAGCTAAGCCTTTGGAGGAGGCAGGGAATTGATGCTCAAACCAGTCATCACTTTCCTCTGGATGGACTTGTGGAGTGTACAAGAGAGGCAGAATTGCTGAGTGGTTAGGTCATTGGTCTGAGACATGGGTTCAGTTCCTTCTTACACCACAAATTTCCTGTGTGATCTTGGGCAATGTCACTTAGCCTGTCTATGCCTCAGTTCCTTGTCTTTAAAATGGGGATGATGCTGTAAAAGCAGGTGTTGAGTGTAAATATATAAGGCTATGCAGGGCTTTGAGCTCTCCTGATGAAAAACACTGTATAGAAAATAGATGCTATGTTATTGTGCCTCAGGAGACTCTCTTCCATGCACAGGTGGAATGGAAAAGTCTTATCACTTCATAATGAGCCTTGGGAGTCTGGCACTCTGCAGGAGAGATCTCGCTAGTCATTGTCCACTCAGTGACCTCTTCTTTGAAATGCCTTTGGATCAAATTCTGTGCTGACTGGGCCTTCAGCAAAAAGAAAATGGCCCAGACCGAGGCACGCTTGTGTCCAGACTTGGATTGCTCCCTGTCTCTCTTTATTGCACTGAACCTGGAATGTGCATCCAAACGCTTCCCGACTGGGGGAATGTTGCTGCATGGAAACACTTGCAGTTCTTTTGCAAATAGCTGGGTAATGTGAAGTCAGGCCTACAAAATAAGCTCTTAAATTAACGTCTCAGATGTTTGAGATAAAACATATCTTGGGTCTGAAATGTCCACCACTTTCTTCCCTGGAGTCATGGACGAACCCTCTTGATGCCTTCCTAAGTTCTGGGTAAGGGGGAGTTATGAGGGCATCTAAGTGGAAGCTTGATCATATTTGCGAACCTCTAGGACTAAAGGTTTTGCTAGGGAGAATGTGGCCTCCTGTGAACATGTGAACACTGGAGTGTGATTTCATGGTGTCAGCGCAGCAGCCAATGCAACTTTGCGCAAGGAGAGTTAGTGGTGAATGTCCTGCTGCTGTGGTGATGTATGCAGTTTAAAATCAAGTCCATTGAAACTACTGTAAAGTGAAACGTGGAACTAGACTAGAGAACTGCAGGAGAGGAAGTAAGGGCGTGTGGGTAGAGTACAGAACTGGGTGTGTGGAGATCTGGGTTCTTTCCATTTTTGCTACTGACACACTGCAACCTTGGAGCAAGTCACTCCAAGTGGTTGGATCAGGGACTTAGCATCAGGATGGTGGGTTACATCTTTAGTGTCTCAGTAAATTTCTGTATTTCATATGCTCAGTTTGCTAGTATAAATAAATATATTTTCCCTGCTGACTGGCACCCCTGAATCAAACTAAAATGTAAATGACAAAATGGGTGCTGCTTTAGCACGTGCAGAGGTGTTAGGAATAATGATTTTGCCAGCCAGACTAGGCCTTTGGTGGCAGCTGTGCAACTCCATCACCTTCATACGATGCCTTCAGTAATGATTGTGCTCTCTTTGCTGTCAGTGGGCCTGCACTGGGTGTACTTGACTGGCGTCAGCAAATAGTTCTGCTGTGGGGCTAGAGTCCAGCTACCTTTCCTCTAGCTGGGTGGGCTCTGGAGAGCCAAGTGGAGTGAAAACAAGGAACAAATTTTGGTGCTAAAATCAAAGCTCCACTTCTCAATATGCTGAAGGAGTAGCTGTCTTAAGTACTAGAAGAGGCAGACTTCTGCTCTTGCTTAGCCGTTTTATACCGAGTTTCTCCATTGCCTTCAGAATAGTTACTCCTGACTTGCTCTACTGTCAAACCAAAACTGTCCCTGGGACTTTTCAGACTGGATCAACATAACTGCCATGCACCTCCATTTTTCCCTTCCATAAAACGTTCCTTCCTCCGTGAGTGCAAGAAGTAATGCCTGTGTTCTGAGGTTCTTGGATGGGAGAGGCACTAGAAGTACAACATTTTTTATATCATTCATTGTCCATCCTTGTGGCGACAATACAGGGCAAAATAGTGACTCAGTTTGAACTACAGGCCTCTCTGTCACCAAATCTGAAAAGAAGGCCTATGGGTATTTTGCATTTAAAAACAGCAGTAGCTCTCTAAGTACCTAATGGTGGCCTTGACTCCTGGAGTAGGTTGTGATGATTGCATGGCTGGCCAGGGAGGGTACCTCTACACTGGAGCCTTAGGCTGACTTAAAGAAGCTTAAGTTGACCTACAGATGCCTATGGGCACACTTTTATTAAGTTGACTTAATAACACCACCTCTTAAGGTTGACTTAATGCTTAAGTCAACCTTATTAGATCAACTTAAGCCAGTGTAGATGGGGAATAGCACTTAAGTCAGCTTAATTGGCCCTGAGATCCCCTTCCTGAGTTACTGGCCACCAGGAAGAGTCAACCTAGCACCTGCCTGTGGGGATGCAGGCAGTCAACAGGAGTTTTTAGTGTGGACGTTCTAAGTCAACTTAACAAGGTTGACTTTAAGTTGACCTTGTTAAGTCAACTTAACAGAGTCTCCAGTGTAGACATATCCGATGACAGCTTGGTTCACTGCCCATAGAAGTGTGTGGACTGATTCCCATTGACTTGAAAGGGCTTTGAATCAGGTGTTGCAAAAATAAAATACCATGCTGACCTGCCATGGATTTCAGTTGCTGATTAGGGAAGGCTGACAATTTGCATGATCCTAGGTGTAGATGAGATTCAAGGCATTTGAGTTAGCAAAATGGGATGTCTGTTACATCTGAACACACCACAAAACAGCACATCTTCTTGTGTGGAGATCAAGGTGCAGGTAGCTGCAAGGGAAGTCTCCACTAGTTGATACAGAACTTGTCTAGACACATCCACCTACATAGTATCTGTTCTGTGTCGCATTTAATCCATCACCTGTGCCAGTGCTGTGAAGCAAAATGACCACCTCTGGGTTGTAATGGGGAAGTTGTGAATGGTTTGACAGCAGCAGCCTGACTGGGCTGAAGGTTGATAAACGGAATAAAAGTGCACTAGCCTTTAAAGGACACATGCTCAGGAAGGAGAGGAATTTGCTGGAATAGTACAAAAGGCTAAAAGCAGGAGTAACCGTGTGTGTAAAAAGAATTTCTCGTGATGAGAGCTGTTGGACTTGGGAATAGTTTCCCAAGGGAATTGTGGGAAGTACCTTGGCTTGAGACATTTTAATATTAGGTTGAACAAAACACTGGAGATTGTACGTTAGGGAATAAGTCTGCATAGGCTGAATAGCTGGAGATGATTAGATGCCTTAAATTTCCCCCATCTAACTTGTGTGCTTCTGTTACAGGTGAACTTTTACCGGGGGGGGGGGCAGGGGGGGTGGCCTGACATCTGCTTGGAAATGAACAGAGATGATCCGATGGTTAGTGAATACAGAAATTCCCAGAGGATGCCATCAAGAGATTTACCAGTACTACAGAGAGAATGAAATATTACAAAATGATCGTGGTTGAAAGGTTAGAATCCTGGGCATTCCCTTTGGACAGCGGGTCCCAGGGCTAAGTGGCTTATTTTTTTTTTTTTTTTTTAAACTTACTGGCAAAACTCCTGAAGTCAGTGGGACCAGGATTTACTACCAGGTTGATTGTCTGTTAGGAACTGAGCTGATACAGATGTCCCTGCTGGTGGTGTGAACAGTGTTAGACTCAGCTCTGAAGTTGAGGGAAGTGGTTGGAGAGCAGAGTTTCTCTCTCTCTCTCTAGTTCATGTAGCACATCCAGATGGTCTCTGTAAAAAGGCCAAGCAATGGAATTTTCTATCAGTTATAACCCATCCTAGGACTCCTAGGTAGTGCCAGGGTCTTTCCTCATTATCTTAACATTAAGAAAAAAAAAAGCACTTTTTATCTTGCATGGTTTCATCATGCTGGTATTGTTGGTTCCTTTAGTAAGGTTGCCAGTTCTGGTTGGATTTATTCCTGGAGGCTTTATCACATAATATAACCGTTATTCTTTAATTCCTTGAGACTCCAGGACAATCTGCAAGGCTTGGCAACCCTATGACCTTCAGTGGAAAATCAGCAGAGAGCAAACTTGCAGACAACATCAAAATTCAAGAGGGAGCAATAAATACAGAAGGATAGAACTAACTGCAGGGCAACGGAGAAGGCCTGCAGGCAATCAAAGGGCTTGTGAGGTGCTAGTAAGTAGAAAATCCTACCTCTGCGGTCAAGAAACAACACCATATAGATGCAACTGAGAGGATGTAACCAATTGCCACGCCCCGTGTGCTGAGACAAGTTAATTTCAATCTTGCCGGGTAATACCTGTTATTTACGAAGCACTCTGTCTGTAAGCAGGGGAGGCATGGGATCTGGACTGACAGACTGAGGAAGGAGGTGCTCGGCAAAAGCATCTATCTTCTCTAAGTAATTATGCCGAGTTCCCTTCATTTGTAGGTTGCAAGGTGTTTCATGGTGGTGGCTAAGTGTTATTGTCCTTGTTTCAAAGATGGGGAAGTGAAGATTCAGAGTGAAAGGATTTTCCCAAAGTTGCACAGTGAGCCAGAAAAAAAGCTGGGAGAAGGGCCAGTCTTCTGGTTCTCTGCTCTGTGTGTGGTCCACAGTATCTGTCTAAAAAACAAAACAAAACAAAAAAAAACCATGTTGCTGTAGCAATCTCAGACGAAGCTGTCAATGCACTCCTTGCTCTCGATTCAATTCACTTTAAAATATCGCATCTCATACCAAGGCAGTTTTTCTAAGGGCTTGTTTTACAAGTGCTACTGCTTAATTATATTGGTAAGTTAAGCAGAAAACCCTCTCATATGGACATATATATTGCAGTAGACAATTGCTTATTCCCAAGCAGGAAGGGAAGTAAGTGGTACAGGCATGGCACATGTAGCTGTTCTGGGACCACACTGGTAATTCCCCCCAACAGACACACGTTTTTCTAATGTAGACTAGGCCTCGGTATCCCCTTTCTGCAGCTGTACACTCGTGACCATATCAAGTTCCAGAGGGGTAACTGGATTAACTTACTCCAGCAAAACCAAAACAAAGGAGGAGTTTTGGGGGCACAAATTTATCTGTCGCATAAACTTGTGTGGGTGTAATCTCAGTTTGTCCCACACATGGACTGATGTCACTTGGTGCTGGCAACTGAAATTTCTTATAAACAAACTTAAACCTTCCCACATGACCACACCAGTGTGTTAAATGAAATGTTCCTAGTGGATTTCTGACCTGGCAATGAATGACCCATTTTTTCTTTTTAGAAGAAATTTGGCCTCTTCTTATTTATCTTGAGTTTGGTGTGAAACTTGCACAGCATGAGAGCTAAGTCTTTTGGCAAGTGATGGGTTTTTCAACCCTTTGCTGTAAGTTGCATCTTAAGGAAGTCTCCAGCAATTGGTCTTAGATAAGTAGCTATGCTATCAAAAACAGATACCCAATTCTCTTTTGCAAATTTAGCTACTTATTCAGGTGCTTAAATGTGGGCCAGGCTGCAGGTGTGGGGCTCTCCTGAGAATTCCAGCCTATATGGCCAGACTTTCGAAAGGACTCAACGCATTGGATGCTGGGCTGCCAGAAACCTGGCTCTTAGTCAGGTGACTAAATGGGAGCTGATTCCTTCTGAAATGTATTGAACAGTGTCCTAGTTGGCTAATGCAGGCATGTTCCTGAACCTTCCCTCAGCAGTTTCCAGACAAGCTCAAGCACTGTGTGCATAGCAACCTTGCTGATCCCTGGTCAGTTGGTTCTCTTGGCTTGGCTGAGCCAGCTTGGCCCCAGGTGAAAAAATGTGGCAATCTTTGTATTTTGATTCAGTGTAGATAGTGGGTCAGCATAGAATAACAAATGAGGGATCCTAGAGATCTGGGGCAAATAAGTGATGGGAGATGACAGCTAAAACAGCTTCCAAAAAGTGGCTGGTTTTCTCTCGCCTCCCAAAAAGAGAGAAAAAAAAAAAGTGAGGAAGACAAACTGCCTGTGCTCTCAGTGGGTGCCCAACATAAGCCCTGAGCTGTCTGTCTCCACATTACACAACCCTCACACACTCTGACTTCACTGCTGGGTTTGCTAGTTGAACTGCTAATCCACTCAATCCTTCCATCCTCCCCACCCCCATGACTTGACACAGCAGCCCCTGCTTAGCTGTCAGCCCCTGGACCCAGCCGGATGTCGGGGAGCCAGACGGGCAGCCATGTACGTTGCAGCTGAGCTACCCGCCTAGAACAATGGAGCCATTGAGGGCTGGAGCCAAGGGTTAGACTCTGACTGCCCAGGCTGCGGGCTGCGGATGAGAACAGCTGAAGCCTGCTTGTTCTGTCCTAACCATATTACAGCCCAAAATAGGAGCCTGATGGAGATTCTCCGGCTGAGCTGCTTCAGCTGAAGGCCTGGTCTTGTTTGTGCACTGGGCTTTTTCAGAGTATTTATGGATCTGAGGGAAGGTGGTTGGGGGAGGGCTTAGCTATTTGAATGTATTTATTTTTTTGATGTTCAGAAAGGGCACTGCTTATTTTGTTTTCCAGTTAAGAGGTTTAAGCTTCCCTGAGAACTCTGTCCATGCTCAGGCCCTATGAAGAGCCTGTGTGGGTGTGTGTGCCCAGCCATGTCATCTCACCTTCCAAGGCTGGGGGAGAGATCACTTCTACATCTGAGCACCAGATGGGGCAACCTGTGAGACTGCATCAGTGGGCAAGGCTACTGTAGAGGGAAGTACTATGGGGGGAGGTTAATCCACAAACGTTTCTGCTTCATCACTTATTTTTGCCCCATCAGGCGAGGTGCGCCTGCTTGTTGTGTGTCTGCGATGTTTGGTAACAGAAACAACTTGCATTTCTGGCCTGCCACTGTGAGCGAGCTTCAACCCCACCCTGAGTACCACTGTGGTGACCACTTCTGTTGTGCCCCTGCTGTCTGTATAAAGAGACTTCTCCAGCAGATAGGGAGCTGGTCTGCAACTTGGGCAACCCAACTTTTTTTTTTTTTTTTTTGCCTCTCCCGCTAACTTGCTGTGTAAACTTTTCCAAGTCACTTCATCTCTTCGTGCCTCTTTCCCCTCCAAGCTGTTTGGTCTTGCCAGTCTAGACTGTGAGCAGTTTCAGGGCAGGGAGTGTCTTACTGTAGCTTGCACTGTGCAGTGCAGCCCCAGTTTCTATTTGGGGGTGCTGGGGCAGGGGTCCAGCTGCTACTGTGGTACAAAAACCAGGCAGAGTCAACAAGAGAGCCCAGGTCTCCCAGTCCTGTATCTTACCCACAGAACCATGTTGCAGAGATTCTGCTGTCCTCTCCCCTTCCAAAGGGGGGTAGGGAACTGTACATTTTGGATCACTCTTCAATGGGACAAAGGTAACTCTTCCTGTCAACCATCTGATAGGGTTTCCTGAGTCTATACTAAAAATATTGGTGAAGATATTTAAGCATAATGATGCTCAGATACAAGATGTTCAACGGGCAGTTGTTTCCCACCCTTTTTTCCTTCCTTTTTTTTTTTTTGCAAACACTTTCAGAAATTAATTCAGGAATGCATGTGGCTAACAACTTTTCACAGGTGCATTTGACACCAGGTCCAGCCATCCTTGTGCTCTAGGACAAGTCTGATGTTTTGCATGTGGCTGCCCTGATGGCAGTTACTGTGTCCTTTGGCCCGACAGAAATCTGTGTGCTGGCTCTGCCCGTTGGCATGTGGGCTGCATGTCTTGTGTCCTTTGCCAGGGTTGATGCCCTCGCTAGCCTTATTTTTCAGCATGCAGAGCAGACTCCAGGTTTGAAGAGTTTGTTTTGTTGGGTCTTTTGGGCAGTCCTTTGTGCAGGTGTAATTCATGTGCATGTCTGTGTAACCCCTCTAATTGCTAGTACATAGGGAGGATAAGAGTCTACTATAGCTACTGATCTGGAGTTGCTTGCTTGGGTCCAATGTCAGATACCTGTGACTTTTTGAGCTAGAAGTTCTGGTTTCAGACCTAGTGAATTGATGGTTATAGATTGTGCAGGTGAAAGTTTCAGCTGATAAGGGAGAGAACTTAGAGCCGCTTTCTCCGTCTCTTGCTCTCCTCTAACTTATTCCTGTTTAACTTAAATTCATTAATTTTTTGATGGAGTAACATGATAGCTAATGCTTCATAAGGTTCCTCTGCTTTGTAATTGGTATATCTATTGTTTATGACTATGTTTAACTTTTTCTGGGGTTACATTGGGACACTTTATGAAAAATGCCATAGAAAAACAAACCTGATAATGAGGGTAGTGGGTGTCTTTTGACTTACCTGTATGTTAATGTTTATAACAAATTTGTGCATAGCTCCTAGAGCTCCTTGGTGAGCTGGGAAACTTAATCAAGGCTGAGATTTTCAAAGGAAGTTAATTTTCACTGAAGATCATTGTCTTGGGTACCTAACTCCCCTAGGCTTTGATAATCCCATTCCTAGGTAATATGGAGAATGGGGTAGGCAGGGAAATGCCTTCATTGTGGTGGGGGAAGTAAACAGTGAAGGCTGGCATGTGTAGGGATATCTGTTGCCTTGAGTGCTTTCACAGAACGGACAATAGGAAGCTAACAATAGGCACCTTCTGTGCTAGGAGAACTAGTTCTTGGGCAGCAACAAAGGCTGGGAGCCCGAGTGTCCTGTCTGCTAGTGAATACTTGTGATCTGGATAATGTCTCTCGTGGCATCTTCTCTACTGGAGCTATCTGGGTGTATGGTATTGTTGGATGTTGCTGCTTGGCCTTGGGAGATGCTCCCTGGAAAATGGAGGGGGGTCCCTGTCATCCCAAAGGCTTTGTCCTCTCCTCTGCAGTCTTCAGGAGCTCCACCAGCAACTCCTCTAGGTGCCTTTTTAAAAGGGCTGAACCCACCTTCTTGTAAGACTGATCTCATCAGAACCTGATGGCCTCCCTCAGGGCAGTGCTTGCTGTGCTGGATTGTGAACATGAGCGGTCAGGGAGAATCTGTGGGAAAGTGTTGGTTTACCATTAGTAAAACAAATGTGTAGGTGCCTAATTTGATCTGAAATTCAGTCAGGCATTAGCTGCCCCTCATCCTGAGCCTCTGCCCGTTAGCTTCTAGTGGGGCTGCCAATTTACCAGTTACCGTAGCTCACACATCTCATTCTCTGTATGTCATTCTGATCAGACTCCGGGCTCTTGCAATGTTTTTCAGTGTTCCAGTTTCCCCACATGGGTCAGCAATTTTTAAAGCTGAACGATTACAATTAGGCCTCTAAGTTTACTAAGTAGGCAGCTAAAATCAAAGCAGCCTGGATTTTTAAAGATGCTGAACATCTGTGGTTCCCACTGACTCTGAAAATCAGGTATTTAGTTGCTTGCGTCTGACTTTTGGAACTTTCTTTGCACCTCCAAGTTTGAAAACTTTGGCCTGGATCTGAGTCTGACCAAACATGTGCTGGTGTAAATCAAGCGCAGTGCACTGATGGCACTAGTGCGCAAGTAAGTGAGGTCTGTGTTGGCCCGCTAACTTTACTGGCTCACATTTCACACTGAGATGTGTGTGCACAGCTCCCAGTGGAATGCATGTAAAAGCCTCCCAAGTATAGGACTTGTCCTGTTAATATTCACATAATACGAAAGACCTAAAGGATTAAGGACTGGTTTCTTTAGGACAACCGGACCCCCGGGGTTCCTCCTCTTTCCACACGGAAAGTGCAAGGTAGAGCACGACATCCTTGCAACAGAGTCCTCCCAGTAAATCTCCTTGCCTGCTCCAAATGTGATGTTGTCACAGCTGTTCAGCTGGCTAGGGAGGAACCAGTTCGGAAATGAAACGTCTGCTGACATAATGTGCAGCTCCAGAATAAAGGGTTCGTGTGCTGGAGCTGGGTAAAATATCTTGATGTCCCCTTCCCCAGGTCCTAGCTGTAGTTTTCGGGTCTGTTTTGGAGCTGCTCCTACCTCTCTGTGTCTTACTGTTCTATCCCCGCCCCTCTGTTGTGGCTGAGCACTCCGATTGGCTGGTGTTTCTATGGTTACCACGGCTCCTAGGGGCCCAGGAAGAGCAGTTGGATGCTGGAGCTGGCAGCATCAGCAGTCTGACACATGTCCCTCTGGATCATCCGGGAGGAACTTGACAGGGAGAGTGTGTTTGTGCGTGTGCATGCTAGAACAGGAGACAAAGAAAGGAGGAGAGAGAGAGCACGAGAAGGGAAACCTAGTGTGTACTGGGTACCAGGGTTGCCCCCAACAGGTTATCCTCTGAACAGGCTTTCAAAAATAAAATAAAAAAAGAGAGAAAATTGCCGTTTGGTGCTTGGCTAGCCCTGACATCTGACAGGCTTCTTTTCTTCTGCAGCAGACACCCAAGCCAACCAAGCCTTGAACATCACATGAGTCTGCTCCAGTACAATTTCTCTGAGCGCCTTTCCTCTTCAGCAAGTGTTCATCCTAATGTAACTTCAAGCATTCTGTATTCTTTTTAAAAAATACCCTAAAAGTGTGGATGATACTTAATCATTTTCGAGTGTTATCAGACCCTTTTGTAAACGGGTCTCAGCCCAATCTCTGATTCCACAGCCACACTTCCGCACTCGTGGGCTAATTTTGCAGATGTGTTTGCTCTTGCAATTTATTGCCCGTGCAAGTGAGAGGATTGAGCAATCTAGCTGCCTGATTTGCAGGTGCTGTTGCCTGGTTTATGGTAAATCCTGTCAGCAGGATCATCACTTATTGTGGCCTGTCGAGATATGGGTGTAACAGAAGCGCTTGCAAAACTAGAAGCAGCCTTTCAAAATCAAGAGCAGTAATTTTTAGAAAAATTCCTTGTAAACCTTAGCTCATTAGTTTTCCCCAAACCCCATGAGATGGGGATGCTGGAAGTGTAAGAACTTCTTTATCTGGTTTTCATAGATGAGGGGGGCAGTAATAGGGGCATAAGAATGAAGGTGGAAGCAAGGCACTGGCCTAGGGGCCTTGACTCTGATCGGCTCAGGTGCACAGAGGAAGTAGAAGTCTCCTTTAATTCCCAAGATGAGGAAAATCCTTAATGAGCAGAGTCCCCAGCAGGCGGAGAGCTGGCAAAGCTGGTCCCCCTACGTTTCCCTCTTGGCATGGAGGCATGTGGTGCCCAGGGGCTGTAGCTATGTGTGCATTGGAGAAGGAGGAATACAGCAGCTTGGCTCAACATAGATGAGTAAAGGGACTTTTAGCCATTGCTGCAGTCTGGGTTTCCAGCAGTAGCAATAAATCCCAATAGTATTAAGAGGCTGGTTGCTATCTGTTTCTCTCCCACATAGCTGCTGTAGAAACCTCAGCTCTTTATAATAGGCCGTGCTGGCTCTGCAAGATGATCTACCCCAGCAGTAGCTGTGCTACACGTCTTTTATCTTTGTGTAGACATACACTGTCCCTTTGTCCTTGCCTCTCCTACCCCATTTTTGGGTGTGGGAGTCCTTCCTGGCCTAGAGACTGCAGCTCTGGGAAGGGGTGTGGTGGGTGGTGTATGGGCAAAAAGGCTCTTTTGCATCCTCACCCATGTAGTGACAAGGCAAGGAGCCGGTAAAGAAAAGAGAGGTTGGATTGGGTGACTCGACATCTGGGCTTCCCGGGAATGTCATAGGATAGCAGAGAAACCAGTGTTATGACCTAGCATGAGTCAGTTGCTGCTTTTCCAGCTCACTCAATCCCCGCTCTTCAGTCTCCTCTTGCCGCTTGGATTCTGGCCTGACATTTCTGCTTTGTACCAAGCTGAGGACTGATCTGCCCTAGGAGCCAGAAAAAATATCCAGGTGACTTCTCTAGGTGACAATGAGATATCAGAGCCAATTTTAGCCGAAGTTGTTAGTCTGCTTTGCATTTGTGTGTATTTTTTAAGAGGATGTCATAAGGAGAGTAGGAGAATCCAGATGATGTGGTGACAAGTCTAGCTAGCATTTCTTCAGCTCCCTGGGTCATGTACCTGCCTGCTCTAGAATACATGTAAAACCTGGGCTGGATCCTTTGAGTTTGGTCTCTAGTTCCCAGTTCCTGGCTGGGAATCTGTAGATGACATCCTAAGGGCATTCTGGCTGCCTGTCCCATCATTTTGTGTGCTTGGTGCTGTACATAATATAAGCCCAGCAGCCTTGGAAAATTGTCATGAAAATTCACCAGCCTGGATTACCAAAAGCACTTACCCATTCTTTAGGAAAGCAAACTGTCTTTTACTTGTCAGTCTAAAGGAAAAGAGTTCCCTCCAAGGAGATAGGTTGGGTAGGACCAGTGGAAACAAATTTGAAAAGGATTGTGGCAGTTGGACAGCATGGCTGTTCCATAGGGAAGTGGTTTGATAGTGCAGAGTAACGTCAGCTCTTTGGGGGTGGGTGTGTATGTATAAAAATAAGTCACAAACATACTTTAAGCGGCAAATTCTTTGGTGTGGGAACTGTTTGTACAGGACAGTGGGGCCCTGATCTTCCTCAGGGCCTCTGTTTTGGTGACAAAGCCCTTGTTGGTGTTTACAAACACTAATTTCCCTGGGATATGCCAGACTTGACAAATGGGGAAGGGGAGATGCTGTGACATGGCCAAGGTCCCAGAAGAAGAGGTAGCCAAGGAGTCCTGACTCTGAGCTTGCTGGACTGACCACTAGCCAGATACATTCTGGTGTTAGGGAGAGAAGGAATTCCAGGATCCAGGTGTTTGGTGGGAACATACCTGAGGACCTTGTAGGCTGCAGTCAAGTCTGAGAACTAAGTCTGCTTTCCTTCTCCTAGGAGAATGCAGCTTGTGGCTGGAGCTTTGAGTCACCTGGCTTGTCTCTGGACTGCTGGGACTTGCAGCAGAAAAAGTGATGTTTACCCATCCTGTTCCCTTCTCCTCATGCAGATTAAAAGCTGATAGGAAAGGGCGGCTGCAGCTCCTCTTAGACAAGTCTCTGCAGGTGGGATGGGAGCCACGTGGTGTGTACGTTTGGCCTCTGTGCTGGATTCGCTGTTCCATGCATGCAGCTGAGGCCTTGTCCTGTTGCAGCTGAGCAGTTTTTTGGGTGGATTTGAACAGCTGGGCAAATGGGGTTGTGACTCTCAGGGGCTCTTGGTGATGGATCTGTGAGAACCCAGTGCAAGAAGAGGGAAAAGCATTTGCCATGTCTCTTAGGATGCTGAATCGGGCTCTTGTTATTACAACTTCTCAAAGTTCTTCCAATTAAAAGTTGTTGTGTTGCATTGTGTTTATTTTTTTTTAACTTGCAGGGTAGGGATGAAAAATGGGTCTGTTTTGGTCCCTGCCAAAGGAGAAAACCTAGAAATAAAAATTTGATTCTTCCATGCACGCCCTCCCATAGCCTCCTGCCCCCCCCCGATTTAAAAAAAAAAAAGTCCACTCTGCTCTAGTGTCTAGATGGGAGTACTCCATTGTAGGAAAAGCCATGCTGGTGTTGAGTTAAAAGCTAACGGCCGTCATTAGCCTCTCACAATCCTGTCTCATCTCTGCATTGCTCTGCTGTTCCCTAAGTGCCTTGTGGGAGACACAAGAGTGTGACTCCAAAGCTGAATGTGGATGCAGGTGTATGGGCACTTGTAAGGATACAATTCAGACTATTTCCTTTCCTTTTTTACTGGGCTCCATATCAGAGTGTTGGTTTGTTTTTTGTAAATATTTAATCCTCCTCAAGGCAGAGGCTTTTGCAAAGAGAAGCCGGGGAGAAATCAATGTCTAGCAACAGTGAGTTTCCCTGGGTTGATTGAATGGAGGAACGACTTTGAATAGACTGGTTGGCTTTGACTGGGGAAACATTCCTATCCAGTGATAAGGAACAGCCAGACACTAACCCCAGCCAAGAAGGGCCTGGCTTGGTTTTGGGACAGACTTCATGAACACTCCAGCCTGAATGCCCTGGTTGGGTGTGATAGCGTGGGTGCAGAAAGTTTTGTGTACTAACATCAGCCGAAGAGTGCAGAGCTGCCATGGGCAAGCAGTCTGAGCTTGCATTCACGAATCCTGCGGATGTGACTCCTGCCTAGGTTATAAGGAAGAAGTTAGACCATGTAGTTAAATGCCCATTAGCCTGATGAGGAAGCTGTTTTAGTCGCTATTGAGGGTTCCATTGTCCTCTCCCCTTCTCTCTTGTGTTACCTTCATTGCAAAGGAGGTGACGTAAAGAACATGGAGCAGCCCACCATGTGGCACAGAAGGCCCTGTGTATTGCCTATCTTGCTCGTGCCCCTGTGCAGCATCCACCTGTACTTGAGCATCACAGCCATCTGCCTCGCAGGAGGCCATGCAGGATTCGGGCTGTGAGGTGTTCTTGGGTGGTGTGTGTACGGTCTGCATGCAGGGCCTAATTCAGTGCACCGCATGTGGGATTCTTTCTGTCCCAAGATAGGATGTCCAACTCATCTGGAAACGTTTTCTTTTCAAATGGATTTTTAGGGGGTGAGTTGTCATCTATCCAGCGTAACAATTCAACCCATAGTTTGCCCCTCAGATCCCACATGCCGTTCCACAGTCACAAGTCTAGCATGCCGCTGTCCAACTGCACCTAGTCTGCAGAGAGGGCTTCACCTGCCAGAGTTTTCTCAGTAGTCCCTTTCCTCAGCTGTGGCTATGAAAAGAGCCTCTGTCCATCTGTCAGGCCTCTTATCCGCTGGGAAATCTAGAGTCTTGTTGGCCCAGCCTAACCCTAAGGTGTGAGTGGGGTTTATCCATGGCCAGCTGACGTGATGGTAAATCTCCTTTATCCCTGTCTACAATGGCTGTAAAACACCATGGTAGCTGCAAAGATTCTTCCAGGTCCTGTTCTGATGTGACCAAATTTGCCTAGTGGAGTCCCCCTCTCCCCTAGGGATTTAAGGACCTTTTCTTTCCTTTGAACTACAACCTGGAAATCAGCCATCTGCGCATGGGGCTGATGTTGGTTCAGACTCTCTGTAGATGGCAGGGAGTTGTTCAGTAACAAGCAAAGGGATGGTGGAAGTGCCACATTCATGCTTTCTGCCTCACTCTCATTGGGACAGATCCCAAAGGGCTGTGGGCTGCTTGTCCATTGGGTGCCACACAGCTCAATCTGCCGGGTACTGAAATGGCCCTTAGGGCAGGTTTCCTTGGTTGCTTTCCACTCAGCCTGGGTGAAACTTTTGGCCCTGTCAGCAGCCAGGACAACTGACTGAATAGTTGCAGGTGGCCAGCTTCTCTGTAAATGCCCTCCTGAGGACAATGTGCCACCTCACTGGGCCTAAAAAACAGAGAGCTCTGTATTTCTCAGTCTGAAGATCTCTTCTCTTCCCTCTTAGACCAGCTGTCAGGGCCAGGAACGGGGAAAGGGGAAGGGGTTTGAGGTGGTGTCTAACAGCAGACTCGCTTCACATCCTTGGAGCAAAAAGCAGGGGGCTGCATTTAGGCAGCTGTGACAGCTAAGGAAAGAGGTAGAGCCAAGTTTCTCATTGGCTTGCATGTTGTCTGATGAGTTGCACCAGTGCAAAGAGGGTGTAAGTCAGGACGGTACCATGCTGTTACCTCTGCTGTGGTGCAAATGACTCTAGACTCTCCGAGTGTGTCTACAGTGCAATTAAACAGCCCCTTAGGCCAAGGCCAAGTCAGCTGTCAGGCCAGCTGTGGGTTTTGCTGACAGTGCTGATATACCGTCGGGTCCCAGAGATCATGGGTGTTGGAGTTGAAACTCAAACAATACAACTGGGCCCAAGTCCTCAGCTGTCTATCCACTGATGCAACTCTGCAGAATTCACAGCACTGTAGTCAGGCTCATTTACACACACTGATCTGGCTCATGGAAATGTTTGTCTGGAGTGAGCTGAGGTACATTGGTTGGCCTTAGTCCCATAATGCTGTTCCCAGTGTGAGACAACAGGAGCCATTTTCCCTTGATTAGTGTGGGGCAGCCTGTTGGCATGTGGGCAACAGGAGTGATTATGAGCTGCAGATTTCTCCCCTTTCCCGTTTCGGGTGAAATTCAGGCCCCCTCCCACAAGGAAGACGTTTGTGAGCTGTTGTAGGGGGACAGGGCTGCTCCCCACTTATGCAGTGCACAGACCTAATTCCCAGGAGACCGACAAAGGTTCAGCTGTAGTGTGCTGCCCGTCTTTATCCTCTGATGTCTTTGCACAGTGCCAAGGTGGCCCAGGTGGGGAGGAGGAGGCTGTGAAACTGTCATGCTTTTGAACTTGTTTGTTTCATTTGCACAGAAAAGGCCATTTTACTCCCAAAGTAGCTACAGCTTGTGAGAGGAGAGCCGTATCCTGTGTTCTCTCATGGAGTTTTTCACAACTCTTTGATTACGAGAGACAGATCCAAAAACCCAAAGTTGAGCAGCTTTGGATCAGGCCCCAACTGCATGTCTTGCTTTGTGTGTGTAGCGAAACACGACAGGAATCCCAGTGACAAGGCTGGGAAATAAATCAACCGCATCAGTTTTGTAGCTGTGTACGCTGCACCGTGGATAAATGCGCAGGCAAGATTTGAATGCATGGCAATTTATATACAGCAAGAAAGTCTGATCCGATACATGCTCATTTCACAGATTTTAGCTGTACGTTTTCAGTGCAACATCTTGAAAGCTGAGTCCTGAAGGCATGTTGGCTGTGGCAAAGACGCATATTTCATGTTGGAGTGTGTCCAGCAGCCCTAGTTAGGATTGGGACCCTAGTGGACTGGATGGTGCATAAAAATAGAGATACTGTTTCTGCATGGGAAAGCTTAGACTCTAAAGAACATGGAAAATTTGCTTCCTTGCTTCCCTTATTTTTTTTCAAACCTAACTAAAATGGGTATTTTGTCACTGATGGCCTAAGAAGCTGGCATAGGTCGAAGTGTCGCCCAGATTAGACCTGGGCATTGAGTAGAGACTGTTGTGAATGGTTCCTGCATGTTCTTAATGGACAAAGGTCTGAGTGCTCTCTGGTGTTCACAGCTGGAGGTTCAAAGCGCTATGTGCGGCCCAAGTGAAGGTGTGATCCTGCTCAATGGGCTTACAGGGTGTTGACGCTGTGCAGAACTGGGCCTAAGATCATCATCATTCAGTCTGATGGGTGTTTTGCTGTCCTAAAGGCTCTGGTATTTGACTTGCTGGCTGTCATCTGCCAGATCAGAGTCCCTTTGGAACCAGTCAGGTCCAGTGTTTTTGGAATGTGCATTAAAAACACTTCCTATAACAGAGCATCCCTCAGCTGTCAGGCCATGCAGGTCTATGGGGGCTGGAGAGGGGAAATTAAAAGGGACTCAAGTGACCCCCCCCCCCAAGTAGCCAAAGCCAAGCAACCTTCTGGGGAACTTAATTCCTTCTTTTTCCCAAGCTCCCCAGTGTTAGGTGATTTCTGGGGGGACTGTGTGTGTAAACAGGGTGTGATCAATAGAGTCCACAAAGCTCTTGGCTCTGTACATGTTCCTCTCCCCCTCCCCTGTACCCTGCTTAGAGATCTCAGGGCAACGCCTCCTAGATTGGAAGATTTAAAATCTGCCTCCCCCCAGCCCCACATTCCCCAGTTTGTTGCTCCTCCGGACCGCCCCCTCCGGCTGCTGTCTCATGAGTTTCAGTTGTAATAAACAAAGCTCTAGGCACTGATTTGGGTCTATGATGACACCTTGTGTTGTTAGACAGCACAGGGCAGACTTCATAAGACGGGAGCCTGCTCTTTCTCTTTTCCTACTGCAAGAAGCCTCGTTGGCGGCAACGGGTGGATTGGAGCAGATGTCACTTCTGCTTCACAGCCGTTGCTGGAGTGCTGAGCTGCTGGTGCTCTGTTCAGAGCATAGGGTCCTCGGGGTACTTTCCAGGAGACACTGTCTTGTGTGCTTCCTATTCACTTTTCTGCTTTTTTTTAAAAAAGAGAGGAAAGGGAACTGTCGTGGGCAGGTAGATTGGACTGCAGTGTATGGGGGGATGGGGGTGCGGCACCTGGGCACTGGGCCCAATTTGTCATTGTCCTGTGGCCTCTTTTCACACATGGCTGGCCTGGCACAAAGCTAGGCTTAACTCTCCGGCCTTCCCATGGACTGCCCCTGGCTCCTCCTGGAGCACGCTCCGCCAGCCCTGTGCTGGCCATGGCCAGGCGAAGGGGGTGTTTAAGGTGGGTGGGTGGAGGCAGGGCAGGAGTGGGAACGGGACAACTTGGGGGTGGGTGTGAAGAGGCTGTGGCTGAACTGTGCTCTAGCTGCCCTGGCGACAGAAGCCGTTTTAAAGCAGTGGTGTATGTTAAGTCAGCCCTTGGTGCTGAGAGCTGACTGGGTCCCCACAGTCCCTGAATAGGGGGCATCCGAGCTGTCTCCTCTCCGGGCTTGTGCCAATTCCTGGCCCTAATACATGTCTGCTCAGAATTTGCACGTCCTTCTGAAGTCTGCTGGTGCTTGGTGCAGCTAGGCACCCTGAGTACAACTGCTCATTAGGCCTCCCCCCACCTTGAATGGTCATCTTCCTTCTGTATGGGGGGGTCATAATAAATTAGCTCTTTATTCCCCACCACCTTCACTGCTCTGAGTTTGTAGCCATGAGGTGGGAGCAGTGAAGGTGGTGGGGAATAAAGAGGGAGGCAGGTTACCAGCTGGGAAAGCTGAAGCACACAGAAGAGAAGGGAACTGCGCTGAGTAGCAGAGCTGAGAATAGAATCCAGGCCTGGGCAGGGCGTGCCGAGAGCCAGGGCAGGATTTCACCTAGCAAGGCCTGACTCCTAATTCTGGTGCTGCCTAACCACTAGCCAGTACTCCCTTCCTGTCTGCCTCTTGTGCTCATTGTGTGTCACAGGGCGGTGTCTGAAGCATCCTTCCTTGCTCACTTATCCTGTTGCTCTGCATGTCAGCTTTTCTGGTTAAAAATGCTGTCTGGGTGAACACAATGGGAAGGCTGCAGGTCTGACAGTGACATGCATCACCCTTTGTGTTTCTTGTTCTCTTGCCAGTGGGCACCCATGGGGCCTGCTCTTGTTTCAGGTTATGGCCTTGTATACTGGGGAGGACTGTGGCCATATGCACATGCTCACGCAGAGGAGATGGACACCTTCTTTCTACAACTCTTGTGGGTTTCAAGGGAACATGTGGGTGCCGAGTGCTTCTTCAGCAAAGGAGGAACATGCCTGTGAAAGATGGTTAAAGGGAAGCAGGTGGTGAAAGGGGCGTGCATGTTTACACACTTGTGGGGTATGTTGGTAAGTGAGGGATGGCATATTTTCAGGGTATGTCTCGAAATGCTGAGCAAAGCGTACTTTGCACGGAGCCTGAACCCAGTACTCCATTGAAGTCACTGCTGCTGGTCCAGAAGACTTCTGAGGTCCAGGTGTGTCTGTGCTGGTCTAACCAAGGTTTTGCTAAGGTTTCTGTAATACTTCCTCTCTTCCCCCCTGTTTTTAATGGGTGTCAAACTCCAGGGCAAATTCCTCTGAGTCTGAAACATGGCAGGTTGTATCCCGTATACTGAATTCTTTTCTTGACCATGTTTAAAAACCACAAGCAGTTCATACTCCACTTGGTCTAGCTGTTCTGTGGACATGGAGTGTGTTTTCTCAGCTGAGCCTGCAGTTTGATGGTAGTGCCATTTTATCCTCCATGAGGTCCCCCTATTAGGAATCCATGTATCTTGCTGCCACCTAGGCCAATGAGGAGAGCTGCGCAGTTGGGGTTTGGAGGCTGGAGCGTCTAGTTTGTCTTTGGTAACCTCGTCTACTCAACCAAGAAGTTGTAGTGATGTATTTTGGAGTGAGCTCTGGTTGGCTGTATGGCTAGATGGGTGTGTTTATAGTGCAGACTTTCAGGATTTGATTTAAAAGAGGAATGGGTGCCTGTTCCCTCCGCTGTCAGGTTTTCCAGTGTTAGGAGGCCTCAGATGATTGTTTTTTTTAACTCTATGGTGGTGGTTCAATGGCTTGCATCAAATGAGTTTCTTGGATCAGTCCTGTTTCCAGTGATAGGTCTCTGCCCCAGAGAAACCACTATCACAACTGATAACTCTTGAAAACCCTGCTGGCAAAGAATGTCTGTGACCAAATGGTGCACTGAATTCTAGTCAGCCTGGCACTTTTCACCAACTCTAAATTAGCTCAGCTTTTTTTCTTTTCTAAAAATAAAAAACCCCGCTTCATAAAACTAACATTTTTTTTCAGGGAAATGATTCCTAATTCAGGCTAATCCTAGTAATTTTCTCATTATAAGAAGAAATAATTAGCAAAGCTATTGTGAGTATCTGGGTTTCATGTACACTGTTTAAACATTTGGAAGTTTTTAATGAAAACACTGAAGGTAACCAAGGGACCTCCATGAAATTGTGCCCTCTTAAGCCAGTCCTGGTTATGGGTTTTAAGAGTGTAACTGAAAAGCCTGTAGCCCATAATGTATTACATGGTGGCCATTTCTCTACAAAGGCGTGCGCACCCTTATTCCCAGGGGCTGTGATGCTGATTGTACAAAATGGCATGCTGAAAATAGCGATTCAGGTGCATGCACACTTTTTGTGCACTCAGCTTTGCAAACCTCTCTCCCCAGAAATAATTTAATGATGTGATTTTTTTTACCCCAGCCCAAAAATCATTGCCTATGGCTTTTAGTGGCATGGTCGCTCAATTTAGTGGCACTTCATTTTTGGGAAGCTATAAATATCTCTTTTATGGCAGTTTGCATTGTGAAGTCCAGGTTGCTTTTTAAGGCAAATAACCCTAAATAGCCAATAAAATCCCACCATTCTATGCGTTAATAAAGTAATGGAGATGTTTAACATATAGAGTAACGCTGCTGATTTAGGGCCCTGAGCTCATTTTGGCAGCTGTAACAAGAGTAAATGGATCCTTTCTTGCTTTTATTATACACATATAATATCAAATATTACTGAACTTTTGCTTGTTAATGCTAGCCAAAGGGGTAAAGAAGAATAAGAAGGGCTATTGCAAATATGTCAGGAGATGATGGAAAAAGTAGGCCCATTAATAAATGAGGAAGTTGAAGTCAGCGATGATGAAGTGGCTGAGGTGGGGGGTGTATGTGTGAAATTGGTCTACATCAGGGAAATCGATAAATAAAAGCAGCTTGGACAATTAGGAGACCTTGTTAGATATAATCAGTACGTCAAAAAATAAAAAGCAACAGGTAAGGCAACACACAGGGGAAAGTGTTGTCTTGGATGTGGTCTATATCCATTGATGTCAATGGAAAAATTCCCGTTTGAATTCAGCGAGTGCGTGTCAGACTTTTGTATACATGTCGGTAGATATAGGCGCACACCCATCCCATATTTTAAAGGAATAAACTGCAGAATGAACAGAACCAAATTGCTCTTTGCTTGAAGAGCGCTGAAAAATCTGGCAGCTGGTGCCAGAGATGGGGGAAGATGAGGAATATGTACTTGTGTTCGTATTTCTGAAATAATACGGTCCAGGCAGTTACTACCTAGCAAATATAACTTCAGTCCCTAGTAAAAGAACAGAATAATTATTGAGAGAGAGAGAGGTCTTTCATCATGTGGGCCTCTAAGCAAAGGAAGCATTTCAGGTTAAACCAATGCTAACGCACTCCTCTGAGTTGGTGGCCTGGAGGATAAAGCAGCGAAGTGTCATAGCAAAAGCGTGTTATGCCAGACAAACTTGAAAGCACTTTGGATTAAATCAGTAGTCAAAGGAAGCACAGTTGGCAGAATACCGTATATCAGAACCATAGTAAAGCAATTGCCACAGTGCTTAATGGTATCTTACTACATAAATAAATAGGAGGGTTTTTTAGGTAGGAGCTGAAAGTCAGTTGTAAATGATAAGTCTTGACCAGTAGACTTGTTTGAGTGTTGGGAAAATATCCAGAAGGTTGTTAAAGGGATTGGTTGTAGGCACACAGCTTTATTTAGTGGGTCAGATCTTTCTATAAATCAATGTGGTTGCATTGCCTTGTGTGGAGAGACCTCAGTTTATATCAGTTGAGGATCTCACCCATTGTTTTTTGTCTCCCTCTTCCAGATAATTTGTTACATGCACAGTGAAAGGCTGGAAATATGGAAAGAACCACAGAAGGGGTATCCTGGAAAACTGCAAACTGATGCAGATGAAACACATCCAGTGGGACAGAGACATTTGGCGAACAGTCAGAGACCTAGGAGGTATTAGGGACTGAAAAAATTAGGTCTCAATTTGTGGAGTGTCATGGGTCAGAAAGGTACTGTGCAGCCTTTGTCAATGGCAAAACTCACATAAGCTTCAACGAGAGCAGGATCCATGTTTTGACTTTCTTGTGATGACGGGAAGGAGGAGAAAATGTGGCAGAAGCCACACATCACACAACAGCTCATGTGATTGTTCCTCTTTTTTTTTTTTTTTTTTTTTTCCTACATTGCTAGTAAGAATGTACTTGAGGATACCACACCTGGCTTGGGTCATCATAATGCTAGTCAAAGGTGAGCCCATTGGGAGGGGAATTGGAGAAGGGCAAAAAACTGGAAGAGCCAGGAGACATACAGTTTGGAGGACAGATTAGAAGTGTGAAGACCCTGGATTCTGTAGTGTCATGCTCCTGGGCATAAGGGATCATATCCTAAGATTCAGGTCCTAGGGTGCATAACTTGGCTAAATGATGGCTGGTGGAGCACACCATAACCACCTGAAGGTATTTAAAAGGTGTGGAGGAAGAGGAAGCATTAGAGTGTCCTACAATAATTTAACTATTGTAGGAATAATGGGATTAAACTGAACAAGGGGAAACAGATTGAATATCAGGCCAGCCTCCCCCTCTTCCCCCCCAAGAGCAAGGAATGGTCTCTCAAGCAAAATGATGAATGCCATTGTTTATATCATTTTAAAACTGGACTGTACAAAGCAAGTGAGGGGTTCTGTATGACTTTACAAGAATTAATTGATTGTAAGGACTTCATATCCTTCCCCATCTCTGGCCACTGATTGGTTTGTCTGTTTGGCTGGCTGTAATGGAAGCTGGCTGCGTAGAATTTATTTGAAAATCGGAAATGTGAATAGGTTTGTATTCTTTCTGCTCCCTGTTAATTGGTTTTTAAAGATGTGGAAAATCGTATGTCTATGAACATGGCCATGTTATCACAGGTTAGCCAAAGGCTGGCCTATGAGTCTGATCCTGTAGTCCTTGTTTATCCAGGCAAAACTTCCACAGAGTTTCCTGGTTTCTCTTAAAGGAGGAGGAAGGATGATCTAGACTGGGATCCTGGTGACCTACGTTCAGTTCCCAGCTCTGCCACAACTCTCCCTGGTACCTGGACAAGTCACTTAATCTTTGTGTCTCATTTCATCAGCTATAAAATATATCTTTTCCATTCTTTCTCCCACTCTTTTTCTTTCCATTTGGGGTCTCCTCCAGTGCTTGAAGTGGATCAAAAGACTCCCATTGACTTTAATGGGTGTTGGGTTGAGTGTTAAAGAGGAAACCCTTCAGGGGAAGAACTATTTCTCTATGTGCAAATACAGTAATTAGAACACTGGGACCCTGATCTCAGTTGGGGTGTCTAGGCACTAACCTATGGTGCCATTACTACTACTAGTTGAATTGAAGCAATCTGTTAAAAACGTGTGAGACAGCTGGATGCGTTTCATTTGATTGTTATGGGCCAGGAGGAGACTCTCTCATGCAGCGTTTGTGTAGATCACAGCAGTTGTGAGATCATTTATAGATAATCCTGTCCTTTCATGTTTTTACATATATGGCAAAGAGGGTCTTTAAAATATGGAAAGCTCTCTAATTCTTCACTTGCAGTTATTCGAGATAATAGCGGAAACTTATTTTATGATAACCTCTCATGATATTAGTCAGTCTTGTGCCGCCTTCTTTTCTAGTAAAGAAAACAAAATACCCCACCCCCCAAAATAGCAGTTCAGTGCAAAAACCCTACCTGTAAGTATTATCAGAGCTTTATTTGTGATTGTATGCAGGAGTATGGAGTACTGGTACCTTTTTTTGCCAGCCCTGATTGGGCCATGTGTGTGGGATTGGCAGGGGGAAAGGAGAGTACTGGCACTCTTTTTTTTTGCATGTGTAAAAAAAAAAAATGGCACTGAGTATTATAAAGCATCTTTAACTCTACCTCTTGTATGTATTCATAGATCATAGAAATTGGAAGGGACCATAAGAGGTCATCGAATCAGTCCCCTGCACCCGTGGCAAGACCAAGTTTCCTCTTAAACCATCCTTGACAGGCGTTTGTCGAAGTAAGTTGCTCTTAAGCATGTCTAACAATGGAGATTCTGCAACCTGCCTAGGCAACTTGTTCCAGTGGTTAATCACCCTGGCAGTTAGAATTTTTTTCCTAATGTTCAACCTAAACCTCCCTTGCTGTAATTTAATTTAAGCCCATTGCTTCTTGTCCTATCATTGGCAGTTAAGGAGAACAACTTTTTTCCTCCTCCATGTGACAACCTTTTAGGCTATGTCTAAGGAGGCTTAGTCAAGACTAATTTATTCCATGGCCACACTAGGCTTTCCCTAGTTTGAACTAAGGAGTGCTTCGTTTGAAATAGTTAGTATTGGCAGTTAGTCCAGACTAACCGCCTTAGTTCGAATGTTAGTTCGAACTAAGTCTGGCCAAGACCTGGACTAATGCTTAGTTCAAACTTGAGAAGTTTGAACTAAGCCAGTTAGTTAGAACTAACTGTGTGTTCTAGTTCAAACTAAACATTAGTTTGAACTTAGAAGCGTGAGGTTAGTTTGAAACTAACTTGAAGTTAGTTTGAACTAAGCATGAACTTTTAGTTTGGACTTGTTGGTCTGAACTAAGGTTTGCCTGATGTAGACATAGCCTTAAGTACTGGAAAACTGTTATTGTGTCACCTCTAAAGCTCCTCTTTTCCGGAATAAAAAAAAACCAAAAAACCCAGGTCTCAGTCTTTCCTCGTATGTCAACCATTCCAGACTTCTAAGCATTCGTGTTGCTTTTCTCTGGATGTTCTCCAATTTGTCCACATCTTTCCAGAAATGAGGCACCCAGAACGGGACACAGTACTCCAGCTGAGGCCTAATCAAGGCAGAGTAGAGTGGAAGAGTTACTTCTCGTGTCTTTCTTACAACACTCCTGTTAATACAACCCAGAATGGTATTCACTTTTTTTTTTTACAACAGTGTTACACTGTTGACTCATATTTAGCTTGTGGTCCACTATGATACCCAGATCCCTTTCTGCAGTTGTCCTTCCTAGGCAGTCATTGGCCATTTTGTATGTATGTAATGGATTGGTCTTTCCTAAGTGAGATACTTTGCACTTGTCTTTCTTGAATTTCATTCTGTTTACCTCAGACCACCAATTTGTATTCATGGATGGAAGGCATATTCTCCCCTTTGCTGATACAATGGAACTGATGGTTTAACCGAAAAGATGAAGGGTGCTGGGATTTTTGAATGCTCTTAGAAATTTGGCACAGGGGTCAGGCCCATGGACATAATGGCCTCTGATGCGGAGTTGTTTTCCGTAGAGTGCCACTAATTGCAAGACTTAAATTGCAGTAAATTGTCGATAATCTAGCATGTCACAATCTCTTGCAAACATATAGTGGTGGTGTGGAGTTGGATAATCCCAAACTATAACATAGAGACCAGGGAAGTCTTCTGCTAATTTGCCATGTTCTCATAAACTGCCAAAGTTGGGGCCCAATCCTGCAGACACTAACTGGTGTCAGTGAGCCATAGATATAGAAGTGGGACCTTGGTGTCTAGGGTCATGCAGATCTTCTTTGTTTTCTTCTGAGTGCTGTTGGAGAGATGTGGATTATTATTTGCATTTGTGATAGCATCTAGGAATCCTAGCCATGAACCAGTGCTAGGAGTTAAATGAACACAGATTGTAACTCTTCAGGGGCAGGGTAAAGACAAAAGATAAATGCAGACTGACAGAGGACCACAAAAACAGTGAGTTGGAGATGTACTTTAGTATTTGTAATGCAACTAAACTCTGAGGAAGTTCAGATCCAGATCTAGAGTCAGTTTCTGCTGGCAGAGAATTTGACCCTAAACATTGTGGCTATTCCCTGTTTCTGTAGTGAGTCAAAGCAGATCTGACCATGCAAACTCTAAAGGAGTTTTCAGATCTGGATCTGATTCTTGCAATTTGGGGCTCCTCTAATTGCCTTTCTTTGCTTGGTTTGACACCAAGTGAAGTTGAGTGGTTTGGGACACAGGGCATGGGACTTAGATTCTCTTCCCAACTTTGCCCTTGACCCTGGGTAAGTAACTTCACCTCTTCCTCAATTTCCTCTTTGGTAAATGGGGGATAACTACATTTACCCTTCTTGGTAGAATTTCTTGAGAGCTCTGCTGCTCCCAGATAATGGAGTTACCCATTTATCTAGTGTATAAAGGTCTAGTCCCCAGTGACCACTTATGACATATGGATGAATAGCAATAGATTTTTATTTATTACCATCCTATGTTTAACACACTCATATTTGTGAAACCACTGGGACAATTTATGATGAAAAGTCTCTCCCATTTTACATGAAAATCAAGGCTCACACCATCCTACTTGATAAAGAACATATATGTTTAATTCCATGACCATAGCATCTGAAGATCCAGCCAGGACTCAGAACTGCATTGCACTGGGTGCCATGTTCATGGATAGTGACAAGACAGTCTCTGCCCCAAAGAGCTTGCAGTCCTCTTCCCCTGTTTCTCCATTGTGGTGTTATGCTGCTCTGCTCCCTGCTTCATTGCTGAACTTTCTCCTTCTCTTGTTCAAGTTGGTGGCAATCTCCTTGTGAACTTTGTTCATTTCTCCCTTGCCCTGGGACTCTGGCTCTGCATGCACCGGGCTGATTTCTCCACCAGGCTATCTTGGGGTCAGGAGCTATAAACCTGTGGGACCTTCATCTTTATGGCTGCTGGAACCATCCAGTTTTGTGGGGAGCAGGTGTGGACCAGTAGCAATGCAGGGGAATTGGAACAGACAGTGTATATTGGCCAAGTCCCCCATCAGTCCTCTGGGCCTCAGTTTACCCATTCATGAAATGGGGATAATGCTGTGTATAGGCCTTCTAGGACTGTTGAGAATTGAGTGATTAATGCTTGTGAACTGCTTCGGACCCTTAAATGAAAGGATAAAGGATTATTAGCTGAACATTCTTCTTCCCAAGTCCCTTCCTCCTAGGGGTAGCCAATGACTCCCTTTGCTCCTGCTTTCAGTTTTGATCCAGTGTCCGTGCCTTGCATTCCAGTTGGTGTTCACTTAGGCCTTAAGCCACTACCCAGTGAAGTCAGTAGCACCTTTCCCTTGACTTCAGTGGGTGCTGGATCCAGTCCTTCTTTCAATTATACTTCAGTGGCTTAGCATTGTCCCATGGGCTTAGTCCAGCAATGGCTGTTTCAGGCTTGTTTACACATGAGCTATAACAGAAGATCTCCAAGTGTACACTCTGATCTTAGAATGAACGTGAATTCTGAATTAGTGTAATCCACTTCCAAAGAATTAATTCCACTCTAACTTTACAACCTGCCTTGTTCTGGAATAGCTTGTATGTTTAGACAAGCGCTTAGTGCCCCGTATTTTTAATCCTCCTCCTTCCTCCTTTCCTGGTCTCTTTCCTGGTTTGCATGGCGCCATGCCTTGAGCAGTGGGGGCAGAGATGAATCTGTCTGCCAGAGTGGGTTGCAGTTGGATGATATTGATGCTGATTAGTCAGGTTGGAAGGGGGGATTCTCCTTACTACTTGCTTGACCAAGGTGCTATGGTCTTCCCAACAGCACAGATGTGCTGATGTCCAACACTAGTTCCCATGTCTGATGCACGTACTATCCCTACAGTGGCATTCCCCACCGAGTACCTGAGCTGTAGGCTGGTGCAAGGTGTGCCAAACTCATGGGAGTGCAAATACACTAACCCCAGCCTTGGGCTGATCCTCAGTACAGTCTGAGCCCTGCCAGAACATCACCAAACTCTAGTGAATGTTGTTGTCTGTTCTTTGCTTTGCTTATCTTTCTTCTGCTCCAGCCCATGGTCCTCCACCTTTCTTCCTCCATTGCCCTCATTCTCCTTCTGCCTTCTTTATTTCAATGTCTCCTATCTTGCATCTGTCTGATGCTTTTTCTTCTTAGTCTTGTGGTTTACATTCCTGGCTCTATTCATCCCTTGCTCTTCTCCACTCTTGGAAGGAAGGTCAAAACACATCCTCCCCGTCAGTTCAAACTTGGTAGCAGTGATATTCATACCTCAGTGCATCAGGACCCAAATGAGCTATCCGTGTTACCTGGAAGAGCCAGAGTAGTGTGAATTCATTGTTTCCTTTACTCATCTATAATGTCAAATTCTCAAAGCAAAATGACTGTCCATGTATTCCGCAGTTGGTTAGTAACATAGTGGAAGCATCCTGATTGATTAATAATTAAATCACACAGTGTTTTAAAATCCACTTGTGATGCCTGTGCCTCAGCCTGAATATCCCGGCTTGGTGGGCTAGATTCCTGCCCAAAGTCCATGGAACTGCTGCAAGAGGGGTGAGTTTGGTCCAGCGTCCTTGGTGTCACGCACCAGACATTTCAATGTGCTGTGCTACCTGCTGCTGATATTTGGTGCCTTTTTTCTTAAAGTGTTAGTCTCTGGACTTGTGGTTTACACCAGAATCTCAGCAAAAGAAACAAAGAATCGTGTGGCGCATTTACAGACTAATGGTAGAGATTTCCAGAGGGGTAGCCCTGTTAGTCTGTGTACAGCAAAAACAATGCATCTGACAAAGTGGGTTGGAGCCCAAAACAGCTTATGCCTGAAGAAATCTGTTAGTCTTTAGGATGCCACAGGACTCTCGTTTGTTTTTAAAGACTAATAAATTTATTTATTGCATGAGCTTTCGTGGGAGAAAATCCCACTTTGTTAGTTCCCCATCTTCAAGCATCTGACAATGTAGGATTTTCTCCTACAAAAGCTCATGCGATAAATAAATTTGTTAGTATTTAAAAGTGCCACAGGATTCCTCGTTTGTTTTGCTGAACTAGACTAACACAGCTCCCCCTTTGGAACATGAGAATCTCAGCTATCCTCATTTAAAAAAGAAAAACAGGTAAGCTTCTAGTCATCTTCATTATACAGACATGGCCTCTTGACTAAGAAAACAGAAGGCAAATAAAGTAAACCAGACACTTTGGCTTAAAAATCCTGCAATTCAAAAAAACAAAACACTTTTTTTGGGAGGGGAGCCTGACTCAGGATTTTTGACCACTAGAAACTGTCAGTGTTGGCTAACTGAGAAAAAGCCAGAAAGCAAATGATTTCCTGCCCTTCTTCAGTTTCCCCTTCCATTTGTCTGTCCACCAGTTTCCATTTCCACTCTCTTTGCTCTTTCCTTCTCCATCTCTCTCATCTCCTCTTGCTTTTTAAGCACTTCCCTCTTCCCAACTCTTCCTTTCAGCATTCACTCCAGCCTTAGGTTTTGTGTTTTTGAAGAAAAGTGTGGAGTTGCAGGGCTGTTGGGAAGCTTCGGTGCCAGAGGGGAGGAAAAAAAGACCATGTCCAGAAAAATGGGTCTGGCGGTGCCATGCTTACATTCTTTGAACGTTGGCTTCACCAGCTGACACCACTGTGGCTACTTATCTGAGGGGGTGCTCACCTACCTGAGTAAAGGGCCAGTGAAAACTACTCACGTGGGTGAGTAGATTCACTCACTTGTGCTTTGTTTCACTCTAAGATGCCCATTGCCTGGGTATGTAGGTACAAGGTGCTTGAGCTATTCTTCGTATCATTGTAGTCCTACTGCCACCATATACTCTCTTCCTCTGGCACCTTGTCTTTCTGGATTGCCTAGAGAAGGGTTATAGGGGTGAGCGCTTGCTATCTTTGTGTTTAAAAAAAAAAAACAACCCACAAATCTTGTGTTGGCGCTTTCACTAGTGTAAATTGGTGTAGCCACACTAAAGGACACAGAGCTTTGCTGATTTACACCAGATGAGCATCTGGTTCTTTTTCTTTCCAAGGGTATGCAGAGAATGCATGTGCAAAAGGTATCCAGGCAAACTCTGGAAAGTATCTTGTTCCTGCGGGCTTTCTTAAAACTTGTTTGCCATTTTAAACAGCCCCCAACTGAGGAAGGAAAATTCCCCCTATGGGTCCACATCTGAAGGAAGCTGGGAACCACAGCTTTTCACCTTGCGTGGAAAGCCATGAAGGACTCCTGCCAGGAGCTAATGCTGCTCGGCGCTGCTCCCTGCTCCAGCCTGGGAGAGATAAGAGCTGGCTGGAGTGCTGGGGAAAAAAGAAGCTGCCGCAAAGATGGAACAAACAGAATTTTTTTTTGCATCTAGAGGGGGAAGCACAGAGCTAAAAATAAAACGGGAAGATCAGTATCTGTCAGCCTGACAGCTGATTGGCTCTTTGGAAATGCATATAATTACCAGGCTGTAGGTAGACATTTTCATGGAGCGAATAGCAAGCGGCTGAGACAAGGTTACACTTTAACCTTTAAGTCCTGAATCTGCTTGAAAACGAAGACAGAACTGCAGGAAATTAACTTAAATTAATTGAGTAGCTGCGTTTTGTGCTGCACATTCCCTTGGTGCATGTCATTTTTCTGCATGTAGCTCACTTCACCCTGGCTTCTGTCACTGGGAGACACTTTGAGAGGCACATTTGGAGCACGTGGGGATGCAATTGCTGCTCCTCCCGTGCTTTTGGGATTAGCTTGGATGGGGTAAATGGGATGCTGCTCTCTGGTTCGTGCTCCTCAGAAGTGTGTGGAGATCTACTGTAAATTTGGAGGAAGGCCCATCCTGATCTGAGAGCCAGGTTATTTAGTTTCAGGCAATCCTGTGTAGTTGACTGTGCAATGCTTGCAAGGAGGGATGGTGAAGGACATGATGAGATTAAACAAGCATTTTACCAAGTGTCTGGAGATTCTCAGATGAAAAGCACAATGGGAGCTCAAAGCTTGGCTGATAATTCCCATAACACAGCAGTTGCTGCTCAGTGCAAAGACTGTAAACTCTTTGGGGCTGAGACTCTTGCTCTGCCTATATGTGTAGACTGCCTAGTACAGTGGGGCCACAATTTCAGTGTGGAGCTCTAGGCACTTTGAAAAACTAGGTGGTATTTGTATTACAAAAGTATGAGCAGTACAGCCTAGGAGTTTCTTAATGCTCTCAACCCCCAACCTCCTCCTTACTGAGTAAAAGCCTCCTCCTGCTTAAACCAGCTCATGTTTTAGAATGTCAGCAGCCCATACTTGCAACAGAGAGACAAAGTAGGTGAGGCAATTCCTTTTGTTGGCCAAATTTCTGTTGGGTGGAGAGAGACGTTCTGAGCTTATACAGAGCTCTTCTTTGGGTAGCAGTAGGCTGCCGTGCCAGTGGGAGAGATCGTGACATGTCACGGGCTGCAGCTCATGCCTACAGTGCTCATCTCATTCTCAAGTGAGGCAGCCACTGGCATAAGGAATGCCTGCAAGAAATGAACTCTTGATGAAGAGCACTTGACTCTGTCTTAAACCCAGGCAAGACCAAAGTGCTGCTGATCATAAAGGGAGAATGACTCAAAGGAGCAGCCACGGTGTTGTTTTCACCTCCTTTTGAAGTCACACAGCCCCTATTTGTCAAAGTGGTGCAAAGCCTCAGGGACATGATGGATTCTCACTCAGTTGGGTTGATCAGGTAGCTTTAGTTTCCCAGAATGCTTTCTGTCACTTGTAGTTGGCTAAGAAATTTCTCTTTTTCCTCCTGTGGTGAGGACCTGTCCATGGGAATCTCTGCACTTATCACCTCCAGCTTGGATTACAGTAATTCACTGTCTAAAACTCAGTGTGAAGATGATGCCTCGCGTTCAGCTGGTCCAAAATCTGCTGCCTGTCTTCTCCATGGCTTGAATCACAGGAGCACATGAGGCCTGTGTTCAAGTTCCTCTCTAGGTTCCCCATCAGCTTCTGAAGTGAATTTAAGGGTTTGGTTCTAGTTTTCAAATCAATGAATGTCTTGAGCCCCAGTTGTGTTAGTCTGTATTTTGAACTGTGGCCTGTCATGATCTCTGCATTGCCCTGGGTGAAGCACATAAGAGCTGAGAGAAAAGCATATTGCTTAAAGGATCTAGAGGAAGGACTGTCCAGTAGCTGTGGTGTTCAGCCAGTATTCTGGAGATCTAGATTTCTTTCTCTTGGGTGTCTTTGGGCAAATCAAAGTCTGTTTCTTATCTGGGAAATCCATTAGAACTGTGAGGTGCTCAGATGTTACGGTAATGAAGCACCATGCAAGACTGTGGAGCAGTCTTTGAGAAGAGAAGAGGCGAACCTAGAATCTGGTCAGCTTTAGAAAATAGTACAAAACCTTCCTTGTCGAAAGGCATTTCCAGCATAGGAATGGGACTCACAACACTGACACCCCCATGATCCTGCCCCTCAAAGACGCTCTATGCTGATTTTTTTTTTAGCCTAAAAAGGGAGAAGTCCAAGGAACACCATGAGATCTGTGTGTGACTACACCACTGACTCTCTGTGAAAGGTGCTCTGATGCTGTGGGAATGGGTGACGTTAGAGTACTAAGAAAGATCATAGAATCCTAGGGTTGGAAGAGACCTCATAGGTCATCTAGTCTAACCCCCTGCCAGAGGCAGGACCACTCCCACTAAACCATCCCAGTCATGGTTTTGTCCAGCTGGGCCTTAAACACCTCCAAAGATGGAGACTCCACCACCTCCCTAGGCAGCTCATTCCAAGGCTTCACCACTCACCTAGTAAAAAAGTTTTTTCTAATATCCAGCCTCAACCTCCCTAACCGCAACTTGAGACCATTGCTCCTCGTTCTGTCCTCTGTTATTACCGAGAACAGTCAAGCTCCATCTTCCTTAGAGCATCCCTTCAAGTAGTTGAAGGTTGCTATCAAATCCCCCCTCCATCTTCTCTTCTGCAGACTAAATAAGCCTAATGCTTTCAGTCTTTCCTCATAGGGCTTGTGCTCCAGCCCTTTAATCATTTTGGTTGCCCTCCTCTGAACTCTCTCTAGCATGTCCCTGTCCTTTGTGTAGTGGGGAGCCCAAAACTGAACACAGTATTCTAGATGTGGCCTCACCAGTGCAGAATAGAGGGGAATGATCACATCCCTTGATCTGCTGGTAATACTTCTTTTGATGCAGCCCAGTATGCCATTGGCCTTTTTGGCAGCAAGAGCACACTGCTGACTCATATCTAGCTTCCCATCCACCATGACCCCCAGGTCCTTTTCTACACTGCTGCTACTTAGCTGAATGTTTCCCAGCCTGTAGCAGTGCATGGGGTTTTTTTGTCCCATGTGCAGGATTTTACACTTGTCCTTATTGAACCTCATAAGATTTCTATTGGCCCACTGTTCCAATTTATCTAGGTCTCCCTGAATCCTGTCCTTGCCCTCCAACGTGTCTACTGGTCCCCCCAGCTTGGTGTCATCCGCAAACTTACTGAGAATGCAGTCTATTCCATCATCCAGATCATTGATGAAAATGTTGAACAGAACCGGCCCCAGGACCAACCCCTGGGGCACCCCACTTGTGACTGGCTGCCAGCTAGACATGGAACCATTGATTCCTACATGCTGAAACCGTTGATCTAGCCAGTTTTCTATCCACCTTATAGTCCACCTATCCAACCCATACTTCCTTAATTTGCCAATGAGATGTATGACTGCACTGTTGGAAAGCCCTGATATTGCTTTCCTTGTCCCTGGGGGTGAGGAAGAGCTCTCTGCTATGGTGCTGAAGACCCATCCCACATGTTTAACCAAGTCATGTGTATGCCAGCCTGTTGTTGTAACCTGTACAACTCTTGATTGGTTTCATCACAGTCTCCAACTCAGCTTGGTTCTCCAGCCTTTCCAGTGAACTCTGCGGCTTGGTTATGAGCCAAACTGGGGCTGTTATTGTGTGCTTGGTTTTCTGCATAAATACCCTCGCTTTTCCTTGGCCTGTTTCCCCTTTGTCCCAGCTGCAGCATTTATGTGTCTTCAATTTCCATCTGCTTGCAACTTCAAACAGGCCAGAGGATTGAGTCACACCAAGGAAGTCTTCCCCTTGCCAGAAACCATCCAGGAAGGCAGAGTGTGAAATTAACATGATTGGGGCAAATGACAGGGCACCTTGTGCTCCATCTCTCCACCCTAAGAGAGGAGCTTCTGATGCTACTGCTTATCAGAACTGTTGAGAGTCTTAGCATGAATTTGTCTTATTGATTTGTGGTGAACTGGATGAGTAAATGTGGGCAAGAAAGATCCATGTAGTGTTGTAGCCATGTTGGTCCCAGGATGCTTAAGAGATGAAGTAATTTATTTTATTGGACCAAATTCTGTTTGTGAAAGAGACCAGCTACACAAAGCTCTTCTTCAGGTCTGGGAAAGGATTCAGTGTGTTACCATCTCCACATTTTGTATTTAACTGCGTAGGGCCACTTTATCTTGGATAGTGACTTCGAATGTATTTAACTACTTGTGCTAAACAATCTGTTCCACCTTGTGTTTCATTGGACACTCCGAGTACCTTTCCGATAACTGAAGAACAGTTTGAAAGCTTGTCTCTTCTACCAACAAAAGTTGGTCTGGTAATGGATTACCTCACCCATCTTGTCTTCTCTACTTTTAAATCGTCACATCTGTAGTAGTATAGACTCACAAGGTCTGATTCTCATTTACACTAAGTTCCCAGCACAATTCTGTTATCTTCAGGGGGCAAATCTGGCTGGAAGTGTGGACCTGTAATGTCACAAGGTCATTTACAGTCTCTTGGACCATTTCCCAAATAATTTGCAATCTGATAATGTGTATGGAGCAGCTACAGCAAATGCTTGTAAGGAAAAATCAACCTTTGGAAAGGCTGAATTTTTATGTCTAGCTTGTAAAAATGGGATTAACTAGCAGGAGCCAACACCATGCATTGAGCCAGCTCTCCGTGTACCACCATCAATTCTGCTTGATGTACCCCATCCCTGTATCCCATTTTCGTGATGGGTCAAGATGTCCTTGTTCAGGCAGATTTTGGTAAGTTAGCTTAATGGATGCTGTCTGTAGGGTTCCAGTGAGTGATCCTGGTGTGGTTGCTGGCACTTGTGTTAATTCATAAGTTGTGGTTTGCAGTTGTGGATCCAGGGCTTGGCAGTGGCAACATGGTGGCCATGATGAGCTGCTGACAGAACTGTTTTCCTGTAGAGTTGGGTTAATATTGGCAGGTTTGGAGAACAGATTCTGTGTGGTCCAGAGCAAGCGAGAGCTCTTGGGATGTCAGTGATGTGGCATGGACAACATGAGATCCTTCATTCACATAAGAGGAGAGCATGGAGAACACAGTTGCACTTACTCAGCCAAAGCCAATGGGTGACTTTTTTTCTCTCCTCTCTGTCTCTCAGGCATAATGCACTCTTCTCTGGCAGGTGTACTGCAGACTTACTGGCCAGGTGAATCTGAATTAAATGCGTCACAAGAACCTTGCATCTGGCTAGGCTCTCTGTTATGCTGCTGCCGCTCTGCTGAGGTCAGTGTCCTTGTGCTGGTGTGAATAAAAGCAGGATTTGGCCCCTTGTGTTGGACCGAGAAGTTTCTGGTCAATGGGTGAAGCAGCAGCACATGGCAGGGTACGAGGAGGGGTCCCAGCTGGATGTCCCTATCTGCTTTCTCTCCTCTAAAGGAAGATCTGTCCCCATGCTGATGCCTTGCCTCTCTAGGGAGAAAGGGAAAGAAGGTATTTCCCACCCTGTCTGGCTTCACCTTCTCCCCTTTGGGTGAAAGATAGATCTGTTGTGTATGTATTTTGCATAAATTCTCTTTAATTTAGTTTCCAGAGCCTCCTATTTGTCATTTCTTTGATCCAGGCCCTTCACATTGGTTCGGTCAGATGTGGTTGCATCTAAAGGAATAAGGTGTGGAGTGCAAGTGAGGGGCTGTTACCCAGCTCTCTGCATGTGCTTGCTCACTCACTTTTGCTAGACTGGCCCTAGGCGAGGTGAGTCCCTTTCAGATCCACTCCTACAAGAATAGAATAGAACAGAATAGAATCATAGGGTTGGAAGGGACCTCATGAGATCATCGAGTCCAGCCTCCTGGGGCTTGAACCCATCCTCATTGTCTTCCTGTTACTATAGCCGATTGCCATCACCACAAGTAGATTCAATGCTGCGTCTCCAGAGAAGACTGAGATGCAATGACAGACATCTTCCCCATTTCCTTTGGCTGTCACCGTCAGTACTTTCTTTGCTTCCTGCCTGTGTCATGTTACGGGGGCCCATTGTCCTGCCTTGTGCCTAGTTCCGCACAGACCTCTCTGTGCAGGCTGCGGCTTAACGGTTAGGTAGGAGTTGCTGTTTGTCTCTCAGTCCAGGGCCTGATTCTTTTCTCACTCCCATGGGATAAAAGAGGAATTAACCCAGTGGGGTAACACTGGAGTAAACCAGATGGAGAGTGAGGAGAATCTGGACTCTGGAATGTATATTTCTGCAGCTCACTGCTTCTCTTTTGACATCAGTATTGGGTGAAGACATTGGCTCATCCGCACCTGTCCCTCCTTTCCACAAGGGATTCTTATTTCAACAATAGCATGGCTGCCAGGATCTGGTGCAGATGGTGCTCTGGAATATTTACTAGTGAGTTGTGTGAACTTTCTCTCCCTGACTTCCGTCTTGGTTAGTATTTCTAGCACACATGAAAGATGATCCCATGGTTAGGACACTGGCCTGGACTTGGGAGGCTGCTGTGCCATGGAGTGTCCCATGTGAGCTTGGTCAATTTATCCTCTCCATGCCTGCTTCCCCATCTGTAGCCATGGGATAATGGCATGTTGCTCTCTCACATGGGTACTAAAGATAAATACCTCAGATTCGGAGGTGCTCAGATCTTACAGGAATGGGGGCCATCAGAACATCATATATATATATATACAGCTGCACCATGGCCGGAAGACAGGTACAATGTTTCCTAGTGTGGATTTGTTTAAGACACAAAAGAAGGCGAGAGGAGATTTTACCATCAGCCTTGGCTTTCTACTGCATGTGCTCTGGATTTTTTATTTTCTTCCTCCTCCTGCAACCTCTGGTGCATAGGGCATCCACCAATTTCCGCTGTTTGTTTTGATCTTGTAAGGGTTTGTTGAGACTTCTGAGCATCCTGTTGATGAATTTAGGTTTTTTTGATTGTTCTGTATCATATTTTTCTCTTTTCAGGTGAGGTCCATATTATCACCTGCCGTGGAATTCATGTTGGTGGCATCCTTAAAGCATATCCTAATAGGTCAGTCGCTGGCTTACCATTTGATGCCGTAGATTGGCTTGTTCTACTTAAAATTTCTGATGTTGGAAGTAGGTCTTTTCAGTGGGCTCTGAAGATCTTCCACAGGCTTTTACTTTGGGATGAGTTGATCGTATTGATTTCTGATGTAAATTTCCATGACCCTGTGCCATAAAGGACGATAGACATGATGCTAGTGTTTAAAAAATTTGCATTTTTGGATCTGTGTGTTTTTTCTATATGCAACTTGTTTCTCTCCAGGCTATCTGTTTAGTGCATTTGGTGGGAACAATTAATGTCATTGTATCACCTTGTATTCCAGAAGCAACTTTTCAGAGCCAGCTTTGAATCAAAGTTCTCTCATGTTGCTGACAGCTTTTCTAGTTTCTGAGAACCTGATTCTTTGCTGATGTCCATTTTTTGCCTTAGTGTGTTCTGCAGTGTCAGGCCACCATGGTACAACAGGACTTAAAGATGGCGTTCTGTTACATAGCTTTGATAGTTATTCTTGTTTAACAGCCAGCATTAGCTGATCTTCATAACTAAGTGGGTTGATTGGTATCGTCAAGCTCCATTTTACAGATGGAGGAATGAGTGGCAGACCAGGGCTGTGTCATACAGCAGGTCAGTGGTAAAGCCAGGATTAAAACTTTTGGACCTCTACCCATCTTTGTGGTTATTCTGCTTCACAATGAGAATAACTGTCTGAGAAATTAGAGCTAGGTTTTCTAATCCCACACTTCCCCCTTTTTGAATTGTGAGAATTTCCCTGTGTTCCTGTCTTGTGCCTGAACCCTGTTCTAGCAGCTCCCTTTTTGGCTATGTTCCCAATGAAGTTGGTCAGCTTAGCTCATAGATCTGCCAGAGGCACTACTGAGGAGTGGTCAGAGGCTTGTTCTTTGCCCTCAGGGGCAAACTGCTTGCTCTGCTCTCCTCACTGTTACCACCACTGTGGAGTGAAGCAGGATTTAAACCCAGGGTTCTTGTGTGAAAGCTCAGGTGGGGCTTGCAGGGTCACTCTAGGGCAGCTTTGTAATGGGGAAATTGAAGGGCTGCGGGAGAGTGGTGACCCTTTGTGAGGTGGTGTGGGGAGGAGATGCGCATAAACTCTGAGACAGCAAGGAGGCATGCTGGGTCTGGGTCCTCATGGGCCTTATCTGGATTAATGTTTGAAGTGTTGGGGGGCCAACCTATGTCTCCAATCAACACCAATCAATGTATGCTACTGTCCAGCTTGCCTTACCTTGCCTGGGGTTTTTGGAGGCCTTAGTGTTCGCAGGCATGTCTGAGTCGGCTTTGATCTAGTTAACTTGAGTAACACCACCAGCAACATTACACAGCCTCCTGAGTTTATATCCAGGGTTCCAGGCAGGCTTGTACAACCTGTGCTGAGTGTTCAAGCTAGCTAGAATAAAACTAGCTTGGGTTTGTCTGTGCATACTGCAATCCCACCTCTTGGTTGCAGCACAGATGTTACCTATCTGTGCAGCCATAGAAAGCTTGTGGCCCTGAGATTGAGGCAGAGTCAAATTGACTGCTGTGAGGTTAAAAATTGCAGTGTTGCTGTCTGGGATCATGCTGCAGCCTGGGTTCTGCTGTCTTTGTGGCATATTTCAGCTTCCATGCGCACTATGTGTTTTTTGTCTTTAAAGACATTAATAAAAATGAGAGGAAATGCAAACCCCTCATCCTATTTAATGCACGTCCTTAGCCGTGGTCAGTGGCTTAGCCCAGATGTTAACAGATCTATGCCCACACTAACGTGATGGCATCACCTCATTAACTTTCAGACTGATCCAGAGTCACTTCCATGCTGTTAATGTCATATCTGTGTCTACAAGCGATACCTGAGTGTAATCCCCAGTGGCTTCAATGGAGCTGCCTCAGAGTGAAAGATTAATCTGGCCCTTTTGCTGTCACAGTTCATTATTTAGTGATTAGGTACTTCGTACCAGTTTCTTCCCAGCGTTATGATGACTTGCACCCGCTGAGAATAGGGCTGGTTGTTTTAGAACAATAATCTGTGTTCATAGTGAAATCTGGGAAATGCTCTTATTTTGACTTCATTTTGAAGAGACTCTGCCAGCTGTACAGGGCCGAGCATAATGGAAGCCTGATCCTGTTGACCTTTGAGATACCGCTGCGATATAAATGTTGATGTGATAAACTGTCGTCTTACCAGTATTAGAGAATAAAAGGCAAACATTAAAAAAAAAAAAGAAAAAAAAACTTCCAACATTTCCTATAATCCAGTTATTTCTCTTAAATTTCTATAGCGCACATCACTGGAGTAGCTCCAGTTGAACAATGAAAATAGGTTAGTCAGTTTTCTCAGCTGTTTTTGAACATTTCTAGTCAATTTAACTTTCAGGTTCCCATGTTTTACCATAAAGCTGCAGTTACTGTAAACTGTTCAGGAGGATGGTTGCTTACTTTAAACATATGAATTTCTTTAAAATTAAAGAGAAACATTCTGGAAACATTTCCATTGGTCTTCCATTTGATTATAGGATTGGGACCATTTTATAAATAAATTAATTATACTCTAATCTTAATTACATCAAAGTGAAATTTTGTTCCAGCTTTGACCTGAAATTACCTCTTTAAGAGAGAAACAGTAGATCTGATTCAGCTGTGAGTCTGAGTTCAAATTCTGCTTATATTCTGTGAGTAATGGAAAGAAGCCTGCCTTCCATGGCAAGAGAGAACAATTTTTCTCCATCTTTTTTTTATGGCAGTCTTTCAAATATTTGAAGGCTATTATCATGTCCTCTTCCCTTAATCTCCTCTTTTCCAAACTAAACATACCCAGTTCCTTTAGCCTGTGCTCAGATGGCTTGCATTCCATCCTTGGGATAATCTTTGTTGCTCGCTTCTGACTTCTTTCCAGTTTCTCAACATCCTTTCTATATATTAGTGATCAAAATCGACACAGTACTCCAGATGAGGCCTAATCAGCGTAGCACAATAGTCCTATCATCTCCCATGACTTGTATGCTATGCCTCTGTTAATACAACCCAAAACTGCATTTGCTTTTTTCATTGTTGGTTCTGTGTTGAAGGTGTGATCCACCACAACTCTAAGATGCTTCTCAGCAATGGAGCTGCCAAGTCAGTTATCTCCCATTCTGAATTTATGCATCTATTTTTTCTTTCTGAAGTGTAGCATATGTCTTTGAATTTCATTTTGTTTATATCCCAAGGTGAAATTGCAAACACTTTGGAGGAGAGAGCTGAAATTCAATCAGTCAATCAATCAAATCATAGCGTTGGAAGGGACCTCATGAGATCATCAAGTCCAACCTCCTGGGGCTTGAACCCAAAGTACTTTGATAAAGTTATGTATGGGAATCATCTGAGTATATAGGGACAAAAAAACAGAATGGACATCTAGAAGGAGTTCTACAAATATGTCTTATAAAAAAGTTATGGGATGTTTGTGTCTCTAGTACTCAGAGAAGATGAGCTGGTGATAAGAAGGTTTTGCTTCTCAGTGTTTTTGCTTCAGTTTTTACACGGTTTCTACTTCAAGGTAACTAATGAAGACATTAAATAACACCAGATCCCTGTGCAACACCACTGGAGACCGCCTTCTAATCTGAAATCATTCCATTAATAGTTACTGTTTGTAACTGATTAGCTCATTCTGCATCCACTGGATGGTAGCTCCACTGAGCATGCATTTCTCCATCTTACTTGTGAGAATGTCACATAGAACAGTTTTAAAAGCCTTGATGAAGTCCACGTTTATTATGTCTACCACATTTCCCCCTGTGCACCAACCCAGTTACCTTGTCAAAGAAAGAAATCCAGCTGGTTGGTGTGATTTATTCATGGTAAATTCATACTGGCTTTTAGCAAGCACCACTTTGTCCTCCAGGTATTCACAAATTGAATGTTTTATACATTGCTCTAGCAGCTTCCAAATCAGGCTGACTGGTTTGTAGTTCCCCGGATCCTCCTTTCCCACCCTTTTAAAGATGGCCACCACATTAGCCCTTCTCTGGTTTTTCAGGATCTATCCTTTCATCCATGAATTGGCAAATGTTGTTACTAGTGGCTCAGAGTTCTTTAGCTAATTCTTTCATCACCTGTTTTGCATCGTATCTGATGTGCTCTGTCTTTATCCTGATCTGCATCCCTTCTTCTTCATTGTCTAGGATAACATGAGCGGAGACTAGCATAGTTACTTTTTGTTGGAAGACTGAAGCAAAAGCATTAAACAGCTCCTCCTTATCAGCTCATATTCTCTGACACTAGAGCCAGACCATCCCAGAACTTTATTTGTGTATGACATATTTGTAGAATCCTTTCTAGATGTGTTCTCTAGGTTTTTTTGGTCCATATGGGCTCAGACTGTTTCCATATATATTTCCATTTCTCCCATGTTCCCATTTGGTTTACAGATAGCTTAAAAAAAAAAAAAAGCTCCTGGGGAAGCCACATTGATCTCCTGTGGCTCTTTTTGTCTTTGCTATGTGTTGGAATAGCTTGATATTGAGCCTCTAGTATTGCATCTTCTAGGAACTGTCATTCCCATTCAACTTCCTTTCTAATTGGTTTTTCCATCAGACCTTGGCCACTGTTTCTCTTGGTTGAAATTTGCCTTTTTGAAGTCCAGTGACCTTGTTTTGCCATTCTCATTCCCTGCTTTCCTTAGGATCTTGAATTCTATTGGAGCATGATCACTTCCTCCTGCTTCGTGACCACTTCATGTTCACAACTAATTTATCCTTGCTGGTCAAAAAAAAAAGATTCAAAATGAATGACCCCCATTCTGTAGTCCAAAGGAACCTTGAACAGCCATAGCTGAAGCCTTTCACACCAGTTTCTCACATGAATGACTTCCCCTGGATGTTCTTCATTTAGTCAGATTTTGAACAGCACCTGCTTACTACCCTTTGACTGAGAAAAAGTATGTTAACCTTCAGAAAGGCCCTGAAGACTTTGCTGCCATGTGAGGTAGTAGTTAGGTGCATGTATCTCTGTTCTGGCTTTGAAGCAAGGAAATCACAGCATTGAACTGATTTTTGTATCCTGTGTGGGGAGTGGGCAAAGAGTACAAGATCATTCCAGCAGAGGGTGAAGAGAGGGAAGATGCACTAAGATAAACCGGAGCCTTTGAATGAACAGGAGCACCTTGGTCTTATGGAGATGAGTGATTGGCAATGGTCCCAAAGGCTGACAGAAACCAAAGGGAAAGAGTCAGGTTGTGTCGTCATTCACACTAGCACCAATTTTAGTTAAGCTTTTGTTGAACTGGAGTAAACCCTAGTGCAAACATGATTTTGGTTTGTGTTTAAAGGAGGCCTAAGTGACTTATCATAGAAGTGTGGTTTATAGACCAATTTGGTTGAATTGTAGCAACTTCATGTGCAGGCTTTCTTGTATTGCTTTAAACCTGGCTTTTGAACCAAAATAAGAGAGTCAATGTACAAATTGCACTGGTTTAACTAAAACATCTTAAATTCATCTTGTTCAGTTTGTGTGTAGGCAAACCTTCAATCTGATCTACTTTAAACCTGTTCTGAAACCAAAGTAAGCCTGACTTAAACCAAAATACATGTGCATGCAATTTAAAATCATACTGTAAATTTAAACTGATGTGACTCTGCATCTATCCCGAGTAAGTCTATTTAAGTCACTGGAGTTGGACTTAGAGTTACACCTGTGTAATTGAGATCACAATTTGACTCTAAGGGATTAACTTTTGAGAGATGAGTTTAAATTTACTAGAGAACTTACTCCTAATCCTCAGGTTAAATACCATGGGTGAAGGAAATTAATACATGATTATTCAGCACTAAACAAGAGGAATTGTTGAAGACCAGGTATTAATTGTCAGTGTCCAGCCTTAACCCCCTTAGACTTGGTCTATACTAGAAAATTAGGTATGTTAGTTTAACTCCACCCACCAGGGGTGTGAATTTTTCACAGTCCTGATTGATATAGTTAAAGCAAAGTCCTTATGTAGACAACACTAGGACCACAGAATAATTCTGTCAGTCTAGCTACTTCCTCTTGGAGGTAGATTTCCTATGTTAATAGGAGAATCTCTCCTGCTGGTATAGGCAGTGTATACACTGAAGTGCAGCTATAGTGTTTGAAGTGTAGAGAAGCCCTTAGTCAAGTCTCTTCACTTATAAATCAGCCATTTAGAATCCCTGAATGAGGCCTGGAAGCCGTAAGGACAGTGGTGTAAAAATCCAAGTAATGACAGCTTGCAGGGCTTGTCTATGCACAAAGCTCCATGGGTTTAACTAAAGGTGTGGTTCCAAGTTTATATTGTGAAACCAAAGCAAAAAGCTTGGTGAGCAGTCTTAAATCAATTGAAAATTAGGTTATATTTATTTTAGTTTGTCAGTTAGGAACTGGTTTAATTTGTCAGTTTAGGTTTAGTTTGTCAGTTTAGTTTGTCAGCTGCTTTTAGTCCAAAAGGAGGACTAATGTTGTTCTAAAAAATAGATATTTGTGTTAAGGCCAGAAGGGACAACTGTGATCATCTACTGTCCTCCTGCACCACACAAAGCTGTAGGCCTTCCCTGAATTAATTCCTGTGTGAATTAAAGCAGGGCCTCTCAAACATTTTCTTTCCCCCCTGGGCTCCTTTTAAAAATATGTCAGGCTGTGGTGACAAAAAAGTGACAGCAAATTACTATGCATACTCATAAGCATGTACTACTGGTATCTCTACCTTTGCTTTCGCGTTGCTGCATTGGAACTTGGTAGCTAGAGACAGGGGCTGTTGTCACCCGCTCTTAATCTCAAACCCGCTGTCCCCTCTGCAATAGCGCTTGTGATACACAACTGCCCCTATACTAGCCTTGTGACCCCTTTTTGAGTTGAGACCTATGGTTTGAGTAACGCTGACTCATGATAGACAGTCCCTGAGAAGTTGTTCCTTTGGTTAATTGCCCTTGCTGTTAAAATGTGAGCATTATTTCTAGACTTAATTTGTCAAGCTTCAACTTCCAGCCATTGTGTTATGTTGTACCTTTCTTTGCTAGAAGGTGGGGCTCTGTCAGATTTGTTCCTCTTGTGTGCTCTTATAAACTCTGATCAAGTCACCTTGTAACTTTCTCTGTTCAACTAGAGAGACTCAAGGGGCTCGATCACTATGAGGCAGGTTTTGCAGTTGTTTGGTTGTTCCTTTGGTGGTTCTGACCCCTCTCCAGTTAACCAATATCCTTCTGGAACTGTAGAACCTGACCTGGGCACAGTATGCCACCACCGGTTGCCTCCAAGGCAAAATACAGAGATAATATAACCTCCCTGTCCCTCCTTTATATTCACTTGCTTATATATCCAAGGCTCACATTATTACATGATCTGTTCCCATGACTTACACCTCCCTGCATTTATTTCCTTCCATTCTGTAAGTTCTCCCTTCTTCAAAGTGTCTGACAAAGTGGGATTTTCTCCCACAAAAGCTCATGTGGTAAACAAACTGGTTAGTCTTTTTAAGTGCCACAGGACTCCTTGTTCATTAGCCCCTTTGATTGCATTACACTGGCAGCTCCTGTTGGGCTGACTATATCCACCATGACAATGACTGAGGGTAAACCAGTACAGCATCTATATGTGTATGTTCAAGATGTAAATAGTTAGGTCTTTTGTGGTGTTAATAGGGCCCCGTTTCTGCATTCCTTTCTCTGAAGATCTCCTGTTTGACAGTGTTGTGTACACCAATAAGGTTAGGGTTAGAACATTGGCAGCCTCCCACAGGTGAAATTCAGTCCTGTGCTGAGATCTAGCACAAGGGCTTCGCCCCACAACGTCCCCCCCAATGCCCTATTTACAGGACTCTTAGAACATAGTGTTTTGTGCTGGCCTTCCACTCTGCGAAAAATTTCACCCAGAGTACATAGCTGCTACAGGATAAATGGAAATCTCTGAGGACCTATTTGTGTGTAGCAAATGGCCTTCTGAAATACCCAAACTCATCATGCTCATGAAGGGACCAGGGATGGAAGCTTGATTGTAACAAGTCAGCAGCAGCCTCCAGGGTGATATTTTTTTTAAAGTCTAATTTGTGTGCTTCTAAAGGCTGTTTAAATTTGGTGTCTTATCAGTTGCAGCAAGCTGTGTCCACAGTCCAACCACATCTTATGGGAATCTGGATTTATTTGCTCTGGGCCCAGTCATCCCCAGCCACGGTGAGGAACAGAGGAAAGAGAACTTTTCTCAGAGGCTTCCCCAGACCATTTCAGTGGAAGGAGAGAAGAGCGGGCTTCATGGTGGAAAGAACATAGAGCCCTGACCCCAGTCCCTGCCAGTCGACAGTGAGCTGGATCATCTGCATGGCACTCCCTTGTCTGAGGCCCCATGCAGCTTGCAGCAATTCTTCTGTAAACAGGGTTACCAGATGTCAGGCAAAAGGAGGACATGTCCTTGTTTTTACCTTCATGTCTGCTGTCCAGCAGGCATTTTAAAAAACATGATTTTGTCAGGCTTTTTACTTACAGGAGTTAAAGTATACTGGAATGCCCCAGAACAGACTCTTTTTAGGGGGAAATGTTCCAGGGTCCCCTAAAAACAGCAGAATATTACATAAATCCTACGTTTTCTCCATGTGTCCTCTAAGGTCTTCCTTTTCGTACTTCCCTGTCTTCCTTTCCAGCTTTGGCATCTGGTAACCCTATCTGTAAAGGACTTTGAAGCAAAAAGGGGGCTTTGTGCAGCCTCAGTCTGCTTTGCCTTTTGGGTGGATTTGCTGCTGTTGGGAGAGGAGCAAATATTGTGCTGTCCTCTTCTCTGTCCACCCCAGATCTTTCTTCCTTTCCTTCATCTGCAGATCTGGAACCAGCTGCACATCTTGAAAAGGCTGGGAGGGGCTTCCTCTGCAGATCTCAGGGAGAAAATTGTGCCCTCAGCACTTTTTTGGGGGTGAGGGGGAAAGGGTGGGGAGTTCATTGTTTGAGTTCTGCCCATGTAACCTTACTGAAAGTAATGGGGGTCTGTGGGATCTAGGCAGACTTCCCCCCCCCCACATGTCATGACAGCATGCAGATTCCATGGACATCACCTGCACCTATGCAGCCCTGTTACCTCACTGGGTAACAGAGGCTGGAACTCGCCCCTCTTGTTCAGATGCAGTGGGAAAGCTGTGGCTGTGAAGGGGTTAAGGTGTCCTGGTTCTTCAGCCTTGCTGCTGCAGCGTGGTGCTGTTTCCCTGCGCTCCCCTCCCCTTTCCGGGGCTCCTGTGCTCAGAGGTTTGTCTGGAATGTGTGTAATGCAGACACAGGCTATGGGAGGCAAGGCAGCTGGCCGTCTTGCCTGATGCTGGGGTTGAGCAATTGCTGTGCATGAGACTAGTTCCCGTAACTTGTCTCTGGTGTGTTCCAGCCCTGGCTGTTTCCTCAAGCATTCAGCACTCAGTGCAGCCTAAGTGCTGGGTTGTGGGACTCACTCAGTTGCTGACAGCACAGACCCTGTGGCTGGTGGAAGCAGAGTCTCTGATAGCTTGGGCCAGTAGGGAAGGGGGAAAGTTGCTATGTTGGAGCCAAGCCTCCAGCCAGCCAAATGTTGGATGCAAGAGGCATGTGTTTGGCTAATATTCTGCTGGAGAAAAAACTATGCTTCCTCTGAATTAAACAGTTGCTGCAACCTAGATTCAGCTGCTTGGTGTGTCCTTGACTCTTCATCTTCCTGGGTTGTACCCTCTTTTATGCCCTGTCTACAGATAGATCTTATGCAAACTTGCCGCTAGTGGTGCTGATGGGTGGAGATTTGGTTGTTAGCAAGGCGCTAGGAGTCTGACAAAGTGGGATTTTCAACCAAGAAAGTTCCTGGGATAAAGAAATTTGTTAGTCTTTAAAAGTGCCAGTGTCCTTGTTTGTTTTACTGAACTAGGCTGCCACGGCTACCCCCTTTGGAACTCCAGGAACTGTTGTGTGGTCTAGACCCGCTGTTCTTGAAGCAGATCTACATGATGAGGTGGCTGAAATGCTTGTGGCAACTGCCTATATTGGGGTTTCCGCTGGTGATCGTAATTGTGGGAAAGTCTGGTGTAGATGTGGCCATTCAGTGTTCAGTTCACTGGTGGGGAGTCCACACTGTGGAGTGGATACTGTGGCTCAGAAAGCTAAATGCAGGTGATCTGGCCACAGCAGTAACCATCAAGAGATGCATATTCTGCAGAATCAATAATTTAATTATTTAAAAATATTCTATCCCTTATGGTAGGAAAAACCCCCCAGTAATTTTGAAACATGAACAGAAATTGTTGAATGGTCGCCTGAAAGGAAAACTCTGGGAAGTCCAAGCTACCTCTGTTTCTGTTAATGGGATGTTAATGCTGAAATAATGGTAACATGTTAAGGGATAGATTTGCAAATGAATTAGTTTGGCACCTATTTTGCTCATGCACCTGCTGCAGTTGTTTATTGGATATTTGTGCACCTGGTTATCTAATTCGAGCAAAGGGCAGCAATCCTCTTTCCTCCCTAAGTTGTCCTGGATGCAGCTGCAACTTTACTAACTACGGATTTGATTTTCAAAAGCCCTGAGTATGGACCTCCCCCTCTTTCCATTGAAAAATGTGCTCAAGCTCCTATCCTAAAAGTTTAGCTACTGCATAAAGGCTGTATGCTTCCCTTGATCTTTGGGCAAGTCTCCCATCTGACTTCAGCAGGAGCTCTTCTGCAGACTATGGATGGTATATGGTCCTAAAGCTATAGTCCTAGCTCATAATTAAAAATGTGTCCCAGATGTATCTGCAGAATGAAATTAGCAGCTCTGGCTCAGTTAGTGGGCTGTAGGTACTATTGAAAAACTAAGGCAATTTGGTGATGACTGTTGCCGTGCAATGTATTCTGGTAGCATCATTCAGTAAGATAACAGATGAGCTTCTCAGTCAAAGAATTTTGATTTATCTGTCTCCTGATCTACCCAAAATTGGCAAATCGAGTTGTTGACCTTTGATTTTGCCAGGCGTTCAGACCACTGGCCAAAATATGGTTAATCAAACCGGGAGGATGTAGATATAAAACACAACATCTGTGTGTTTCTTAAACTGTTGTGATGTCATAACTTGGGCTAACAAGAAAGGAACATTTTAAAAGGCAAACTCATTTAAGTGAAGCAAAAACAATGAGTCTTCAGGCACCCTGTAGACTAACAGCGTTCTTCAGGCATAAGCTTTTGTGGGCTCCAACCCACTTTGTCAGATGCATGATGAAGTGGGTTGGAGCCCACGAAAGCTTATGCCCAAAGAAATCTGTTAATCTATATGGTGCCACAGGACTCTTGTTTTTGCTGTATATCACTGGTTCCCAACCTTTTCGTTTATGTGGACCACTACATTGTCATTGAAAGCTTCTGTGGACCACGTTTGAACTGCCGAATGCGCAAAGAGTATTGGTTCACATGGATGTCATGCAAAAGTGCCACTATTTAAATTCAGAGAATGTAATATTACACAAGGATGTTTGGAAGCAAAGTATCTCATGAATAATGATGTAACATTGAATATGATACTGCGTTATATTATCTCCCCCTCCCCATGGACCACCTGCATTACCCTCATGGACCACAGGCTGGGAACCACTGCTGTGCACAGACTAACATGGCTACCCCTCTGGAAATTTCAATGAAGGACATTCTAGTCCCAGTGGCAATAGTCTAGATCACTGGTTCTCAGACTGTAGTCTGAGGATTGCTTTTGGCCCAATGAGCACAGGGGTGAGGCCCATATGACAAGGACCATATGCCATCCATAGTCTGCAGAAGAGCTCCTGCTGAAGTCAGATGGGAGACTTGCCTGAGGGCCATAGGGGTAGTGTGTGTATATAGTGTGGGGATGCAGCCCACATAATACAAATAAATAAGTTGAGAAACACTGGTCTAGCCAGATAATTTTTGCTTCCCATGTCTGGATGATGATTTAATTAATCTCTTTAGGTGCGATCTCATCTCAACAAGATCGCTAATGTGTTTATACCTCCCCAATACCAGTTATGCTAAACATTGCATTTTTTCTGTTGGGCATATTTTATTCTTGTTATACTGCACCTTAATCCTCCTATAACAATTCAGGGGCTTCCTCTAGCAAGATCTATAGCATTTATATATGTGCCAATATGTTCCATTACTATGTGTGTCAGTTCTACATGTTGCTTCTTGTAAATCCTGGCCAATTGCCCTTTGAAGGAGTGTTGTCAGTTTAGAGGGTTAAACAAAACATAATTAATAGCAATAAATATTACGGTATCTCCTGATGGATATTGGGGCTGTGTTGTGCTGGGCAACGTATAAACACAGAAGCTAAACTGTCTATATCCAGATGGGTTTTAAAGTCTGAGGGCATGCTTGTACACTTCAGGCTGGAATGAGCTAGCATGCTTAAACAGTGAAGCGGCAGCGGCAACATGAGCAATGGGAGGGGCTAGCTACCCAAGTACGTGCCTAAGGTCGTGTATGGACATGTGCTTGGGCCGGTTAGCCCCTCCAGCCAGCTACGGTACCGCAGCTGTACTCTATTTTTAACCTTTGGCTTGACCACAGCTAGCGCAGGAATGTCTCCTCAAGCTGGAATTTACAGCTTCAGCTGGACGTGTGGACATCCTTGGCGTTTGGGGTGGGGTTACAGCATACAAAAAAGTGAATAGAGTGGAGAACTGTCCCGGCCGTGATCTGTTTGTGCATATGTAGTTTAGTTTTTGTGGAGACTGGAGAAAGTGTGCTGCTGTTCCTCTGGAAGTCCCTGACTCAGTCCTCAGTGCATTAGCCAAAATGGCAGCTGTCACACGTCCTAGTGGTTTAAAAAAGAGCCCTTAGCTTGTAAGGAGGTCAGTTTCTGGATGTGATCTCTGTTGGCCTGATGGAGTGGGGGCCTCGTATTCCTAAGCGACACTCCATTTCCATGCAGTTTGGTTGATTTAGACACCAGTGTGATATGGTTGTGAAAAAGGCAAATGTAGTCATTAGATGAGGTATTTCTAGCTCACAGGGAAGTATTAATACTGTCATAAAAGGCACTGGTGTGGCCGTATCTGGAAAATTGTGTGCAGTTGTGCTGTTTCATGTTTAAGAAAGATGACTCCAAACTGGACCAGGTGGACAGGAGGGCTGTTAATAGGATGATCAGAGCAGTAGAAAATCCACCTTAGCAGAGAAGACGTAAAGAGCTGGGCTTGTTTAATCTAGGCAATTGAAGGCTGCGTAAAGATATGACTGCTCTCTCTAAATACATCCAAGAGATAAATATCAAGGTAGAGGAGGAGTTAATTAAGATGAGTGTCAGTGTGGACATAAGAACAAATGGATATAAATTGGCCGTCAACATGTTTAGGCTTGAAATTAGTTGAAGGTTTCTAACCATCAGAGGAGTGAAGTTCTGGAACAGCCTTCCAAGGGGTGTTGTGGGGGTAAAAAAACCTAATTGGCTTTAAGACTGAGCTTGCTACATTTATGGAGGAGATAGTATGATGAGAGTGTCTCTAGTGGCATGTAGCTGATATGTGACTGCTAGTAGCAACTATCTCCGGTGGCCAATGATCATAGAATCACTGAAACTGGAAGAGTCCCTGAGGGTTCATTAAGTCCAGTCCCTTGTCCACTCCCCCTGACACTAGGTGGGGACACTAGGTGGGGAGGACTCTGAATTGCTACGAAGAGGTCTTTCTTGCTCTAGTTGTCGGGTCTTGACCATGTGCTTTGGGTCTAACTGATTTGCCATATTTGAGCTGAGAAAGGAATTTTCCCTGAGTCGTGTTGGCAGAGACCCTGGTTTTCTTCCTTCCCCTGAAGCATGGGGTATGGGTCACTGGTGGCGTTAATCTAGTGTAAATGGTGAATTTTTTGTAACTTGAAGTATTTAAATCATGATTGAGGACTTCAATAATTCGGCCAAAGGTTATGGATCTATTCCAGGGAGCGTGTGAGCACAGTTCTGTAGCCTGCAATGTTCAGGAAGTCAGATTAAGGCCAGAAAGGACCACCATGATCATCTAAAGTCTGTGCATCTATATTTGGAACTCCTGTCCTATCTTTCAGTGTAGGATGATGGCTGCAATTGAGGTGGAGAGCACATAATGGAGGATTCTTGAGAACAAGAGCTAGTGGAAACCTTAGTGGGGATTCTTAAACGCAGAAGGACTATTATCTGAGAAGACTGTTACCTATGGTATGTGAAACAAGGTGGCAGGTTTCATTCAGTTCCTAAGTGACTGGTGTCCATGGCACAGACACCAGCCCCACAAGTAGCTGTTTGCTGGCACTTAAATTGGAAGCCTCTGCAGAAGATCTAATGGCCTACAAAGATCTGAGATTTTTTTCCCCCTTCCCCTTTTGTACTCAAACCCTGATGGCCTGATGTAAAGTTGTCTGTGTTGCTGCTGCCCATGCATCACTTACATTTCTGAATCATCAGTCTAGCATCTTTCACCTGCACTTAATGCACCAGCCATGTGCTGTGCCGTGAGCAGAGGGAGACAGGACACCATTAATGTTTGCAACGGGGTGGTAATGGTCTTGGTCTCGATTACTAGAGAGGCAAGATGGGGGACTTCTGTTGGTAAGGGACAAGTTTTCTAGCTACACAGATGTGAAGGAAGAGCACTGTAGCTCAGAAACTTGTCGCTTCCATCAACAGAAGTTGACCCAGTTCGAGATAATTCCTCACCCACCTTGTCTCTTGAGGATTTTTAAGTCCTCATTACTTGGGGTCTGCAGTGAGACTGTGGGAGGAGGGGATAGTGAAAGTACCTTCACTTTTCAGGTGACTACCCAGGGTCAATTTTGCTCTGATCTCATAGGGGTTTGTCAGGACCTTTTGGGGATGGATAGAAGCCTCCTGCATGTTCCTGCCTTTCAGAGGAACACTTTGCCAAAAAATCAAATTTATAGGAATGGTTCACAGCTTCTAAGGCTAAAAAGGACCACTGGCCATAGAACTTCCCCAAAATAGAGATGCAAAGCAGCGGTTACAGACAAGGATCCATGTCAGGCAAAATGTAAGAATTATATGTACATGATGCAAAGTTCATGCATGGAGTATGCAAGAGTGTTCTTGAAGTAGCCGTGTTCCTCAGAAGTTCCTTGTCATGCATAGTGAATAATTGTTTGCATGTGCCTCCATGTGTGACCCTTGGTTTTCCTGTCACTGCGAGTGTGTAGGCAAAACCTGACACATGTTGAAAGCTCGTTTTCAGCAATGAATATATGTATATCTCATTCAAAATGGTTATGCAGAACCAGACCATCTGTCCTGAATATTCCCCCACAGGTGTTGATGAGAAATATTCATTGTATCCCGCATCTTCACTCCTTGAATATTGCTTTTATCTTCATAATTCCTTGAGTGTCAGAAAATTAAAATCCAAAGGGAGAGCTGTGTTAGTCTAGTTCAGCAAAACAAACAAGCAGTCCTGCGGCACTTTTAAAGACTAACAGATTTATTTATCGCATGAGCTTTCGTGGGAGAAAATCCCACTTCATCAGGTGCTGATCTTGCAGTCTATATACATCTGAACCTCTACGTAGACCTTGAAGTCTTCAGATTTCCCTGCATAAGGACTGCAAAATCTGGAACATTGCATAGCAGCTGATATACCCGGGAAGTATTTGTTATCCCCTGTTGTATTTGTCTGTCCTATCAGTTGGTGTCCTGGCTCGAGGACATCTCCTGAGCAGGATTTTGGAACAACCCAAGATGAGACTACATCCAGAGAACCTGTCACAGGTTGGACACTGAACACAGTGTGAGCTGGGAAAGAACTTTGTGAGGTTAATGTGTGGATGCTCCAATACAGCTCATACGGCCTGATCCAGTACCCATTGAGATCAGTTGAATGACTCCCATTAACTTTAAATCAAGACCATGTTCACGATTCTTAGCATCACATTCGATTTTTATGGGGCTGCCACTAACCAGGGTTAGAGTGTTGGCCAATCTGGGGCATTGAATTTTTCCTTCCTCTTTTGCAAGAGTTAACTTTTGGTGAGGCGGCACAAAGTCTTTGGCTTCTTAAATGCCTGGGTGTCACTTTCTTTAGCCAAATTCAGCTCAGATGCAGCATCTGCTTTTCAGTGGGGTCCCTGCCTCGTGAGCTTTGCTAAAGCACACAGAGATGGAATCGCTCACTTGAAATCATCATACGGTGAATTAGTGGCTGAGGTGGGCTTTGCACACAGGCTCCTTCTGCCTGTCAGGCAGTGTGACCTCTCTTGTTTGGAGTGCATGGTGGCCGCGTGGAGAACCACTGTGCAACCTGGCCCTGGCAGGAGGAGGAGTTTGGAGCTGGCTGCCCACATATCAGCTCCCTCTTATGCAGTAACCTTTGCACAGAAGCCCTTTGAGCAGAGGCAGAAGGATGGATTGTCTCTGAAAGATCGAACATGTTCCCAGTCAGGAGCCTTGCTGGCACTGCCACTTCATCCAGAGCAGGTTTTCCCCTTTAAGAAACCAGAAGATTGATTCCCTGGCAGGGCGCATTGCCGAGGCGAGCCATGTCCAAATGGTTTGCACGTCTGCATTTTTTACTGCTCTTGTTTAATATGTATGCAAATGCAGCCTCTCCTGTCCTCGCTCTGTGTGGGTTTGCACAGTCAGGAGTGGATTCCCATTAAAGTTCCCCATCTCCTGCTCCACTCTACATTCAAGGAGACTGCCTTTGAAACACTGATAGATGGAGGTGCAAGGAAAAGGGAGATAAATGACGAATTTTTGTAATTTCTTTGGTGGGGAGGGTGGAGGCGGAAAGGGTTGAAAATGAGAACAGGGAGGTTTAAATATATGCAAAATTGTTTATTGTGGAGGAAGCGGGGACCCAACCCTGCGAGTGGCAGAGGGGTTGGGGGGGGAGGTAACTGCTGTATGTGGTTCTACTGTTAGAGCTTCATAGCTATAGGGTACGGAAAAATCCCAGCACAGGCAATAATCTTGTGTTACAGGAAATATTGGGCTTCTCTCCTGATAAATAGACATATGTTGTATTTGAAGTCCAGTGTTTCAGCCATAGAAAGAGATGTTGGCTGCTTACAGAAACTAAAGGGCACTCTGGTGATGTTGATCCCTGAAAAGGGGCTTCTGGTTTTAACCTTTTAAGAGGCACATTTTTTCCAAGGAGCCCCTTAATTGCTCTTGCAAAATTTTCATGCACAAGGCTTCCTTTGCACAAGCAAACTGGGCACTCAAATGCTGTGCAAAATTTAACAGGCTCCTTCAGAAATTCAGCTGAAAAGGGCATGCTTTTCCCCTTCCAAAACTGCTTATTTTTTCTTCCCTAAGTTGCACTTAGGAAGGTTCAAGAATCATCCAATGGTTGCAGCTACCTTAGGGGTCTCATTTTGAACAGGTGATATGCCTCGGACATATAAGCATTAGGGCTTCATCCCTGTGGAGCAGGGCTGTTTATTTGTAGGAAGCCAAAATGCTGGTGTGGGCCCAGTGTATCCTGGGGGAAGAACACAGAGTTAATAAGCGCTCTGTAGGTACTGTACTTGCTCAGACAATGCAGATGTGGGGGGAAGCTTTCTAAACCACCAAAGTCTCATTGACTTGCAATAGTGAGGTCCCCAAATGGCCAAGGGCCAGATTTTTAAAGATAGTTTGATGACTAAAGGTGCAGATAGACCCCCAGTAGCATTTTCAGTTTCTCTTTAGGCACCTAATACCTTTTAAAAATCTAGTCCTGGATCACTTTGAGAAATACAGTGTAGGCTCCTAAAGCCCTTACCCATTTAAAAAAATTACTGTTCTCCAATCAAGCCCATGGTTCTGTACTTCACTGTAAAGTCTTGGTGACTTCATTTAATGAGTTCCAGTAGCCGTTATCCAAACTCATCTCTGTGTTAGAGCCAGAGGAAGAACCATGTAGTTGGGGCTCTTATTTTATCCCTGCAGTCGCCTTGTCAGTCAGGGAAACACCAAGTTTTACAAATGGGCAGATGGAAATAGAGGGATTAAGGGCCAGACTTTCTAGTGGTCAGCAGTACGCACAATGGGGGCTGGGTTCTCAGCACGGCCCAGCTCCTAGGGTGACGTTTTTTGGAAAATTTGGCCCTAGGAGCACAGTACCCAATATGTTGAGCTCTTATGGAGCCTGCGTTTGTCTCCCTCCTTGTTTTCGGCAAGACTCTGTAATAGGCACCCTCGGGCATGTTTATCAGTTCGCGGGGGGGGGGGTTCTGGCAGACATGAGACTTCTCTCCAGGTAGTTCTGTGTACTGCACACCAGCATACCTGCTGCCTAATCTCTGCCTCCGCACCTCACTAGATGTCCTGTGGAGCAGAGCTGTGGCCCCTCACTGCATCCTTTCTGCACGTCGCCCTGGAGTGCTAGCACCACACTAGCAGAGAGCAGGGGTTATTCTTCTCCTCTGGATTCTGGGCTCTCCTGGGACCATGGTGTAGATTGTGGGTGTGACATTCCTTGCCCCTGACTCTTCCTGTCCACCTGCAGTTCTGGCCTTTGATTTGGCTAAAGTTCATTGTGTTTGTTTGTTTCAGGTTTTCATCATAGAGTTCAGCACACTCTGCATGGCTTAATTCTTGTACCAGTATAAGAATACTGGCATAGTTCTGCTGCAGGCAGAACCATAGTGGTGTAGTAATACCATCCCTGGGGTGAAACAAGCTGTGGTGGTAAAAACAAGAATTGCTGGTACAGCCCCATCTGCAGGCACAGCTATACTGGCCAGGGATCACACCTCTTCACACTCATAACTGATTCAGCTACACCTGGTGTTATAGATCTAGCCTTATTCAAGAGCAGAATGCAGTTCCCCTGGTGCAAAGAGGTGATGCTCCAGGCTGAGCATGTGGTGAGCCGTTGTTTGTACGTTTGACTAGAAATCTAGGAGTCTGCATACTAAATCCCTTACAGACCCTCTGGCCTCAATGTTCATAAGTGACATCTGATTGTTGAGGGCCCAGACTGAGATACTGGAAAGGGGCTGACTGCCTGTAAGTGCGGAGCCCTGCCTCTGATGGTCAGCCGTCTTATGGTCTCTGATCACGCCTATCTCACAGGGTGAGAGGGGCTGATTTGTTGCCTTTCTGCAGTTTCTCTGAAGGCCCATAGCTAAACTGCAAATTATGGTTTGAGTCCTTCCCTGCACAGCAGGTTTTCTGACTTCTCCAACTGGAGCAGTCCCTGCTTGGGGAGCTGACCTGGCTGCTTTCATGTTCCTCATTGTTTTCTTTTTCCATAGGGGTTGGAATGCCAGATGTCTGGTGAGAATCCTTCCCTTGCCTTTGCTTGCATGCATAGGGCCAAACTGAGAGCTGGCATAGGGGGACACGGCTCCTTTGTGCTGAGTAAATACAGACCTTGTTTGCTGGAAATCTAATAGCCTTGTGTTTGCTGTGTCCTCACTAAGGTGAATTCAAGTAGCTTGACTTTTTTTATGATTACTCGTCATCTTTATTGTGATATGACTGAAGGACTAACCAAGAAAGTGGCCTTCTAGGCCAGGCACTTTATGCAGTCTCAGACAGTCTCTGCCCCAAAGAGGCTACAGTTTTAGTAGGCAAGAGGAATGTACAGTGCAGTTAGGGGTAGGATGCAAGCAGAGCCAACAGTGTAATGGCAGCAAGTACCATTTTAGCTTAAAGGTTTTTTAGAAGGGGATCAGCTGAATGAAGAGAGAAGATACCAAAGTGGATGGGCCAGGGAGAAGGAAATAGAGGGCCAGTGAGTCATCACGCACACTAGGACCCCTATCCTGATCACATTTTCAATTGTTTCTCTGAACTAATGAGTAGATCCTTGATATTCCTTTGCTTCCTTTATTCTGTATCTTGCTTCATAACTAAGGTGCTGCTTTGATTGGGTTTTGATGTATAGGTCACCCAACAGATGTCTGGGTAGTTAAAAAAAAACAACAAGGAGTCGTGTGGCACTTTAAAACTAGCAGATTCATTTTTCGCATGAGCTTTCGTGGGAGAAAATCCCACTTCG
>ML682047.1:11047918-11249086 GCA_007922195.1 Podocnemis expansa
TTTCTCCCACGAAAGCTCATGTGAAAAATAAATGTTAGTCTTAAAGTGCCACATGACTCCTTGTTTTTGTTTTTTGTTTTTTTGCTGGACTAGACTAACACAGCTATTTCTTTGGAAATTGGGTAGTTAAAGTGCCCCATGAGTATAAATACCCTGTGTTTGCAAGCTCTATGATAGTTGGTTCATGAATCCTTGTTGTTGTTGTTGTTGTTGTTTGTTGTTCTTTCTCTGTCTCTTCTCTCAAGTGCTGGGGGTCTGTAGCAGATGCCTGTTAGAGACAATTTCTCCCACTACTTTATATTGTACCCAAAAATGTTCCTCCACTACTCTTAGTTATCAATTTGTATTTCCCAGGGTTCATAAATACTTCTGACATGGGCAGTCAAGTAAAGGAATGGCAAGCCGATCCAGTTGAGCTCTTGTGTTTCTAATCTTGCCATCTCCATGGTATCAAGCTGCCATGTACCCACATGGTGTGAATGCTGCCAGCATGGAACAGACCGTCAATAATAGCAAACCCAAGGCCAGCTCGCTTCCTATGATTAAATCACAACACCCCTTTTCTCCCATTGTTCTATTGTCATGACTCTGAATGCAGGGTCCCTGCTCTGAACCATGTAAGAGTTGATCCTGTCTTCTTTGGTCTGTCTCTCCGTATCTCTTAATATACACTAGGAGCCCATGGCCATAAGTCTTCTCATCCATCTCTTACCCATTCATTTGCTCCCTGTTTGTTTGCTCATTCTCCTGTCTTTCCGTACATTATCCAGAAGCCCTTTTTGTTATCCAGCTCCTAGCTTTTCTTCTCTGTCCAGCGTGAGAGCCCATGTTTCTGTTCCTTGTATCCAGGAAAGGGATCAGAAGTTTTTAATTAGACAAGGAACTGTCTGTTCTGTTCTCAACACTGTTTGATCTTCTAGACTGGATTCTCCTGGCCATCTCACATTGCTCTTGAGCTGGCAGATGTGGAGTGTGTATACTTGCTCTGTGTATGAAGGCCTGAGTCCAGAAGGAGATGTTTGCAGCTCTTGTCAGTCCTTGCATAACTGTGTGTGCAGGCAAGAGAAGATGCCAGTGGTAGTCCTTGGACTAGGGCATGTGCTGCCTGTGAAGGTGTGTGCATGAGACAATAGCAGCCTTGTCATGTCCAGTAGCTTGAGCAGCCGTGAATCTGATTTGTGATGGTATTGGAGCATTTGGACAGGGTCATAACCCTCTGCAGTCCTTGCATGTGTTGGCATGTCTGTGTGCAGGTGGGAATGACAGCATAGGTAGCAGACAGTAAGCGTGCTCCTTGCACTGGTGTGTCTGCAGGAGACAGTAGGGGCCAAGTACAGCCTCCACCCTTTATGCTGAGTGTAAGAGTTCTTAGGTGAAGAAGACATCAGTGTCCTGAATGGGTATAGGAGAAGGTGGCAGGATCCCTGCACCCTCTCTTCATAGGTGTCTCCTTGGAGCAGATGCAAGAGAAGGTATACTGCAGAGGGTCCTAGATGTGGATGGAAGGAGGTGGTGGGATGCAGACCCTGCAGAGAGACATGTATCCTAGGTGGCTGAGGGGATGGTGGAAGTCCTCACCACAAACACTATTTTTTTCACAGCATAAGAAGGTGAGCCAACCTTCTTTGGGCACCTTTCCCTGCAGCCCCTCACCCTTCCCAAGCCAGGGCACTTTACTTGCATTAACCGAATCTGGGTGGTTAAGGAGACTTCTTCCGGACACAAGGCCAGAGGGTTACTGCAGTTGTCCCTTTTTGGGATCATTAGAATTTGGGCCCCCAAAGCCCCCTAGTTGGTTTCACCTTCACACGCACCTCTAACATGCATCTCTTTGAATCCCCGCTGGCAATTCCTGTCATGAAATGCAGCCTGTGTGTGTGCCCACAGGAGCGGGGGAGAGTTGGCAACTTCTTTTTAGTTCTAATCCAACCTCTTGGAGAAACTTGGCTCTTTCTGCAAACAGCAGTGGCAGGAGGATGTGAAGCTGTTCCTGCTCCAGCACCACGTCCTTACCACCACCACAACCGATGCACCAGCTCCTTTGTAGCATCCTAATAGGGGAGACTGGTAGGGAGAGGTATACAGATGAATAATTTATGACAGAGATGCAAAGTGGGTTTTAAAACTCTCCCTGTATAAATAATGATTTCCCCTAGTTATCTCCCCTTTTTCTCCTTTTCTGGTCTCCCACCCCCCATTCCCTTTTTCCTTTTAGAAGCTGTCAGCCTCCCAAACCATTGCGATTGCACTTGTTCCCTTGATTATCCGTCTCCTCTGTCTGTCTCTCTCTCGTGCTCTCTTTTCACATGATCTGAGCCCTGGTGCCAACTGTTCCCCGGGAAAAAAAAAATACAACCCCCCCCCCCCCCCCCAAAAGAAAAGAAATCTAGGAGGAAAAAACCCTTTGAAGCCTCTGAAGGGTAAAGGTTGTTTCCCTAGTAACAGAGCAGGGATTGGCGGAGGCTGGAAGGCCCTTCGTTCTTGTAGCTGTGTGGAGTGATTAATGAGCCATTCTGGGCTGTGAGGACAGCGCTCAGACTGGGGTGCCAGTCTTTCCACTCTAGGGTTGCTCTGTGGCTGCCCTCTTCTGTTCTCCACCTCCCCCCAAATAATTTCTCTCTCTCTTTCTGCTTCCCCTCCTCAAATCTGTTCTCTCCCAATCCCCGCTTTTTCCTGTAGCTCCTTGACGTGCAGTCCTCTGCTGCCATTTCTTTCTCAACACAGTGGCTCTGGGTGCCTGTGGAAAACTTTGCAGAAGTTTTAACTCTCCTCTTCTTGCCCTTCCTGCCTCTACAGAGGCAGCACAATCCCTGTCCCAGTTTCCCTCCCCACCAAATAGGAGAGTGAAAAGAGATAAGACTTGATTCTCTCCATTCACTGGCCACCCTCTCAGCTCCCTGTCTGTGACGGGGATGGTTTCAGGCTGCTAGGTTTTGACCCATACTGGTATGTTTCAGTCCTCACTAAGGATGACCATGGCTTTCTGAGAGGCACTGAACAGCCATTATCCAGCCAGGGATTTTGTTACAAGACACAGGTAGCTTTTCCTTGTGTGTTTTTTAGTGTTGCATCACCAGCTACTGAAACGCCTCACCTCTACTGGAGAGGTCCCCCATAGCATCCCATTGTCTGGATTGCTGACCCTAAACCATGTGGGCCGTTGCTTAGCCAGTGCTCCCATTAACCTCCATGAGGGAAGGACCGTAGGTTTTCGCTCACAAGCTCTATTTTGTGCTGTGCAGAGCCACCTTCCTGTTTGCTTCAGGCCAGATCCTGGGAGAGGCTGGATGTCTAAGACTGCCATCAGGATTGTGCTATGGAGGGACTGATTGGGCAAGAGGCTGGATGCCCTTTGCTCTTGAAGCAGTCATCAGCACCTTGCAAGAGGCACTTGGCAGGTTGGATCCCTTAATGGGAGCTGAAGATCCCCAGCACTGGCTACAGGATCAAGATAAATAACTTGAGGCCTCTGGGCGCTGAGACAAAGAGCGCTGTGCACTGCCTCCTCTTTCCAGGCTGAGCCTCTGCAGGGACCTCACGGCAAGTCTGCAAACATGAGCAAGTCAAGCCTCTAACCCGCTGGGCTTTGGTGAGGTGCAGTGTCAGCCCTCATTTTCCACAGAGGGCAACTGAGCCACTGAGGCCAGTGGTTTTTTCAAAAGTGGCCACTGGTTTTGAGGTGACTTGATTTTCCTTTTCTCTTAAATAACAAAAGAATGAGATTGGCTCTGGCTGCCCTCAGTTCCTGCCAATGGCAGCAGAGCAAGGCCAGAGCTGAGGGCCTTTGGAAATGCTGCCTGACAGCACCCCAAAGTAGTATCCACTTTTGAAAACTTTTTTGCCCATTGTGCTTCTCCCAAGGTCAGCGGGAGAGCTGGGTGTGGAGCTGTGGAGTCCTGACTGGCTCTGCCTGTGGCTGCTTTTTGAGCCAGGTTCCCTGCTGGTGGAACTTTGCATTGATGATCTGTTTTGTGGATCTGCCAGCCATGTTTTGGGCTTAAGAACAGAGGAGACAGGAGGTGCAAAGACAATTGCCTGACTCCCCTGACCTTTTCCCAGCTAAACTTGCCCCTTCATTGGAAATTGACCCCCACGCTAAAACACAAATAATTAAAACAAAATCTGCATGGGACTGCTGTCTTCTTTGCTAACAGGAACGGGCGAGTTTAAAATTTCCCCCTCAGAATAGCCAAACCAGACCGAGCACAGCCTCCTGGAGCCTGTGCCTGAAACAGATGTGCTGCCAGTTAACAGCTATTTATAATGCAGCGCGTTCCTTTTTCAGTCGTAGTGACTTCAGCCCTTGGCTCTCCAGCTCGTCAGCTCCTTTTGAAGCTTCTAGCTCTAATCCAGGGCCTGCGCCTGCTTCTGCTGAAATCTCCTAATAAGCCCACTTGGATGTAAGGGAGCCAAAAAGTGCTCAATTGGTCTTCGAAGTTGCTTTATCCATTGGCTCCAGCAGCGTGCTGGTGGTGGTGCGTATTGCCCCTCATAATCCTATGCAGAATGTTAACATCCCCCAGTTTCAGTGTGGCCTCTCCCTGGCCCCCTCATGCAGCCAGGATCTTTCAGGTGCAGCTGGACAGAGGTGGGGTATCAGATCCTCACATGGTGAAGGGAGCTTTGGCATAGTTCCCATCTTTCTGCGGCGTAAGTGCATGATATTTAAAGGCCTGTTCCTTGAAGTTGGTGGGATTCCTACTGAGCAGACTCGGGCCCAGTGGACGGAGGGGTGCAAAATTCTGGGGCAGGGCCTGGGGCATCAGTCAGAGTAGGCAGGGACATTCTGTATAGAGTGCTGAGAAGAGGGGTGATCTGAATGCACCTGCTAAAAAAGAACATGTAGTTGGTGGGAAGGAAGAACACATGGGTTTATTCTGGCAGCTGTGGAAGAGAGAACTTTTCTTTTTGCCTGTGGGAAGCCAGGTCTTTCCCTGACTGGAGGAGTTGGTGTCCTATGGTTAAAGGGGTTTGCTGGCTTCCACTCGTAGAGTCTCAGACTTGTCAGTTTGGGACGCCATTGATGAACCAGGAGCCACTGCATGGTTATGTGAGTGGCATTGTAGCAAAGACCCAGGGGTTTGCTCTATTTTAACAGCTGGCTGCATGCCTCAAGTCACCTGGGTTGTGCTGCTAAATGTCCCATGAGCACAAGGTGGCCCAAAGAGTTAGATGTACCCAGTTGTATATTGGCTGTGGCCTCTCTGTGCTTGATGGGCAGTGGATGGGGCCCTTCTCAGAGAAGGAAGCAAGGAGTCCTGTGGCACTTAAAGACTAAGACATTTATTTATCTCATGAGTTTTTGTGGGAGAAAATCCCACTTCATCAGATGCTTTGAAGAGAAGGGTTTTGTTGCAGACTTGAGGCTTTATCCTGTCAGCTGCTGAATGCCTTAGCATGCAAGATCAGCTCCTCTCTCTGAAGGTGTGCTCTCTGCCCCTTCCTCTGTGCTACAAGATCATCATGGCCAAGCCAGTCCTTATTAGGTCTACTGGGCACTTTTGGCTGGGAGGAGGAGGAAAGAGGTTGGGTGACCTAGCTCGCATGTGCCAAGCACTTTCCAGCCCAGATCCTTGCTCTGAACCACTTATAGCCCAGAGGCCCAGCCCTGCCTTGGAATCAGTGGGGCTAGTGACTCTGCTTTGAATGTATATGGGTGGTGGCACAATCCAGCCTCGAACTCATAGACGAGGGAGGAGGAGGAGATGACAAGGGAAACAGTGATGTTAGCTTTGTGGCTTTTGTTTAGACCAGTTCTCTGTACTTGTTCTCCTCTAGTCACATGTCCCTGAGGGGAGGTTTATGGCTCTTCACAAGCACAAATAATACCAGACCAGCAAGTTCTTCTAACTCAAACCCTGTTCCTTGGGAGCTAATTGGGCCCTCTACCACCCTACCCTGAAAAGTAAACTGAGCATTCAAGGCCACTGGAGATGATGTGGAAGGGTTATGTGTGGCTGGCTGACAACTGGGAAACCTGGTTGATGCTGATCTGCTAGCATTTGGGAAGCACAAGGCTAGCTTTTGGCATCCCCCACGCAAGTCTCTTAAAGCACTTCGCAGAAGTCAGTCATGAGATGAGCCCCCTAGCACCTCTGCAGGCCCATGTGACTTATTCTGGGGAAATTAAATGAGCTGCCTGAGGTCATGTAGTGAGATGGGGGGCAGTCAGGATGGGAACCCAGGAGTGCTGACTGAGTCCTGTGCTGCAAACACTAAGGATGCTTCCTACAGTTATCAGCTAGTCAAATAGGCGGTATGGTGGTGAAGACTGGATGACAAATGCGGTAAGAGGGTGCTATCTTCTCCTCTTGAGACAGCAATACAAACCCCAAACAGACTGCAGACAAAGAGTGGTGGTTTTATCTTAGTGCATCACCAAACCACCCTGAACTTGGCTGGGAAGCAGGCTCTGACTGAGAGCCCCAACACTGGCATATCAGGAAGGAGCCCATGAGAACTGAGGGGCACAGGCAGAATGGAGTGGCACCCACCTGGAGGAGATATGGTGATGCAGAAGTGGCAGCATCAGTGTGTGTGTCTGAGATGAGGCTGAAGTGAGGGGCGCTGGCAGATCTGTGAGGGAGCCCACCGGTCAAGACCACAGAGGCTGGGGCTTCCAGCAGTAACAGATGAATCTTTGCTCCTGGAACAGGGACTGTGATGAGGCCATGGCGGTAAGAGGAAGGATACCTTGGAAAACCCCTAGCTGTCCAAATCTGATGGTGCTGCTAAATAGAACATTTGGCCCGGGTCCAGGAAATTGGCGCTGGAACATTTCTGTTTCTTGGGTGGATCAGCACCTGCTGTTTTTGTACAAACACTGCAGCTCCAATTTTAAATAGTCTGACCAGAGTTGAGAACACCAGGGTGGGAGGCTAATGTGGAACCTGCTGCCGGGCCCTTTGAAAGTCACCCCTGAGCACCATCTCCCTTGAGAGCAAAATGAATTGTGTGGGTCTCAGCTGAATCTTGATCTGTGTGAATGAACAACACTCTTTATTCTCTGCTCCAGAGTCTCATTACTAGGATAGCAGGGTTCATTGCCAACCAGGGCTGAGATGCTTTTGGCAGAAATATTCTGGCTCCAGTTTGGGGGATTGAAAGGATGTGGTGTGTTAGCGAGCTGTTTGCAATCTCTGCACTTGAAATGGTGCATCCCTTCCTCCCCCCCATGGGAGGTTCTCCCCCGTCACTCCCATAGGAGATTCCACCACAAAGTTGGTCTAGGCACCGGGTAGGGGGTTCCATCCCCAAATCTATCCATGGTAATAACCAAGGATGCCATCCATGTGCCCAGGTGGGCAGTGTCTCTGCAGAAAACATCTCTGCACCGGGGAGGTGGGGTATCTCCTGATGGCAGTTGTGTGAAGCTTTCACCCAGGGTGCTGTGAGCTGTCAGCACCATGGGAGAATTCCAGCCTGGATGTCGCCTCTGATATGAGGGCTGATTTGCGCTTTAGTGCGGACTTGTGCTTGACAGAATCCTTGCTCTACATATGAGTCTGCCCAGGGAGAGGATTGGAGGCCCCAGCTGAGCAGTTGCTGAAGGGGATAGTCAAAACTACCTCAAACTTCTCATTCCCCTGTCCTTCCTCAATCCTCCCTCCACTCTTCCCACCTTTCTCCCTCTCTTCCTGCTTCCTTGCTCCTCAACCTCTGTCTCTCTCTCTCTCTCGATCCCCTTTTCTCACTTTCTTCCTCTCGCTCTCTCTCCACCTTCTCTCTTCTGTGGGGCATTGATTTTTCCATCCGTCAGCGAAACGCCTGAGGAAAATGAAAGAGCATCTGCGTGATCGATCAGTAGAACTCTGCAGCCTGGGGTCAGGAAGGATTTGAATCAGGCACTCCCCTGGCATGTAATTACCCCCAGACTCCCAAGAACAAGGCTTTCCAGAATACCTGCAAGGAGCAGAGCTCCCACTGAGTTCCAGGGGGCTGGGATGAGGCAGCCCTGTGTGCATTGCTTTGGAGAGCTAATCTGGGTTGTGAATGGATGGATGCTGTGTGTGTTGGTGCTTGTTTGTTGAGCAGCGCATTGGCAAGTGGGTGGGATTTTGTGTGTGTGTGTGCCCGCACCTGTCTCTCTGTACCGTGTTGTAATCGCCCTGGTATGTAGCTAATTTTGCATCTCGTTTTGTGTCCATGTAGCTTTGAGGCTGGAATTTTAAAGGAAATGAGGGGAGTTAAAATTCATTGGGAGTCTCTGAGCATCCCCTTCTGAGTGAGCATCAGTTGAAGGGGTGGGGGACTGTACGTAGGTAGCAGTTTGTTCACATAGAGGGGTCACCTTTTAAAAGATCTGGATTTACCACGCATTCCCATGCAGGGGGCTCTGCTCACCCCCTTCCCAGTAACAGAGGGAATTTCTCATGCCGTGCTGCAGTGTCTGCAAAGGTCGACTCCTTTGTGGCAACCACTGTGAGTTGCTCTTTGGGTAGTGTATGACATTCAGGTGAGGGGACTGGCATCTGTCTGTGGATGTGGAGTTTTGTGAGTACATGTAGGCAATTCTTGGTGCATATTTTTTTGTTGATCCACCAGGGTGTGTGCACACGTGGGCACAAGTATACCATTGTGTTTCTCTGTGTGTGCACAAATGGGTTGGAGACTTACTGTCAGCATGTGCACACCATTGTGTGTGCATGTGGTTTCACACCTGTGTGTGCACGCACATGCAGGTCATTGTGAGGGTGAATTGTTCTGTGGGAAGGATATTCCCTACAGCTCCCACCCTAGTGGCTAGCACCTCTGCTTAATATGCAGAAGGTCCTGGGTTCCAGCCCCAGGGGGTTGGACTTGATGATCTCATGAGGTCCCTTCCAACTCTATGATTCGATTCTATTCTATTTTTACTGGCCAGTTCCCCCAGCATGGTGTAACAATGGGGGAGGCAGTGGGAGGCCAAGCCCCCAGGTGCCAGGCTGCAGGGGGATATCAGGGGGCTGCAAGATGTGGGGCACCTGTAGGAGCACAGATGTGGGCTTGGCCCCCAGCTTCTGGTGGACACCAGACACCCTCGCTACGCTACTGGTTCCCAACTCTTAAACCCTGAAGGGCTCCAGCCTTTACCTTTATTGTGTTCTCAGAGCCACTATATCAACAAGTTGCTTCTAGCTACACTTAGCCAAAGGAGAAAATTTCAGGATGAGTTTGCAAACGTTCCCTACCCTCTAAAAAGAGTCCTGGGCACATCTTTAAGTTTCCATTCCAGATCTGCAAAGCGCGGGTGCGGGAACTGCACAGCTGTTGTCCTTCTGCAGCCAACCCTTCTGTCCCCATAATGACCCACAGGCGTCTGAGTGGGATGCAGAGCAGATAAGCCTCTGCTTTGTTTTGCATTGGACCCCACTCCCGCCCTCCCCTTTATTTCCCATGAATTTCATCCAGCTCATGTAATGGACTAATGCAGCTGTTCCTTGCAAGGTAGTGTACGATTCACATTGGTAACTGGATCTGAGAGAGTCTGAGCTGGTCTGTCATGCCCAGGCAGAGGGTGCACCCATTTAAGGTGGGATGGTGTCTTTTGCATGATTCCCTTGCCATCTCCTGCTCGTGCAGTCTTAAGAGGAACATGTTTTAACTTTGGTTGCACCAGTGGGGTTGCACAGAGGGGGCCAGAAACAGCAGCTAACAGATGGAATGACTTGCACTATGGCTCCACTCCACTTTCCCCTTTGATTTGCACCATCTTCTGGTTTCGTGGTGCGTCAGTTAAACCAGCCTATACTACTTCCTGACTTAGGTGCTGACCTGGCCCTGTCACGTCCTCTCTGCACATGATGGCCTGGTGTGTCTATTGCTGAACTTCCAGCCAGAGGAGTGCTGCTGGGGTGGGTGAGCTCACGTCCCCTCAACCATGCTCGCTGATTTGCATGCTGGATAGGTGGCTGAGCATGGTCTGAAAAGATGATTTGAGGCATTTGTGTAAGTCAGCCAGAGGCTAAGAGTCTGTGTGGCAGGGCGGAGGATCTCTGGCCTGTAACGTGCAAGTGGTCAGACTAAATGATCATGATGGTCCCTTCTGACCTTAAAATCTATGAGTCGATGACACTTAACGCCCATGTTAACAGAAGAGCAGCAATGCGAGAGAGTAGGGCAATTAACTTTCGCTTTCCTCCCTACAAGATTAGACCACACGGTCTGAACAGGTCGAGTAAGGAGGCAAAGAACAGGTAGTTGCATCATTTCAGAAAGCAGCAGTCTAGTGTCACTAACGGGTTCTGTAGGATCAGACTAGGTGTGCAAGTTCCTGATGTTCTAATCCGGTTAGTGAAGTATAGAACAGAGATGCTGGTTGTGGCTCTGTGGCTGAAGCTGAGTTGATTTTGTAGATCTTGCTGATTTATATGTCTTGCACAATGAAAGCAGATGATGCAGCCATGTCATAGATTTGCTTGATATGTTTATTTGGTGCTGACAAGTTGCCTTCTGTGCCTTAGATCGTTTGGTGAAAATAGCCATCTTGGGGCACATCCCCACTGGTGGAAATCTGCATAAAGTTAATGGAGCTATACTCATTTAAGGGTGGTATGCTGATTTACACCCGTGAGGGGTCTAGAGTCACCTACACTCCTGGCAAGTAAAACATGTTTTGCCAACAGTAGTCACTTAATTTTTCTGTCTATGTGGTTAGGGCAGCAGACTAGGACACAGGGCTCCTGGATGCCACCAGACTCCTTGTTTGTTTTCCTGGACTAGACTAACATGGCTCCCCCTTTGGTACTTGGGTTCTAGCCGCGGTTCTGTCACTTAGTGCCTGTGCAACCTGTGCCATGTGTTGCCTCTGTGCCTCAGTTTCCCTGTCTGCAATGTGGTGACACCACTGATCTGCCTCAAGGGGGTTCTGGGGCTCAGTGAGTTAAAATGTGCTGTTTTAGTCTGGTTCTTATTCCATGCCCATCACCATAGTATCCAAGTGCCTTGAGGTCCTTGGAGAAGTGCTGCAGAGATGCAGAGGAAATTCTAGACACTAACTCTGAAGCTGAAAATTGATCCAAGTGCTATTTTCAAAGTTATCTTCCCAAAGTAAAAGAAAATCCTCTTCTAATTAGATTGGTTTTTCACTGATAATATGCGCCCAGTGCAACTGGATGCTAAAGACACAACACAACACTGCCGGCATTTGGCTGCTGATCATATTCTAGTAGGTGAATAGTATGGGGGTATTAAACCCTAAGGCACCTTTTCAGACCCAGCTTCTCAACTAATTTGAACTGCTGTAAATGGAGCTACTCCAGATTCACATTCCAGATATACATGAGTGAGAGCAGGCTTTCCATGTGGCTGTGCTGGCAAGTCAGGAGAGAAGTGGTTAATGGAAGCCAAAAAACCCAACCCAGAAAACAAATCCCACCAGCAGTGTGGCTTAAAGCGCACGGAGAATTCCCTTGCTGGCATTCTGGAGCAGGTTTCTGTTAGCTGGGTGATATGTGGCTGGCAGGTTGGCTTACAGTTAGGCACTGCTTGAGTGGCTTCGGATTCAGCAAAGCCCTGGTTTAGGGGGATTGAGAGCAGCAAAGTTGGTATGGGAGACAGGGCTGCCTTCCTCTCTGTGTCCTTTGAAAGAGGAGCGGCTGCAGCTGGAGGAATGAATGCACAGCAAGTTGGGAATGGGGAGGGGGGCTCCAGCAACATGGAAGGGAGGAGAGGTGACTGACTGTTGCTTCCAAGCGCTGCTGCATGTAAATCAGAGAAGGCTGTCTGTGCATGTCGGCTTCTTTCACTAGAGGTTGCTCACTTTCACTTCTTGGCTGATTTCAGCATCATTCAGCCCATTTGATAGGGGCGTGTGTGTGTTGGGAGCAAAGAAGAGACCTTAAGGATGGTTTGGCTGACATGGCATTGACCGGAGTCTTTCAATAACAGCACGCCCCTAATGGTCTGGGTGTATATCAGCCATATCAAGCGTGCCCCTCCTCTACTGCACAGTTGCTTTTCTTGCTAATGCTCATCTAATTAAACAGCAGCCTGGAGAGACTGAAACCAGGGCGGCAGGAGAGCAAAGAATTTTATCCAATAGGTTGCTGTCTCCAGTCCAGGAGCCAGAAGAAAAACCCCTCTCATATTGCCAGATCAATGAGCAGGTGGTATTCTCCCCACCTCTCCCTCTTTTCTTTAACCTTTTCCAGTGCTCCTTTTTCCTACTGTATTTTCTGAAACCGCTGGCACTGGGATGAGGCTTGGATCCATACACAGTGGATTTCCAGACCCCCAGATGGCTACATCTCCTAAGCCAGGCACCTGCTAAATGTTAGACTAATAAGTGGGAAGCCCACCAGGAATGAGGTGCTCTGACCTTTCAGCAGGTAACGGGGAGATTAAATCTTAGAGGAGCCTTTTCCTTGCTTGTTGTTTATCCCCCATCTGTTGCTGACATGGTCAGCTCTGCATCTGGGTGTGGATGGACACAAGCGCAGTGCTTTGAGGAAACCTTGGTTCCCAACTGTTTGGCATTTTCTGTGGAGAGGATTACCTCTGATTTCCCTGGTCAGTTTTTTCTTTCCCTCTGTCTGGGCCTGCTCTTGCTCCCACTGAAATCAATGGCAAAAACCTCTATTGACTTAAATGAAGCAGGATTGGAGCCATTTTTCTTGAGAAGGGATTTTCAGTCATGGATGTCTGAACAAGATATCCAGATCCTGCAAATGGATTCTGAGAACTGCTCTTCATTGTGTAAATTCCCATTTCAGGTGCTGAAACACTGATCTTGGATCTGGGTATCCTGTTAAGCATGTGTTTGAAAATTGGGGCTACAAGGCCAGAGATCCTCAGCTGATGTGACTCAGTGAAGCTTCATTTCAGTAGCGCTCTGATTTACACCTGCCAAGGGTCAGTCTGGTATGCCAGCCATCAACAGATAGAGCCCGTTGCTTGTCCCATTCTCACTGATGGAAGTCAGTGGGACTGTACAGGTTCAAAATATTGACCTGTAATGTTTGTATTGACTTTTTTTATTAAAATGAAAGTTTAAAAGTAGCATTTCATCTCCTCGTGCATCTTGTGTCTCTCTACAGGATATGCACCTCATGTTGTTGCTTCTCCTGCGCTGTCTTCTGAAAATTAGCCGTCAGAATGTTGGTGGGGGGGAGAGAGAATGGAAAAGTACGGTCTGTTTCATCAGTCCCCATTCCTGACATAGGGAAGATTCCTAGCCTGGAGTAGCAGTACTCAGGATCTACAGTAAATGAGTGATAGGTTGGCAAAAGGACAAATCTGAACTCTGGCGGAGTATCTCATGCTCTGCATACACTGGTGACAAGAATGAAAAGATGCTGATTGGGCACCTTAAAACAAATGCAACCCGTCAAGCAGTTTTGTAGTTGTCAGGTTAGACTTTTGGACCTTCCTTGGGTCTAGGTGAGATCAGGATCAATGATACACTTTATGGAGGCACCCAGGAGTCCCATTCAAAGATTGTAGTAATGTTGTTGTGTGTTCTGTCTGGATAAGGGGCAAAAAGTCCCACTGCAGAGAGGCAGGGAGAAGGAAGGCTGGTCTCTGTTAGGTGTTCTCTGTTTTCTCCCCTTTGCATTTGTACATCTGGCCAGATTTGTAACACTCTGTTCCTGCCCTGGACTTCAAAAGCCGTTGGGTGGTCTAGTCTCAACCCTATCCTGTAGCTGGCTGAATCTGACGAGAATTGAGGCTGCTCAGCACCGTGAAGGATTTGGCCATGTGGGTGGAAGGGAACATGATCAATCATTGTTCTGTGCTGGGGAGGCCAATAGCAGTCAAAAGTTTTTTTGTTTTCTTTATGCCGGCTCTCCCCTAGCCACTGATTAGCCAGGGAAAATTCTTCAGGGTGACCAGCTAATCTGACACCCCTTGTCATTCCACAGAAGCTATTTCTCCGGGTTCGTAGTCAGCAGATAAGAATATTTCCCCCACCTATCCCCCCACTACTTCCTGGTCACTATTTCAATCACATTCCTGGTGCGTTTTGGCTGCAGATGTGTTCTCCTTATCTTGCAACCACTGAGTCAGTTTTTCCCTGCAGTGATTCTCATAGTAAAGCAGCCAGAGTGGGCACCTGAGGACTGAGAGAGGAATAAATAAGTCCTAAAGCATGTAGAATGTGTCTTTCCTTGTGGCTAAGGTGATATTTAGGACGTACATGTTCATGTGGGGGTAACACACCACATATTCGCACATATGTGGTGGAACAAAGTAGGTGTATCTTAGGGGGGGCATTGACGAGCTTGGAAATCTCCAGTAGTGGCCATCTAAATTGCAGGGGGAGGGAGGAGGTATGCTATGCTGCGTACACCTGGTGGCAGAGGACGCATGCAGCACATATGCATGGATGTCAGTGAAACTGAATTACTCTGGGTTTATACAGTTATAATTAAGTACAAAATCTGGCCCCAACCTGTGGTTACCTGAGGACTAGATGTATTTACATGTGGAATCTGACATAAATTGAGGTGAACATACCTGCCGGTCGCTGTCTGGGTACCTCAGGTACAACATTATCATGAAGGATGGCGACTTAGCTCAAGGCAAGGTTGATAGATGAGAAGAATCTGGTAACACATTGGGACTCTGTATGCCTACTGTATGCTCTTTCTTTCCTGGTGTTTTGAGGCTTGGCCTGGCTTAGGGGTGAGGCCCTGAAACCTACTTTATTGCGTCATAGACTCCCAGGCCAGATGGGACCACTGTGAAAATCTAGTCTGACCTCCTGTGCAACACAGACCAGAGAACATCCTCACTATAATTCCTAGAGAAGATCCTTTAGAAAAAACATCCAGTTTCTGGCCTGGTTATATGTTCTTATACCTGAACATGCAGATGAGCCAGGTTAAGATTCCTACCATCTCTTTCCTTCCCTGCTGGGTCTGTGTGTGATGGAGATCATGCTCTTCTCCTAAGGCAGATCATTTCAGCCCTGACTGCTCGAGAATAGTCATGGGGACGTGAGACCTGTGTGCAGGGAACAGAGAGGTTAAACAAGGGGGCAATGAATTCTTCATGGCAATCAGCTCTGACTTCTGCTAGTTCTTCCTGAAACCAAGGCTGGGTGGTGGGGTGAGGGCAGCATCCAGTTCATGATAAAGGTTCCAATCCAAAGCATTTAAAAATCATGACATTTTAAACATAATTTGCTTTCTGTGTTAGACTTGGGACCTCAAGGTTTTATCTGGCTTTTCTCCATGAATACGAGAACTAGATGGTTAGATTTGGGGGATTTTTTTTTTATATGAGTTCAGGTCACATGATCACCTGACTCCAAGAGTTGGTGCTTTAGGAAAAAACACCAAATACAATTACTTTTATGATAAAATCACAAGGATAGGCAACACTGGCTTGGGAGGCACATTGCTTAGTGGTGGAGCTGGTGAAACCAAGGACAAAGGAATGGAAAGGGAGACCTTCAGCCTCAAGGTGTGTGGCCTAGCATCATGGTACGTTCCCTTTGAACCTCAGACCAACCCACTGGACTGAGCTTTGGAGGTGGATGTGTCTGGCAGATCTTCCAGGTACTAGCCAGCTCCACCAGTCCATGTCTCCTACCTCCTAAAATAAAGGGGGGTTTCCTGGGTCTTGTTGCAAGGAGACAGGATGGGAGCATAGCGTAGGTCCATTAGATGTCCAGATGGGACTAGAGTTACCAGATGTCAGGCAAAAGGAGGACATGTCTTCCTTTTTACCTTCACATCCTCTGTCCAGCAGGCATTTTAAAAATACCTGATTTTGTCTGACTTTTTACTTACAGGGGTTAAAGTATGCTGGAGGGTCCCAGAACACCCAATTTTTAGGGGGAAGCATTCCAGGGCCCCCTAAAACCAGAAGACTATTAAATTAATAGTACATTTTTTCCATGTGTCCTTCAATGTCCTTCTTTCAGTACTCCCCTGTCCTCCTTTCTGTGCTTTGGTATCTGGTAACCCTACATTGGGCTGATGTGGATTTGCTTCTTACCCCTGTGCAAGATACCTGTGCGGACTCCAGCCTGCTCCTGGTGCTTTGAATTTGCCATGCCCAGAACACAGCATGTGGACCGACTGCCTGCCAGTAAGTGGGCATCTCTCCACTTGGGCACGGTGAGCATCGGGCCAAGGACACAGGAGTGCGTATGAGGCAGGGGTGGCTAAAATCGATCGTGGATCGGCCCGAGTTGGAGGAGCTTGTTTAGCATCTTTTGATCTCTCAGCTGCGCTCAGCCGCTAGGAGCCAGGACTCAGGAGATGGTCGCCATAGCAACTGCTGCCACTCACTCCCCATCTCGGATGTAAATTAGTTACAATATTATTAGTGTGCAGAATTTCAAGAGGCTGGGGCTGGTGTGTGCTTGGGAAGAGACTTCCCAAACTCATTGCAGGAATATGAGGCCTGGGCAGTAAGGCCCCTTTTTGTCCCAGTGAGCTGAACCCAGCTTTCCCAGGAGTAATTGGAGCCAAAGAAATGGGGCGTTATTAGTGAACCAGTCTGATAGCAGCAGATGGGAGTGGTGCAACTGTAAGATTGTGAAGCCTCGTTGAGTTGTGGGGGCCAGTGACCATCACGTGCATTTTGGTCAGGGTTTGTCTTTCAGCTCTGTCGGAAGTTTGGAAAAATGCAATTTTTATCCTGGCCTTCCTCTAGTAACTACCCAAAATGAGCTGTTGAGTGGAGGTAGGGTTTCTAATAATGGTGCAGCTGTGAGCCTGAAATCTCCTCTGGCTAGTGCTGGTTTGACTGGTATTAATGCCATTGATTTCTCTAGAGTTGCTCCTGATTTTCACTGGTTTGAGCAGAGGGTAGGCATTGTGTTTGGAGATAATTTAGGATGATGTTCCAAGGCAAGGGGGGTCTGATTCTGATCTAAGTTACCCCAGTGTAATCTCAGACTAATTACATTCAGTGAATGAAAGGAGAATTAAGCTGGAAGTTCCCTAATATGGGGTAGGAATGGTGTGTGTGTCTTGCAGGGGTTTCATTTCATGCTCTGGTGTAAATTGGTATAGCTCAGTGGAGCCATGTCAATTTAAACCGGCCCCGAGGATCCGTCCCCCTTTCCTTCGATTACCACTAGGCAAACATGGTGGGAAACAGCTGTAGTGTAACAGCTAAGTGCTAAACGAGTCACAGGATGGTCTCTGAAGCTACACCATTTTACACCAACAGAGTTTTGGCTCTTTCATCTCAAGGTGTTTGAATGATTTGGAAAGGAAAGTAAACAGTTCACTCGTTTCTTTAGTGCTTTATGTCCCACCTTGTGTGCCATGGAGAATGTTCTAGCAACACATGGGTCAGACTGAGCAATGGCCACTGTCCAGCTGCTGAGGGTTGAAGTCTGTGCATGCCGATTTACATGGCCTAATGTGAACAGCCTTTGCAAGAGTTCAGCAGGACAGCCTGTAAGCCGTCTAGCTCATGCTTCATCCCTTCCCTCTATTTAACTAGACAGTCAATTTTAAAGCGATTTGTTTTCCACTGTCCCTTTGTCCTTGCTGCACCAGCAAGACATGGTGTCTCTTTCTCCTTGAGAATCTCACCTGTGGGATATACCTTCTCCATTCATTCAGTGCAAGGGATAGGCAAATCTTTTTTTCTTTTTGAGAAAATATCTATGTGAATTTGGTGCTGGTGAAAGACACTAGCTTGAGAGCCACAGAGATGAAGCCCTTTGATTATCCACGCAACATACACAGCTGAAGCAGCTGTTGCCTCCCCAGTTAGTGGGAGTGACTTAAATCAAGGCACGGAGGTCTGCTAGTGAGGTGTATAACCGTGAGCTTTATTGATCATGTCTGTGCTGCATGAGCATTCGCCCAGCACTCAGTAAACTCCCAGTGTCCCACAAGCATACACTGTACTCTTTTAAAATTGAGAACGATACTCTGGAATCCCATCTCCTCCTCCTTAGTTGTTTCAGAATCCTCTTTAGGAGTCCAGGGGATCTAGCCTCAGGATATTACAGCAGTGACAGAGTAAGCTACCCCATCCCACCTTTATACTTCAACCCTAGGTTGGAGATGATGAAAGACTAGATCAATCTCTGTGCATCATCGAATTTTTGGCCTCCTTAATGATAATACCAACAGGAAGCCAGTGGTGGTGGTGATACGGATAAGTTGCATTGGGAACCAGGCTGATGATTATCTTGATTAATTATTTCTGTTACAGTAGCGCTCGGAGGCTTCGGTTGGGTTTGAGCCACCACACTTGAGCTAGACAATGTACACTGCAAATATATAACAAAAGGCTGTCTCTGCCCCAAAGAGCTGCAGCCTAAAGAAGGATTGCAACATAAGAACAGTAACCAATATGAGTAGACTTGCATGTGATGAAGAAAATATAGCATGAGTGTCTTTGAAATATTTGATGTATTTACTAGGGTTGGCTGGAATATTTCTGTTTTGTGTCAGATGTCTAGGTTTGTGTATTAGGTATTGTTCCAAACAGAGAAAGCCAGAGAAAAAGAGGGACAGGTCCCTCCTATGCCCCTGACCCAGTATAACCAAAAGGCTGCTAGCTAGGGCACTCCCTATGTGCTGGGGGGTGAGAGTGGGGAATGGTTTAAATCCTTGGTTTAACTGGTTGAGAACTGGAACACGGACAGGCCTGAATTAACCAAAAACAAACCCCAAACTGAGTGGTGATGCAAGTCTGAGTGCCAGGTCGCAATTCCACTCACTCAAATTGGGCTCAGCTGCCCCTCTGGTATGGCAGAGGGGTGGCTGCACCAAACCTGAGAAGTGCTGAGCTGTGTGAGTGGTGGGATGGAAAATGGGAATGAGCGGAGCAGAGGTGGCAGAGACAAGAGCTGAATGCTGAGCTAGAGGTTCCAGTGAGAAGCCAGGAGGGTGATGGGGGATGTTGGGAGCAGCAGTGAATAGGATGAATGTCAAAGCTGCTGGGATGTGTGTGGAGGCTTTCAGAAAAGCAGCAGCTGCTGGAGGGTTGTTGGGATGTATGTGAAGGGGGTGGGCAATTTGGGGGCTTGTATGGGTAGGGTATGTATAGGATTGGGAGTGCTTTAAGGAAAGGGAGGCCCCATTTTCATATCACATACAGGGCCCCAAAATTCTTTAATATGGGCTTGAACCTGAGTCTCTCCTGGCTCACATGAATGCCCTAACCACCAGGCTATTAAGTCAGTTTCTCCTTCTGGTTTTGACCAGAAATTTGATTCTGCACTGAGATGCCTCCCCACAAACATTGTGTGGAAAGCAGTGTTGCTTGCATTTCCACAAAAAGCTTTGGTTTTGACAAATCGACATTTCCTGACCTCAAAAAAAGACCTTTGTGGAGTGATTCGTATTCTGCACTGGGGGTGAATTCAGAGCTGCTGAGGTACTGACACTAAACTTGTTAGGTGTATGCTGTGTTCTTATGGTTGAAATTGGTGACTTTCCTACCACCGTTTGCGGGGAGGTTGACTGACCAAGGAACGTTAGCTTGCTTGCACTATAAATTGCTTGGAAGGATTAGATTTTCTTCATTGATAAATGTTGGTAAACGTTGATTTTGCTATATTGTAAACCAATGGAAAAATAGTCCCATGGCTGCTAATCAGAATTTCCTGACAGGAAAAGTAATATGTTTTTAAACAGCATTTTTCCTAGGCTTTGATTCAGGGATATTTATTGGGCATATTTTGATATGTGATGTTGACACTGTATCAGAATGGGTATGAAACTTTAACTTTCTGAATCTGATTGTCAACTGTTAAATAATTGTCTGATTCTCCTAGAATTCCTGCAATTGTGAAAATTTAAACAGTTAAATTAGGACAAAAGCTTAAACCCCATAATTTTGCACAACTGTGAAAATATAAATCCATAAAAATAGAAAACATACTTGAAAGAAATATCCACTGAAATTAAAATAAAATAAAATAATCGAATTCTGCCAAGGTTAACTAACTGCAAGGCCTATGTGGAGTCCACTGAAGTCAGTTGGAGCTAGATAAGGCCATAACTTATTTTCTGTGGTCAGTAGATTCATTTGGACCAGCTTATAAATGTCAGTGGTGCATTTATTTTGAAAAGAGCATCTTTATTTTCATAGCAATCCTGCCATGAGGATATTTCGGGCATATGTAGCACATTGTATTTTTTTCCCCTCAGTGCACTGTAGAAACATTGATTTGACTAATTTAAATGATAGTTTTTCTCCACGAGCCTAAATAATAGAAAGTATTGCTCTGGTGTGGTACAAATGAACAATATGGCTCTGACGATACCCCTGGTGGAACCCATGAAATCCTACTGAAGTAAATAGGCTTGTGGTTGTACATTTGAGGGTAAAATGTGGCTTGTTTTATGGCGGTGATAGAAATATGCTTATATCACACAGATGAGCTTCTTTGGTATTGCAGCCTTGCAATAAATTGGGAACCTGTAGGATGAATTTCTTTTGTTTTGTAATTTAGCACCTTCTCCCCTGCCTTCTGCTCACTGATCCCTATCTGTTGGTTTGGCGAGTCAAACCTAAGATTGGCAACTCAGAGGTGGGGGATTTCTTCAGATCTCCCAAACTGATTTTTTTTTCATTGGGGGGAGTTTAGGTGTCTTTTCTCTTAGAATTTAACCCATTGTTTCCCTCCAGGGCAAATCTACTTTTAGAAAAACACTGTGGCTAGCTGGGAGCTTGTAGTAGGGGTCGTTTAGCACAGCTGGACACCTTTAGGGAGAGTACAGTACCAAATTGCCTATGCCAGTCTATGACTGCGCAGTTCTGACTGGGATTTAGTGAAGCCTTTGTGTGGTGATGGTAGACAGCACAGACTGTGCTAGTCTGGAGCTAGAGAGACTCTATGCTGCAATTAGACACCTTGACTGGCCTGTTCCACTCAGGGATTCTTTAATTGCGGTGTAGACCTGCTATTTGAAGTCTGGGAGCCTTCTGCCTCGCAGGGTCCTCGAGTCTGATGCCAAACTTCTACCCCATGGCTAAACAGTCCCATTGCGTGAGCCCCAGTCAGCTGTCCTGGTCTAGCCATAGTTTTTTTTAAGCAGCATGGACATAGCCTTAAAGATCCACGGGGTTGGTCAGTCTGTCTGTCAGTTTTAAGAATCCTTGATCTATTGATTATGTGAAAATAAATGTATAATAATTGATAAATTCTTTACTGTTGTGGCAGGAAGCCATGGAGGAGAGAGCTGGCAAAGGTTTTGGTCAGTAGTTATGCAATGCAGTGGAGGGACTGTGTAGCTTTTGGGATAATGCCGTTTACCTTGTTCTATTAAAGTTCTTTGTTCAGCATTAGAAGAAAGGGATTCTTGGTGGTTCTCTATTGAACATGAGGAAACTGGCCCCTGGCTCTTCTGTACTATGAGGAATGCTGCAAAGACAATCCTGGCTGTCCAAAACTCCCCGTTACCTGCACTAGAGCCATGTCCCCGACTGCTGTCCTTCTCAAAATTAGGTTTCGTTCCTGAAAAATCTCCATTACCTGACCTTTATTCACTGTCCAATACCCTAGATTCTTCTCTCATTAGATCTTTCTCTTTGCTTCCCCCCTCCATCACCCAGCCTCTCCTCGACACATTTGAGATTTGAGTCAAAGGAGAACATTTTGAAAATTAAGCCCACATCCCACAAGTTGTGTGCCTCTGTGAGAGCCATTGACTTTTAGGGGTTAGTTCAGACTCTGCCGGAGTGGCATTGGATAAGTTGTATCTCCTCCCCTATGCCCTGGTTTTCCCATTAGTCAGGTGGGGCTAACACATACACCATGGGCACTGTGAAGATTGATTGATATTTCTCTGTGTATGGGAACTGGTCAATGGTGATTATTGTCTGCTCCAAGGAGAGGGAGTTTTTTGTTTAAAGTCATATTAGGTGAGGTTTCATTAATGGCACCCATGAGAACTTCCTGGGATCTAGAAAGAGCCAGAGACATAAATGTGCCCAATCTCATCTACCCACTCAGTGTTTGGACCCTGATTGAGGAAAGCATTTAGCATGTGTTTTATGTTCCATGGGAGTCGCTGGACTTCAGGTACATACTTCAGTTTAAGCACATACCGGTACTTAAACACACTCCTGAATCAGGACCTTAAATGTGCCAACAACTCCATTGATTTGAAGTAGGGTTACACTCAACTTACACTGCTGTGAAATTCAAATCAGGCTGTCAATGTCTGCTTTCTGTTTCTCCTCTGCCTCCCCATACCCCCATTGTGTGGTTTTACTCTTCTCTTGCTATCTCTTCCCGCTTTAGCTGGCTGACAGAATCACCTCTGAAACCACGGTAGAAGGGAAGCCACTTAAACCAATAGTAAGCGAGGGATCAATTTCCCTTTCCTAATCACTACCTCAGACCATACCAGAAATGCAGGGCTCTCCTGCTTTCCTGCTCCGTATCTATTTTCTTCATCCTTTCCCTCCTTGTCTCAGGTCCCTCTTCCCTTTCCCTAGGGAAAACCCCTCTCTTTGTACTAACATCCCTCTATACATGTAGGGAAACATATGGCTCAGAGATTTTATTTCAGAGCAGCATAGAATTGACCCAGCTCCTTCCATGAGATGTATCTCTGAGCAGCAAAACCATCTTTGGATACCCCTGCCATGTGGTTTGTCCTTGTGCACCAGGAGCTAGAACCCCAGCTGCAGCCACACTGCTGAATTATCTAGCCTCTATGGAAAACCAAAGCCTGCAGTCAGCGAAGAACACAGCAACAGCAGCCTCCTTTTCCACACGTCAGTATTTTTAGCTCCACTGTGCATTAGCGTGCAGGAGCTCACACTGCGAAGCCTGGCTGAGGTTTTATCTGTTGTGACAGCCCTTAGGGCTGTAGTCAGACTCTCTTTCTCTCTCGCTCGCTCTCTCTTGCTCTTTTAAAATTTAAAAAAAAAAAAAGTTCAGAGTGCAGATCATCTTCCCTGTGCATCTTCTGTGCAGCTGGAGAGACTGAAGGGAGAGAATGGGACCTGTATGCAGTTTGGGGGGCCTTCATATCCAGGGGTTGAAATTGCTACTGCATTTCCTTTCTTTCTATTTTGTTTTAGAGGCTATGAATTTTCCGTGGCTGGGTGTTAGCTTACCAGCTGTCTTCTGTCCTGAATGGGAGGAAACTGTACGGTCCTTCCTCATTTCACAGGAGGCCATGCTGTTTGAAAGTCACCCAGATAACAGGACTGTAAAAATGAAAGATGGGAAAAGTTTTGCCAAGATTAGTTCTCCTCTTTTTAGCCTCCTGGTTGATCCCTCGCAAGTTCCAGCGGTACCCACCAGATCATGGTCTCCATAACTTAGTACAGCAGTGACTCCTCTAGTTCTTTGTGCTCATTCTCTGAGCTCTTTGCAGCTGCATGGGTGCAACAGTGTCTTTTGTTTCAGAGTGACTCCATCCTTCATCTTGGAATATGTCTACACACCAAAGACAAGCCTACAGCTGGCTTAGGTCATCTGACTTGGGTAGTGGGGCTGCTTAATTGCAGTGTAGATGTTTGTGCTTCAGCTGGAGTCTGGACTCTAGGGCCTTGGGAGAGGGGAAGGTCTGAACATCTATGCTGCAATTAAACTGTCCTGGAACCTCTGTCAGGTGGCACAGATCACCTGTGGGTGTCTAAATGCAACATAGACACCTCCTGAGTATGTGAGAGACATGCTGGGTTACTGGAGTTAGTGGCATTCCCCTTCCTGCTCCATTCATGCTCTGTTCGTTTGAACCCAGAAGGGTTTTCACCCTGTTGGAGGCTGGCTGTCCTACATCCTTTGTCACAGAGAGGACCTCAGTGCTCAGTGACTCCAAACTCATTGTCCTAGCCTGCAGCACCCATCACCTACTCTCTGGTGGCATAGTCCTTTGAGCTCATCACCAGGAGGTTCTCTGAGCTCAATCTGTATTTCTTCTGTCATCTGTTCATTTCCCAGGACCCTAGGGTCAGTCCTGATGGCAGTGAATATCCTTCTCAAGTGTCATTTGTTCCCATGGGGGTTACACTTGATAGGAATTCCCCAGTGTTCTGCATGGGATGGTAGCCAGCACCACTGCCTCCCCTTTATTCTAATTCCAAGGATGCAGCCAAGCATCCTGTTTTCTTTACCTGGGTCACTGCTGTTTTGATCCTCTCTGTGGAGTCTCATAACCAGCATTACTTCTCCCTGCTCTACTCCTGCTGGTTCTCTGTCCGAGCTTGCTGTTCTCCTCACTGCTCTCCTCTCTCTTAAAATCGCTCTGTGAGTACTGAGTTTAAATGGCACCAGACAGTCATTGGTGTCGTGATACTGACCACTTTTGCCAAAGTGACGTATATACCCCAGGAGACAACTGCCTTACCAAGGTGGGTACCTCTACCCATGGCAGAGCTGTGCGCTGGGGCTTTTATTTCCAGAGTTTATTTATCAGTAGTGTGCATTCCTAGTATCGTGGCAGATTGCTGCGCCAAACAGTGCCCATTTCTGCAATCTTCCTTTTCCTTTCCTTTCCTTTCGTAAGTCAGGCATCACTTTGAGAAGTCTCTTATCATTCAGCCATGGAATCTAAAGTGCGTGTTTTGTTTTGATCTCTTGTCACATTGCTTGCATGGTCTCTCTTTTCTGGTTTTAGTTTGTGCTTTGTGCTGCCCAAGCTGCACCTCTAGTTTATGGTCACTGACTGACAAACTCTATTCTGCTTTTCCTGAGGCTTCTAATCTCTCTCTGGGCCACATTCCTCAGAGACTTTCTGCTGTAGTACTTCTCTTGCTCGGGATTTCAACCTTCCACATCTCTTCTATTTTGTTCTCCAAATGGTTTGATCTTTTTTTTTTTTTCCTGTTCTTGTGGGACTATGGCAGCTGCTCAAACAATGCCAGCTTCTCTTCCAGAGCAGAAGTACAACTTGCACTTTGTACTTACCTAGTCACTATTATCTGCTACCAGACCAGGAATGGACACTACTGAAAAATTAACTTGTGGAATAAAAAACTACAGACAACAAAGCTTATTGGCTAGTTCTTGAATCTCATGTTTTCGGGAAGCACTCTAGTGGTGCTTCCCATGGCAAATGTATTCAGTTGTGCAAGTGATCTTCTTTATAGTTTTTTGTCCTTTACTATTTTTTATTTGTACTAGAGCAGCACTTAGAGGCGCTCTCCACCCAACAGACCATAAGACTCTGTTCTGCTTGGCCAACATACCAATCCAAAACAAGATATAGGTCTTCCCCTGAAGAACTTAGAATTTGGGTGGACAAGGTGTAGCAAGGAAGCATTATTACATCCATTGTACAAGAGTGAAGAACCCCCATACTTACCAGGGGCTCGTTCAGGTGCCTAAATGATGCCTGACTTTCCACTCATTCCAGAATATTACAGCAGAGCTAAGAACTGAAACTAAATCTCCTGCATCCCAATCCAGCAACATACCAAAAAGCCATTCTTCTTCTTTAGACCCTAACTAACTTTAGTTTCAGGTTCTACTCCTTGTTTGTCTGTACTTCCATAATTCCGTACTCTTTAATCTGTTCTTTTCCGCCTCTCAGTAAAGTGCTATAGTTTATTATATCCCCTTCTTCATATTTTCTGAAAATGTGTGATTTGCATCACCATTTCACTTCCACCCCCCAAAGAGTAAAAGAAACAAGAACTGAAAGGAGGTTTTTTGGTCATATTTTCTCATTAACAATAAGGAATGTCTTGTGATCGGTTGGACCCTGAGGGAACTTGTTGTGCTAAAATCTCAAAACAGCCCCATTAATACAAATCCCTTTTTGTATCAGCTGGAAAATGGATTCAGTAACCAGGAGAAATGGTTCTTCGCTTGTGATTGTTCAGGTATACATGAGAAGCTTTCTCTGGAATATTATGAGCCAAATTCACCTCTACTGTAGCAGCATTGAGGCTAGCTGATTTATGGTCATCAATGACGCTACACCAGGGATGAAACTGGCCTTTATCAGCAACTCTGTCCTAACTGCTTCGGAAGGAACATATTGTTTGGAGCGGGGTAGGGAAAGAGCCATTCTGAAAGGGGAAGTGCTGGTGCTGTAGTCTAAGCTATTGCATCGTCTGTTTTCTAGTCTTGGCCACTGTATGGCTTCAGCTGAATAGTACTGGAATTAATGGATATAGGATGCATGGCTTAGTGGTTATAGCAGGGAGCTAGCAATCAGGACTCATGCATTCAGTTTCTGACTCAATGTGACTTGGACAAGTGACTGCCTTCAGCACAGCTGCGAAGTAACTGTTCTCTCACAGATTGTGGTGAGATTTAAGGGTACATTTTCAGGATGGGGTTTCCTTTTGTGCATTCAAACTGCAAACGTTGCACTTTTTTGTCCCCACAGTGGAATGATAACTCTTGAGTCCTGCACTACTGACTGCCCCATTTTGAGTGCATATCCGGAAGATGAAGTATTCAAACTTGCACCTAGAATTTATTTTGTATGCAAATTGTGCCTGTAAAAAGAGAAGCTAGTTCTTGGTCTGGTTGGAAGTGCACCTATTATTGTTAAGTAGTGGTGCTTCCAGATCCTTGGGGAAAAGTTCAGATAGGGTATTTCGCTGTTAATTCATTTTTTGGCTGATAGCTTCCAAGAGCTCTATCTCTCTACATTCATCGCATTATTATGGGCCAGGCAAATTGGGACCTGTGAGGTTAAGTATTTTACAGTCAGATGCTGTCAGACTGTTCCTGCCCCAAAGAGCCTACAGTTCTGTGTGCTTCTGAGAGTTTGAAGAGATGGCTTCAGGGAAGTTCAATGGCCTGGGTTATGACTAGGTGGTCACAATGGTCCTTTCTGATCTAGGAATCTAGAAGAGCAGGTGTTTGGTTCTGGAGGGGCTTCCATCACCCTCTTCAAAATGCACAACTTTTCTGTGAGTCCTGTGGCACCTTATAGACCAGGGGTGGCTAAACTTATGGAACTCAAGAGCCACGCAAGCTGATTATTAAACCTTCAAGAGCTGCGCTGAGGCATATAGCCATATACTTTTACCTACTAAATGGATTTGCTGATGTTCTTCTGCAAGCCACACTTTTTCATTCAAGAGCCACATGCTGCTCCTGAGCTACAGTTTGGCCACGCCTGTTATAGACTAACAGATTTCTTTGAGCATAAGCTTTCTTGGGCTTCAACCCACTTCGTCAGATGCATCATGGGTTGAAGCCTACAAAAGCTTATGCTCAAAGAAATTTGTTAGTCTATAAGGTGCCACAGGACTCTCACTACTTTTGCTATACACAGATTAATATGGCTACCCCTCTGGAAACTTTCCTGTGGAAAATATATGCAGGGAAGTATAAGTCATGGGATCAGGTCATACTGTAACAGCAAATCAAAGCAGTTGTTAAGATTCAAACATTGTGAAACAGCATATAGAGGAAGGTGAGGTCAAATCACCTGTTGTAATGGGAAGAGAATCCATAGTCCCGATTTAATCCTGCTTTCACACAATTTAATTTACATAGCATTTCCAACTCTGCTGTTTCTTTTTGAAGTCTTGATGTCTTACTGACATGCTTAAGCACAGCAACTGCTTTGATTTGCTGTTAAAGTCTGACCTGACCCCCTTAACTTACACTAACCTGTATTTAATTTCCTCCCATTCTGTAAGTTTCCCCCATCTTCAAAGTGTCTGGGATTTTTCTCCCTTGATAGCTCATGCAATAAATAAATCTGTTAGTCTTTAAGTGCCACAGGACCCCTTGCTTGTTTTGCTGAACTAGATTAACATGGCTGCCCCTCTGGAAGTTGGCAGATTTTCTGAGTTGTGTGATGGCTTCAGGGCTAAGATACTATGGCTTCACACACCACTTTCCTTTCCCCTCCCTGTTCTTTGATCATTTGCTGACTGCCCTGCCCAGCCTTCTCTTATGAAGGAAGTGGAAACTAGTTGTCAATGACTTTCCGGACTCTTTGCCTCTGTGTGGAGGGGATGGGATGATGGGATGACCTACTTTGGAAACTGACTGATCTTTGATCTTTGGCTGCTGGCGGTAGGTATGCAAGTGGCCTAAGAAGGGAGGTTGGATGGGTGGGTTCGGAGTTATTACAGAGAATTCTTTTTTGGGTGACTGGCTGGAGAGACTTGCCTATGTGCTCAGGGTTTAACTGATTGCCATATTTGGGGTCGGGAAGGAATTTTCCCTCAGGACTACGGCTTTGGGGGTTTTTCACTTTCCTCTGTAGCATGGGGCATGGCTTACCTAATGGTGAATTCTCTGTGCCTTAAAGTTCCTAAAAACATGATTTGAGGACATAAATAACTCAGTCATAGGTTAGAGCAGGGGTCTCAAACTCAAATCACCACAAGGGCCGCATGAGGACTAGCACATTAGCCTGAGGGCACACCATTGAAACCTTTTCATACAACGATATTGCAAATATCAGCAACAATAGTGAAGGTGCAGGCTGCAGGGGCCGCATGTGGCCTGTGTGCTGGATGTTTAAGACCCCTGGGTTAGAGGCTTATTGCTGCATTGGATGAGTGAGGTTTTGAGGCCAGCATTGTGCAGGAGGTCATATGATCATACTGGTCACTTCTGACCTTAGTCTGAGTCTTCCAGGACATGTTCAGCTGTTACACAGGCCTGGACTGAATTCTTACCTGGAGTAAATCCCGGGTTTAGTGTTCACAAATACATTTCTCTTTAAATAAAGGAAATGTTCTGTCCTCTTGCAACGACAGCAGAGTGAGAACCTGGAAAACTGAGGTGCGCCCATGGGTGGATGAAAGCTGACTTTGCTCAAAACATCTCAGCTGTAACCCCCAGGCAGTTAGCTGCTTTCCACTGTTAGACTAAATAGAGAGAGGGAATGTTATGGGGAACGGGTGCTGTCAGATGCAGAGAGGCCTCAAGGAAGGGTTTGTAGGGTTAAACAGCTGTGTTTCTGGAAGCTTTTGTTTTACTCTCCTTCGTGTTCAAGTGGGAAGAAGCCATTTGGCAAATTGTGTGCTGTTCTTTCTGAAATGGCGTCCCAGAATGGCTGCAGTGGTGAATGGTTGTGGCCATTGAGGGGTATTTTTGTGGGGAGTTGACAAGCAGCTCCTGAGGAAAACATATAGGTGCAAGTAGAAAACAATGATTCAGCCATGTTTCTATTTTTGACTGCTGCCTAAGGCTTGTTGTTCATTGTTATTACAGTGGCTCATGAGGGGGTCCACTGGGCTGGGTGTACATAATGACAGTCCTTGCTTCAGAGATGACAAACTAAGCAGAGAAGACAAACAAAATGGGGGAGAAAGGAAGTATGGGAACCAAGGCACAGAGAAACTAAGGTCTTGTCCACCTGAACACTTATGCTGACAAAACTTTTGTTGCTTGTGGGTATGTAGTGGTTGTGTAGACAATGCCTAAGGGTTTGTCTACGCTTGATGTGATACAGTTGCAGTGCTTCAGTGTAGACACTGCCCACACTGATGGTAGGAGTTCTCTGTCAGCATAGCTAATCCACCTCCTGGATAGAAGAATTCTTGTTCTGTCTATGCTGGGGATTAGATCGGTGTAACTACATCTCTTAAGGGCATGGATGCTGTAGCTATGGTGATACCAATTCACAGGGTTGACCTGGCCTCTGTGATTTACCACAGTCACCCAGGAAGCTTGTGGCAGCATCAAAATTTGAACCTAGGTCCTCTGCCGTGCCCCCCCCCCCCTTCAGTGTTTTAACTCACCCTTCCTGAGCTAAGTTGACTGGAATCCATTAAACCCTGCCCCACAAGTCAGAGAGCAGCTGTGACTGACTAATGGGAACAACAGGCTTCTGCCTATAATTTGATACTGATTTGACTCCTGGAAATACTGATGTCTTTGTAGCAGATGCACCTCAAAAGCTTTGCTGTCCTTGTGTTCAGTTGCAGAGGTTCAACACGAGGGCAGGAGCTGTGCCCACTTACTGCAGGGTTGGATTGAGCTTCACATTCCCAGAGAGCCTCTGAAAAGCACCAGGTTACATGGAGGCACAGTACCTCGTGGATCAGGCGTCCAAGTGAGCACCATGCATGCAAAAGCGAGCTTCTGCCCAAGTAACCGGGTGCATTCAGGCACTCTGGGTGTGGGGGCTCTTCAAGCACTTTGCCAGCTGGTTCCTTTAAACGTGGTTTGCCTTTGCTCAACATTTCCTTGTAGAGTCACATCATTTACAAGCGCGGCAGGTTCAGAGCGTGGCAGCTTCCAAGTCTTTGTCCGAGCCACTGCAGTCAGTGCTGCCAGGGAGCTAAAAGGCTGCAGCTACAGATCTGAAACTCTTGCGGGATGCTGGGGGGCTGCCGTGATTCGGTGCCTTGAACAGATTAGTTGAGTGTTAAAGCCGAAGAGTTAGCTGAGAATGCGTCCCTGAGTTCGTCCTTTCCTTGGCACATCTCTAACCCTGAGCCAGGAAAGCTGAACCAGATCTTGTGTGACCCTTTGGCTACCCACCCCCCACACTCTTGTGTTGTTCTGTTCTCCTCTCTCATTCCTGCTCCTGGCTGGAAGCACCTAAATGTGTGTGTGACAGGTTATTTTCATGGCCAGAAACAGGCAACCTTGGAAATCTCTAGAGGCCAAATCCTGGCTCCCTCTGCCCTTTGCTGAGTGGTTCTAGGAGTTGGGGCTTCACGGGTCTATTTCCTGGTTGGAGCAGAACTGGGTGGGGCAGAGTCAGGTGGCCTGGAATTTTTGGTACCATCTGCTTGTTTAGAAGGTGCACACAAGTCCTGTGTCCTGGTCCATATGCAATGATAACTGGCACAATGACAACTTCTCGGGCTTCCTGCCCAAGACGTAGCTGCTGGAGGCCTTTTCTCTGGGGCTCTCCCAAACCTCAAACAGACTTAAAGGTTTCAGTAGACCTCATGCCCTTTTTGTTCTTCCTTAAGCTCTGCACTTCCACTTGGGAACCCCCTATTCCATGGCTCCCATATGACGAAGTGGTCTGAACAAGGTGAGCCTAGGCATCTCCTTTACTTTTTCCAAAGGGACAGCCGTGTTAGTCTAATAAAGCAAAAAAAGCAAGGAGCCTTGTGGTACTTAAAGACTAACAGATTTATTTATCGCATGAGCTTTCTTGGGAGAAAATCTCATTTTGTCAGACACTTTGAAGAGCTCTTCAAAGTGTCTGACGAAGTGGGATTTTCTCCCATGAAAGATCATGCGATAAATAAATCTTAGTCTTTAAAGGCCACAAGAATCCTTGCTTTTTTTCTTTTACTTTGTAGAGCTGTTCAGACAGGTCTAATAGCCTAGGTCAGTGGTTCCCAACCTGTGGGCTGGGGATCCCCAGGGGTCCAGTAGACACGTTGGAGGGGGTCTGCGGAGCCTCTCCCTACTGGGGCCAGAATTCAGCTACAGCCCTGATGCTCCCTGCCAGGGCTGCCTTTCCCCTCCCATGACCACATCCTAGCAGGGGGATGGGGCCATGCCAGCTCACTGGCGGGGACAAGGGCAGGGGGCTATAGCCACTGCAGCTTGGCTCCCCAGCAGCGTGGGCAATGGTGGTGGCAGCACTGCTTGCCGGCTGTTCCAGTGGTGCAGGCCAGATTATATAATCAGTCAGGGGCTCTGCGAAGGTTGGTTTGTTTGTTAAAAAAATGTCCCCAGCCTGAAAAAGGTTGGGAACCACTGGCCTAGGTCATTGCCCTTAGCAGCTCTGCGGGTGACTTACTGCATGGCATTTTTAATTCTTTTAGTGGAGACTTCCACTCTGGGTGTTTGTACATCAGTGACCCCTGAGGTGCAAACCGGTAGCACCTTTTGCCATACCAGTGTGACTGGGTTACAGTAGGCCTCATCAAGGTCTCTTTGTGTTAGGGGCTATGTGCATGATATGCTCCGGTGACTTGAAAACTTAAATGGGCAAGGTAAAGTATGGGAGAAATGAAGTAGCATCATCCCCATTTTAGAGAAGAGGAATGGGCAAGTGATTTAAAGGTCTCTAGGTGGCCAAAAATGCAGGTCCGTGCCTAGTGTGACTTGTGAAATGTGACACAGAAAGGCTGGAAGAGGCGGGAAATGAATCCACTTCTCTCAGGCCCAGGTCAGTGCTGTAACCCCCAGACCATCCTTTCTCTCAAATTCTTGCTGGGTGTCGTCATTCTGGGCAGGGTGGAGTTTGTACATGAAGCTCTTGAGCAAGGTGTGGCTTGGCAATCCAGGGGCCCAGATGCAGAGTCAGGTGATGTTCTTCTAGAGCTGGTCCTTCAGACTGTGCCTGACCAACACAGGCCCTGATCCTGCAATGAGTTCTGTGTAGGTGGCCACATGCTCCAGTGTCATGCCCATTGATTCTGGGTGTGTGGTGTGCTCTGAACCCCCACCTCCATCCTCTCAAATCTCATTTGCTTGAGCTTCTTATGGCTCTAGAAGATTGCTTTACAGACTCATGGGGCTTTATCTGATCCCTTCTTTTCTTCTCCTTTTCCTCTTTCATTATCATTGTTTCTGCTTCCTTGTTGTGCCCATCTCCCTTTCCCCCACTCCTAAGACCAGCAGCTGCTTTGGCTCTGCAAGCAGAAACTTTTCTGCTTCTAAGTCTTTCTCCAGCTCTTTTCCATAGTGAATGTTGCAGACCTGGCTGGGGCTGTCTGTAGAACAGATGCCTTTCTGCACTAAGTGGGTTGGCATCCAAGAGCTTTCCAAGCCCCCTAGTTCATGTGTGCATTTGTGTCAAGGAGAAAGGGGGGTGAAAAAGGAGAGGGAGAGACAAGCAGAGCCTGTTGGAGATGGGTGTTCAGAGGTGGGAATACTGAGCGGTAGGGAGAGTGAAATGGAGCCGGGGGGAGAAAGACGTGGAAAATAAGGGGAAGGAAAAGATGAGAGGGAAAGTTAGAGCAGGCAGGAGAGAGAAAGCATGGAGGAGGTCTTCTCTCTGCACAAACTTGTACCAATTTAAACTGGGTTAGTTAAACTGGTGCAAATCCCTGCTTAGATAGTCATATTTCAGTTTGAATGGCTTATTTCAGATTTGTGTCAATCTGCCCCTAATAAACAGAAGAAAAATTGAGAGAAGGCTGCTTTAGAGAATACGCTTTTGCACCAGTTTAAATATCTTTTCTTAGGTTAAGCCAGGGTGTCTGTGTGCACAGAGAAGCCCTGTGATGGGGTGGGAGGGAGGAGAGGGAGACTTTTATTGAACAGGGCTTTGTGTTCCTTCTGTTGCTCCTCCAGGCCTCTCACCCTGTGGTAGTTTAAGATCTGAACTTGGAGCAAGTTGGGACTTGGGGCTGGGGGGAGGATGTCGAGTTGGTGGAATTCCTACAATGTGGGAAGAATTCTTGTCCCTTTTGATTCCTTCTCCTCCTCCATCCCTCTCCTCCCTGCTGCAGATGTCGGCTATAAAAATCCTCAAATAATGTGGCCATGTTTCTTGAAGGCTCTTCCTGCTGCAGATGTGAAATATACAGTAGGGTCAGATTAACCCAGCCTCTAATTTCAGGCCACAGCTCTTAAGACACCTAAAACTGTTCCAGCCCAGAGCTGTGCATGATGAATTGGTTTAACGGCACTCAGGCAATGCATGGACTGTGGAGAGGCACCAGCACTGAGCTTGGTGCAGTGTGCTGCTGGGCAAAAGAAGAATAATCTGCCTCGGGGTGAAATCCACAGATATCAATAGTAAAAATCCCATTGACTTCAACATGGCCAGGGTGTCACCCTTGTTCTGTCAGACTAGGATTTTCAAACAGACTTAAGGGAGTTAGGTACCAAATTCCCATCGATTTTTTTTCAGATGGGGTTTGGGTGCCTAACTCCTGTAGATTCTTTTGAAAATCCCAATTTAAGGCTTTACTGTGCTGGTCATTCTTTTGTCAAGCCAGAGCCTAGCCACACATAGGATGCTTCCAGTTTCGAAGGAGATGGGTTCCTCTTTCCTCTCACAGTGAGGAAGGCCTTGGAGATGGGGTCTGCCATTTCACATGCTGGATATCGTACCCTTCATCTTTTGGCCCTCACTGCCAACAGCTTGGGCTTCTTTTTCTGCCACAGACACACAGCTGTCCTTGCAGTCAGCGGGTGCAGGGCAATGGGTAAGCCAGTCAGGTTTAGGCAGGCAGGACAAGTACTGTTTGTTGGCTGTCTCTGGAAATGTGCTTGGCCTGGGTATCTGGCTACATCCTGCCCTTAGTGGAGGAGATCTCTCACACTGCCCTACCAATGGGTCTCAGTCCTGACCCACATCTCAGGGTCAAAGGAGGGAGCTCAGCCTCCTCTGTCCGTTCGGTTCTTGGCCAACAAAGGGGTCAAGTGTTGCATGTCTTGATGGTTCAGTGACATGAGCATGTGTCTGCAAGCAGCTAACTGGAGACCACCAGACCTGTAGGCACTGAAGAGCCATCACAGCACTGACTTGCAGGTGGCTAGGTGGCTCTAGTGTTGGGTATGGTGAGACAAAGGATCATATCCCCATAGCACATTTCATCTATGTGACAGTCACAGCCACCTGAGGGCAGAAAGGCATCTTGCATGGACAAGAACACAGTGGTCTCAGCCCGATGGGCAGGGGTCTACATCGCTGTGGTGCTGGGCTGAAGGACTTGCACTGTTGTCTGAGGACTTCCTTGGATGGGGTTTTCTTTGGTGTATTCAGAGGATCCTGCCTCTGCCATACTGTGCCTGTTGTGTGGGGCTCTTTTACTCTCTTTGTATGTAGGATAGGTGATTATAGAAGAACCAAGGTCATGTCTACGTAGGCCCCAGACCTTAAGGACTGCAAAACTTTTCTCTGGTTGCAAAAGCATCTGACCAGTGCCAGCCTGAGGCAGAGCACATTAAGGCTTCCGATGTCATTCATGAAGGCAGACTCAGAGCCATCCTGTGGGTGAAAATCCTGTCCACCTTGGTGGCATTGGCACTGGGGCTGAGCATCCAGAGGCACTGAAGGGTTAATATTTCCCATTATTAAAAGTTAGTGAGACAGGGTCCCAGGGAAGGGTCTGGGTCATCATGTTTTCCTGCTATGCACCCTCCACTGGCTAATTTATTCTGGAGAAGCAGCTCTCCTGCTGTTGTCTCTCCGCCCCCTTCCCTCCCGCCCGTGCTGTCCCAGCTTAAAACTGAAAAGGTGAGTCCCCCGGGACGCTGGAGCTGGCTGGAAGGAACCTGGGCTGCAAACAATACCAGTAAATAACACTCTTCTGTCAATGCCATAAAAAGGGAAATTGTTACAATGTTTTTTAATGTGTGCCCTGTAAATCTCAGCTTGGCACTGAAAGAACAGCGGGCTGAGTTGGGACTGAGAGTGGGGGGAGAAGCGAGGGACTAAGGATGTTTCACTGAAGGTTTTAAAAAAGAAGAAAAAAGCAGGGAATGAAAAATTCGAGCGGGAGAAGGGGGGGAAGCAGAAACTTGGGGAGAGGCGGATGGAAAAAAAAAATAAAACCAAGGAGAGGAGCGAAAAGACGGGAAGCAAACCTCCTTGAGCTAACATGGTTGCTATGGCGACGTGGCAGCGAGGAACAGGAAACAGCAGAAAATAGAATCGCATTCTGCTGAGGCCTGCATGAGCCGTGATGAGCACAGCCCCTCCCGCCTGCCCGTCCGCGGGAGCCTGTTACCACAGAGACCCTGATGGAAGGCAGCCTCACTCCTTCTCCCGTCCTCTGCCGGCTCCTCAGATCCAGCCGCCCGCCTGCCGCACCTTTTGCAGGTAGCGGGGACGGCCAAGAGGATTTGGCATGGAAGAGATGGGGAGTGGGGCTCCTGCCAGTGGTTGGCTGAGCTTCCAGCCCCTGGCTCCCCTACCCGGTTTTTAAAATTGTTTGTCTTTGAGCAGCAGCAGAGGCGGTGGTTTGTACCGGAGAATATATATATTTGCAGTCACAAAAGACACTGGCAAAAACTTGAGCATGTGGCAGGCCCTTTCATGGGCTGGGGGGTCAGATCGTGGCCTCTGGCTGCTCCCACACCCTGAATGGCCAGTCGAGGTCCTGCGGGAAATATTGGTGGCCTCTCTCAAAAAAACCAAAAGTGATTGGGTGCTCCCGCTCATAACCCACTTGGGATGGTTTGTTTGATCAGAGTCTGAGCGTGGAGGTCCATCCTGCCATAGAAGGAGGTGGAGTTAGGGCCAATGTCCAGCCATGCCATGGGTGCATTTAGCCCCAGTGGACTGACTTGTTCCCGCTTTCTCCATTCCTGAGAGCTCCTGTCAAATACTACTGTGAAGGGTGTGCTTGTGTGAGGTGTGAAATGCATTCAGCTCTTCTCAGCTTCAGTGCGAGATGAGGGCATGTGGCACCTCCTAGGACTGGTCCCCTGGCCAGCATCTGATTTAAGTCAGCATGCTTTTTCGCCACTCACTACCCTGAAACATCTCAGGATTTGAGGTCCTGATGAGTCTGGAGTCTAGCACCTCTGCCTACAGATAAGGTCCAGAGGGGTAGCCATGTTAGCCTGTACATAGCAGGGGTCCGCAGCCTGTGGCTGTGGACTCCGGCCCTTTCCACCACCACCAGGGGACCCTGTGGGGGCCCACTCCTGGGTTCTGGGTTCCCCCTCTCCCACCAGCAGACCCTGCAGCCGGTGCTCTGGACCAGCTCTCTCTACCCCACACCAGGAGGCTGCACCCATTGCAGCTCCTCTTATCCTTTAGGCTGCCAACCCCTGGTATCTAGCAAAACCAACAAAAAGTCCTGTGGCATCTTAATGACTAACAAATTACTTTAGCCATAAGTTTTCATGGGAAGTGGATTGCCACCCACAAAAGCTTATGCACCCAAAAATTTGTTAGCCTTTAAGGTGCTACAGGGCTTTCATTGTTTCTGCCTGTTGTCTCTGTCCAAAGGCAGGGCTGACATTTGCCGTAGTACAGGAGGCTCTGACCAGAGAAGCTGGATTATCTTTCACGGGGTGAGGATGGAGGACAGGCAGTGCAGGGAAACAGCTCACAGAGGTGTTTGGTGGTGTTGCCATGGAATCACTGCCACTAGATCTAGTGCTACTTGGGCCCACAGGTCCAAGTCATCTATAATGGACGGTATATGGATGTTTCAACCACTGCCTGCGGGCTCTGGTAGGAACAGTGGAAATGTTGTGCCCTTGCTCTTCACCAAGCCACCAGAGTGAGGGGAGGATTCTGCCTGTCTCCCCTCACCCATCCAATCTTTGTTTGTTTTATGTACAGGATCTAGAGTAAAGGGGCTTTGTCCTTGAAAGAGGTGTGGCCCATCCCCACTCAGCTAAATGTGGTGGTAACTCTTGAGCAGAATGACAAATCTTAGTTAATCTGGTTAATTCTCTCATCTGATGTGGGCTTGTGGGCAGAGATGATGTACATCACTCTCCCCTAGTCTGGGCCCAGGTCCTGGTGGCTTATTTTTCTGTGAAGTTTGGTATCTGCTACAGACTGTCTGAGAGGTAGAAGTTCCTGGATGCTGTGGATTTTGTGTGTCACAGCAAAGGAAGCAAATCAGAGAGGTCAGATGACTTTAGGGGCTGCCAATGAGATGCAGAGCTTTTCAGTTCTAGGCCGCCAGCTCAGAAAGGGTCCAGGTGGCTGGAGACCAGAAGTTTTCACTGTTTGAGTAAGGGATGCTTAGTGTCGCTGCATTGGCAGTTTTATTACTGTGCATCCTAAATTTTGCAGTTCTGGCATCTGGTCCATGTGATATTTCTCCAGGTCCTGAGAGGTGATGCACAATTTTAGGGGTAAAAGGGGCTTTTCCTTCATTTACCAATTTTATTATTTTTTAATGGAAGAATGGTGCCTAATGCCAAAATAAGTAGCTTTTCCTTCCCAACCATAAGCCTAACTCTGATCTCCCAGACAGTGGTGTAGAGGAAGAAGACCTGTTGAAGACAATAGAGGTATAAACCTCATGCAAAGGAGAAGAGACTCAAAAGGGCATGAGGATGCAATGACCTAATACCCATGGGGCTCCCTGATATGTGAGGAGGCTCTGGCACCTCCACATCCTCTACTGATGATTCTACCCCGTGAAGTCAGTTTTGCGGACTGTACACTGTTGCCAATTCCCCTGATTTTTTTTATCATGAGTCTTAGGCTATTCCATGGTTTGTTTTGGTTTTTTTTAATCCTCAGCCCTTGGAGTCATGTGATTTACATGCATATCTCTGCTTCCATTTAAAAAATGAAAAGTAGCTTTCTGAACTTCACTGTTGTATGTGTGGAGGGGCAAATGGAAAATGTGGACCTGAACGGCTCAAAACACCATTAGGCAAATAGATGGAATCCTGCCTTTTATTATTTTTTTTAAGTCTCATTATTTTTAAGCAAACTTCATGATTTATTTCTCTTGGTGGGAGAGGGGCACCTGCCTTGAATGTGTGGGGTTGTCAGTGCTGTGGGTGGAGAACTATTTTTGTTTTCTTATCTATTCATTTCATCCCTCTTCTTCCCTCCAACACTCATTCCTTTCTTGTTCTTGCAGTAACTGCTAGCTGTGTGTGCATGTGCAGGAGTCTGCCGGTGATATCACAGATATATGCATATGTCTTGTTGGCTCTGTGTGCGTGTGTGTGCATTAAGTACATGCAAGCAGTTGCGAAGCGTGCTTTTGTGTCTGTGTGTAGGTCCTTACACTTCTCCATGATTCTCTTTGGAAGGAAGCTGCATGGAATTCTGCTCCCTCCTAGGCCTTGAAGAGATTATATCTCAGAAGGCTACTGCTCCCATTTCTCAAGCTCCTCTGTTTGTATGTCCGTTTACAACGTGGTGTCTAATAACGATGGTCCTTAGTATCCAGATGGCCCAGTTAATAGGGCTCAAAGTAGTAAATCTGCTAGCTTCACTGTTCTTTCCTACGTCTCTGATCATTGCCTTGCAACATTTGTAGATGGAGGACTCTGTGGGCTGTAATCGCATGGATGGTGCTGATAAAATTCAGCAACGCTCAGACCCTTGCTGCTTGTGATGTAGCGTCAGGACCACGTATCTTCCACACAGCAATCTGGTAGCTACCTCAAGACTGATAACTACTGGGCTTGGCTGGCTTCCACTCATGTCCACTGAGCACAATAAAGTCCAGATTGTTCCACAGTTTGCACTCTCAAGCATACCGAATGATACTGGTACATCTGAGGGGATTGAGAGGATAGTCAGCGCCAGAGAACTGAGATGACAAGCAAGTGTTTGGGTGTGAGTCTGTGTGTGCATAGACATCTCTATATGGGCATAGAAGTGTGCATGTCCAAGTGTGTGGTACTCAGGTGCAAGTTGGCACACATTTGGAAGGATGCAAGACCATCCTCATACTTGTAAACGTGTGGGTTTGTGTTTGGGAGGAGCGTGCATGATTAAGGGGGTTGTGTGCCAAAGCACATGTTATGGCATGGTGATCGCGTGTTTGTGTATAACTGTCTTCCTATGAGAAATGTGTGAATACTGCTGAAATGGTTTGTGTGCATGTTGGATTGTGAATATGTGCACTTTGGCATGTCTGTACAATCTGGCATCAGAGCAGCACTGAGTCAAAGGGTGCTTAATAAAGCACCAGAGAAGTCAGCACTGTCCTTGGTACCACCGAAGAAAGAATTGAGTGCCAGGTGTGGTTTGTAGTTTGAGGAGACACCACCACCTTGCCAAACAGAGATGTCTCTTGATTCCAGCTAATGGAGAAGTCTCCTGGTTTATTCTCCAGAGCAGCAGTTCTCAAACTTCCATTGTGGGAACTGCATCTTCCTCCTGGGCACTTCCTGCTCATGCTGATGCAAGTCTCTTTCCTGTTCACTATCACCTGACCATCCAGGTATCATCCACAGCAATTGTTCAAATGGAAAGGTAACATGAGAAGGGTCATTTGGGTCATTCTAATCATTGGGAACTGGCTTTTGAGAGTGGCTCCTGTTACATAGTGGTGTCTTCTAGCAAAAGCAGGTAGGAAGGCTGGTCTCGCTTCTCTCCAGATGGTTTTCAGATACCCAGGTTTCCCTTTGTAAGGAAGATCCTGGTTATCTTTAGACACAGCTGTATGCAAAGAGACAGATCTTCCAGCTCCTTATGAATCACCCTGCAAAAACCAACCTCAACTTCTTTCCCTGGTTTATAATCCCAGAATTGCCCATAAAAGTCCCAAATTCCAAGGCTGTATCTTTAAAAAGATAAAGCACCCCTACCAAGAGAAGGTGGACATCATTATAGGAGCTATGTTATCACAAACTGTGTGGAGGGAAATTCTGTACTATTGCAGTAGATCGTTGGGGAGGTAGTGGGGAGGAGGATGGAGAACAAGGTAGTGTGAAAACAGCCTTGGAGCAGATTAGATTTAGCCATTTCTGTACCTCTTCTTAGATTCTTTCCTCCCAGCCTGCGCAAGGTGCTCGGACTCACATAGCAGGTGAAGGGGCAAAGCACATGGGGAATTGAACAATTCCTCTAGAGCTTGTGCTGCTTTCATTGTAGTTAGGTGGGGAATTGTTACCTGAAAGCCCTCTGCAAGGGAAGGGTTTGTCCTTTTGGAGAAAGTGTTGAACATGGTTTCAAGTGGATGCAAGAGTCTTTCATTTTTTTTTCATAGTGTTGCTGTGCATTGTTAAGCAGCAGCCATGTCCCATCCAAGTGGTTGTTGTATTTCAGTGGTGGATGGATAGTTTTGTAGGTCGGTTTGTTTAGCTGGGACGAAAGGTTCTGCATAAAAGACAAAGGCTGTTGTTGGCTTTTCTGGCATTTTATGGTGCCCTATTTCATCACAGTCCTGTTTTCCCTTTGATATGTTCTTTGTCTGACAGGCACCACCTTCATCAGCTTCAAGGCGTCTCCTTTGGGAATCAGTCACAGGTGGAAATCGGCAGTCTCTTCGTCCATGGATTGGGCGTATAGCCTCCTTGATGCTGTCGGTGCTCTGAGTGTGGCTTCATTCCTGTCACTGAGCTGTATTTGCTGGCTGTTGTGGGCCCAGGCAGAATCTTGCTACTTCTCCCCATGGTTACTTTCTTTATCTCCCTGTAGAAATGTGTCTCCACCAAAGCAGAGGAAACTCTCCAAGGTGGGATTTCCAGTTTTCAAAGAACACCCTACTGGATGTTGAGTTGTGGTGTTCCTTCCTTTAAGCAAGTCACTTCATTATGCTGTGCCTCACTCTCCTCACCTGTAAATGGGGACCGTATGTAACGTTTATGTACCTGTTTAGATGGGGATGATTGGTAACTTTTACATATATATTGTACCTAATTACTGACTGCCTGAGACCACCTTGGAGAGGGAAGGGTGCTATAAAAGGGCTAAATATTAAGTGTGCAACAGTTGGGTACAGAAGAATAAACTCCTTGAAAGGAGAATAATTATTTTAAGTGCTTCGGGGTATAATATATTATGGGATCAAACAAGAAAAGGAGGATACGGTATGATTATCAGAAATATCTTCTCGACAGGATGCTTACTGCTACTGTAGGAATGTTCTAAATACTGATGGGGCAGGTGGGTGGATGAATGGATGGAGGAAATGATGTATTGAAAAGTCCTAGGAGAAGTGGTGGAAGGCCCCCCACCAGAGACATTTAAAACTAGACTAGGGAAAAACAGTGAGAACGTAGGAATCACCATACTGGACTAGGTCAGAAGTCCATCTAATATAGTAACCCACCATTAACAGTGGTCAACGCTAGATACTTCTGAAAAGCAGTAAATGCTCCAAATAAACAATTATGCAGTGGCACACTCACGGGGAGAACTTCTTCCTCAGTCAGTGGTTGCCATCTGTTCTGAAGCAGGATGGCTCATCTTTACCATGTAGTATTTATGGAAAATGCATTATAGGGAGCATCTCAAGTTGGCCTGGGGAAAGGGGCTGGATGACCTTGTGGGTCTTCTCCATTTAGGAAACTGTATTTTAAAACTGGCTAAATTTCATGCCTAGTAGAAGAAACTGCACTTCACACCTTAACATATTGGATTTGAAAGATTCTGACCTCTGTGTCTTTAGATAAATACACAAATAAAAATAGGCTCATATATAAATAAAGAATTTTGTGGTGCTGAGGTAGTAGATCACAAAGAGTAGTTTATTAGAAACCAACATGTTATACATTCTTTATAATGGCATAGAGTTTTGTGGATGATACCACTCTTGGAGGGGTTGCAAGTGCTTTGGAGAATAGGATTAAAATCCAAAATCAACTGGACAAACTGGAGAAAGGGCGTGAAATAAATAGGATGAAATTCGGTAAGGACAAATGCAGTCTTCCACTTATGAAGAAACTATTAGTTGCATACACACAAAATGTAAAATGACTGCATAGGAAGGAGTACTGCAGAAATGGATCAGAGGGGTTGTAATGGATCACAAGCTAAATATGAATCAACAGTAGAACACTTGCAAAAAAGCAAACATCATTCTGAGATATATGATCAGGATGCTGTAAGCAAAACATGAAAAGTAATTCTTTTGCTCTATTCCACGTGGATAAGGCCTCGACTGAAGTGTTGTGTCCAGTTCCGGATGCCACATTACAGGAAAGATGTGGACAAACTGGAGAAAGTTCAGAGAAGAGCAACAAAAATGATTAAAAGTCTAAAAAACATGACCAATGAGGGAAAATTGAAAAAATTGACCATATTAATCTGGAGAAGAGAAGATTGAGTGGGGAAAATACCCATTTTCAAGTACATAAAAGGTTACTACAAGAAAGAGGGAAAGAAATTTTTCTCCTTAATTTCTGAGGATAGCACAAGAAGCTGTGGGTGCAAACTGCAGCAAGGTCAGGTTAGGTTGCACATCAAAAAAAAAATTTCCTTACTGTTGACATAGTTAAGTGCTGGATTAAATTGTCTAGGGAGGTTCTAAAGTCTCTATCGTGGTAGATTTTTAAGAGCCAATCAGGCAAACACCTGTCAGGGATGGTCTAGATAGAATAATGCTTAGTCCTGCCGTGGGTGCGGGAGACTAGACTAGATTACCTCTCAAAGTCCCTTCCAGCCCTATGACTCTACACTGAAGTCAGCTTATAACCAGTGTATGAAGTTTGTGTCTGGGCTCCTTCTCCTTCAGAGTGATGGTTGAAAGGGCACTCAGAGATCAAGGGTCGTGAATGTAGGAAACGAAGTCTTGGGTTGAGATAGTACTTTTCGCTGTTCAGTTTATCTTGCCTCAGATGCTTGTGGATGATTAGGTCAGGATGTGGGTACCCTTGCACCCCTGCCTTGTAGGAAAGGAGACTGGCTGATACTAGGTTACCTGGTATGTTGTAGTTTTCTCTTTGAGAGTGGGGAATGAGGGTAGCATGGCCTTGCAACCTGTTTTTCAGTGTTTATGTTGTTATGACTAGCATCCTGGAAAAGCCATAGAATTGCCAAACACCTCCATCCATTCCTCAGAGTGTCCAAGCAGCTCCTGCCATCTCCCAGAGTGTTTGAGTGTTTGTCTCTGTGGGTCTAGCTTTTTCCTTTGGGGTTGAGACACCTGTCTGCTGCCCTCCTGAGTCATGATGATCAATTAGGACCCCACTGATGTGTGTAAGTGGTTCACATTATGCCCCACAATGCACATCTCCCTGCACTTGTCTACACTGGTTTTCATCTCCCATCATCTTGCCTGGTCACCTAGTTTCATTAGATCCCACTCGAGATCTTTAGCTATTAACCTTTTTCCAAGGCAGAGAATTCCCACTCTTTATTTTCTGTCCCTTCTGATCCATGATGGTACTTTACTTCTCACCAATACTCCTCAGTTTCTGTAATAGCCTCTTTTGAGGGACTTTATTACAGGCTTTCAGAAAATCCAAATGAATTATATCTACTGATTCTCCTTGATCCATTATTCCACTGATTTCCTCAAAGACCTTCTAACAGACTGGATAGGCAAGCTTTGCCTTTACTGAGTCCATGCTGGTTTATCCCAATCACACTGTGTCTATTGTTTAAATAATTTTTCCTGGGACTAAACTCTTGCTTTGTAATTGTCAATATCACCCCTAGTGACGGGTTACACCAGTGACTTTCTTGGGCATAGTGTCTCATCATTGTAATGACTGGTTATGTGCTTCTGGCTCCAGAGATCATCTTTTCTTAGGAGGAGTTATTGATCAAAATCCCAGGTGGGGATGACTTCCATGGGAGTTTTGCTTGAGTGAAAATTGAGCTAGGATCTCAGGAAGTGGCCTGTAGATTGAGACACACTCCCTGCTTAGAAGAGTTGGGAATCCAAATAGCAGAATAACGCTGTCTCAAGTGATCCATGCACCAGAAAAGCCGTATTAGTTCAGAACAGAAATGCATGGCTTTGTTCTCTGTCTGTGATGGTTGAGTTAGCTTGCCTTAGCCCTTAGTTTTGTTTTGTTCTTAGCCAAGGAAATAGGAGTTCTCTGACTTGGCTGCTGCTCGTTGTGTTGTGTGAGGAAGAGAGAAGGGAGAGAAACCAGCTGGCGAGGGGTTAATCGGTTCCATTGCAATTGTGTCATCTCTTTGGGGACCTCTCGCTCATTTTGTGAGCAGCCGCTGAAAGACGAGGCGTGGGGGCTCTTTCTTATTCAGCTGCACGCAGCTTCAGAAGCACCGGACAGCAGCACAGCTGTGCTCAGCCGGCTTGGCCTTGCAGATGGATGGAGAAAAGGATTTGAGCGTGCGTGTGTGTGTGTGTATGTGTGTGTGTGTATCTGAAATCTAATTGTCTGCTGTCTAATCCGTCAGCCAGGGGGACAGCTTGCACGAGCCCCTTCCAGGCAGGCTGATAAATGCAGCTCTGCCAGGCCCCTTTGCAATGTAGTTCAGTTTAATTGGTATTACTACGTGCATGGACTCCACACGTCTGCCTTTGCGTGTGTCAGGGCAGCGCCCTCAGCGAAGTACACCAGCAGGTCCCCCCTCCCACCCCCCCCCGGAAGGACACAGGATAGCGATCTTGGCTCCTGGAGTTTCCCTGGATTTGAGGCTGTTGTGAAGGTGTGATGCAGTATGCTATGCAATGACATAAAGAGAATGCAGCACTGTGCCGGGTGCTTTCAGGTTTGAGCTGTGGCTCAGATCACAACCTTGGCAGTAATGGATGGATTTTCAAAGGTGTTGGGCAGCTGCAGTTCCTTTTGGCTTCAGTGTGACCTACAGAGGGGTAGCTGTGTGTGTCTGTGTACAGCAAAAACGAGAGTCCTGTGGCACCTTATAGACTAACAGATTTCTCTGGGCATAAGCTTTTGTGGGCTCCAACCCACTTGGTCAAATGCATGAAGTGGAAATTACAGCTGAGAGGTAAAATAGTTTCCACTTCATGCATCTGACCGAGTGGGTTGGAGCCCACGAAAACTTATGCCTGAAGAAATCTGTTAGTCTGTAACGTACCACAGGGCTCTCATTTTTTTATGGGAATTTAGTATCTCTGAAAAGCAGGCCATAAATAAGTTGTGCTTCTTGAGGCGAGGGTTACCTTTTGGAGGCCCCCATAATATCTACCATGACACATGATGACAACAGGATTATGTTGCATGGTACCAAATGGCTGCATCGGTCTTCTATGGGCTTTTGATGAGGCCCTAGTTGCACACATGCTAGGTTGTATGAGGATCTCTGTAGTTCTTGATTAGTGTCTGGTGTTTGCACTGGGTGCTCTGTGGTAACCTCATCAATGGTGACTTAGTGCACGGTGATGCCAGGAGATCATTATATTGTGTCTGATTACATCAAGTTTGGGGTAAATGGCAGTGTTTTCACAAAGCTGTAGGTCGCCAAATTGAAGGATCAGAGTAAACAACAGCACTTTGCCTATGTGTTATCTCCTTCATCCAGGGTTCTCTGAGGACTTTCTAAGCTAAGCTATTATTTACTGAGATTCTCAAGGTCATTGTGAGGCAGGTGAGGGCTATATATACATCCCTGGTATGCAGTCCCCTATGGGTAGGGGACAGTAACTACTGAACAACTGTATATAACATTTTAGGACAGGAAGTTTATAAGAATCTGTCTCATCCCAGCTGGAACTGCTGGGTGATTATCAGTAGACAGAATGTGTCTCTCTATGTGGGAATCTGTCTAGGTCTGTTGAAATGCCTCATACTGGTTGGAATGTTGTTATACAGGGCTTAAGGATCCCAAGTGTTTGGACTCTGGGTTTGTGGTTCCCTCTGTAAGATGGGTACTCCATGGCCTTGGTTAGTGCCTGCCAAGTCCATGCTGTGCTTTGGTTCAGGTGCAATACCTGAATCTCTTTCCAAATACAAACCCACTCTAACCCTGCTGTGTTTGGAAGGCCTGAGTGTGTCTCTTCCCATGTTGGCCCAGCTGCTGGGACAGGAGGTAGGATGCAGAACCAAAAGGGGAGAAAATGTGGTCTCCAATCCAAGGCAGCAGATGTGGGCAAATAGGCAGAACTTGGGTGCAAGACAGGCGACTGGCATGAATAGAAAGGCTGAAATTCATTGTGGCAGCCTGTAATGTGGAAAACTCTCTTCTTGTCTCAATGCACTGCGTGGGAATTGGCATCCATGGACTGTAACCCTGACTAATGCCCATGGGAGTAGGGGGTGGTGAGGTTACATCTAGGGAGTACTGTTCCCATTGTCAAAGCAAACAGGTACCTGAGCTAATGCTGGGCTAGGCAGAGGTGGAGGCAGCAGGCGCACGAGGCCCTCTGGTTGAAAGGCTTTTGCAGAAGAAAGCATTGGAGAGTTGTTGCACAGCTGTGGCTTCAAAGCCCTCTCCAGGTGCCAGAGTAGGGCAGGTGATGGCATTGCAACCAGCTCAGAAGTCATGCTGTGGGTGGTGGAGGAGGGGAGATGATCGCAGAGTGGGGACGGGGGGGGGGGTAAGAGAAAGAGATAGAGGGCCAGTCCTGCCCCAAGTGTTCAGTATTTCCATTCTGAGAGCATTTGAGTGCCTAAAGCAAGCTCTCCTCTTCCCCATCCCATCCTCTCCACTCTTTTCTTCCCCTTTCCCTGCCCCTTCACGCCTGCTGCTGTCCCATGCCTGAGCATCTCTCACTGAGGCAGCAGCTTCTGCACAGGGGGCTGGAAACAGCCCCCATCTTTTCCACAGCCTCGCTGTCCTCATTCTGGTTTTCCATCTCCTACTCCTCCATATGCCTGTCTGTTTTCATCTCCCCTCACCCTCTTTCTCCCTCTCTTGGTCCTCTCCTTTCCTTCTCCTCCCTTTGCTGCTTTTTCTGTCCTCTTATTCCCCCCCCCTTGTTTTTCTCCTCTGTCTGTCCAGCTGATTTACATGCACAATGCATTGAAGGGGCTCAGCTGGATCTAATGCCTCCTGTAGTGAATGGAAGAGCTCGGAGCTCAACTCAGCTTGGCCCTTTCCCTTCCAGTTGGAGAAGAGGCACTGTGCGCAGCCGCTCTTCATGACATGAGACACAGAGGCCCCTCTAGGCCGCTGTTATTTAACTACCCCCCTTTCCCACAGACCCCCAGTGTGAGGAGAGAAGGGTTCTGGGTGCCACCAAAGCCAGTTCCTCTCCTCTTGCTGCATTGCCGCTCCTCCCATGTGGTAGGACACAGCACTTGGGGACCGCAGAGCGAAAAGCCAGTAAATGCAACTGATGCCCCTTCTGCAGCTGGGGATTATAGTGGTGGCTTGGAGCTCTATACCAGCTGCTGTCCAGAGCTCTGCTCTATCCTGGCACCCAGCCTTGCTGGGGAGAGTCTCTTTGCATGAGGAGGTCTGGGGCTCCCAAGAGGGATTTCAGAGCTGACATCATGTGAAGAGATCCTGGTTCTTGTCACCCTCATTCTCACACAGCCCTTGCTCACCCTGCCTCCCCTCCCTATTCCCTCCCTTCTGTTTTGCTCTTTGCCACCTGTCTATCACACCTGCTATGTCTGCCTCCTGTCCTTCTTCCCCCTTCATCCTCTGCTCCCTGCTCTTCTCTTCCTTCCCCTCATGCCCTCTGCCCTTCCTTCTGTTGCTTTGCTCTTTCTCCCTCAGTTCCCATGTGTTCTGTCCTGTTCCCCTCCAACCCTTTCTCTACAACCTCTCTCCTCTCCACTAACTCTCTCCACCACCACCCCAAATGCAGGTGGGGGGTCTAATCCTTGGATGACTGATTGCAGCACTCTGAACATTTTGGGGTTGGGCCTAGGGGGAAGGGGAAGTGGAAGTGGAGCGAAAAGGATGGGTGAGAATCCAGGGGTCCAGGCTGCTGGGATTCATGCCAACCTGACAATGTGTCTGAGGTGTGTGTCCCTGAAAGGACAACAGCCTACGTTAAAGGCTGGATTTTCAGGCTCTGTTTCTGCAGGTACAAACTTGTGCTAGGATAAACAGAGTCCCCTCTAGAGCCCTAAAGTAGCAAGAACATTTTGTGCTAAATTTTCCCTGAGTGAGCCTCATTGTTAAATTCCTTTGCCCTTCCACTGGGAAGGTAGCCTTGGTTTGAAACTGGACCATGGATGGGGATTCAGAACAAGGCCAAGGCCTATGAGTTTGCCTCTGGGGCATGCCCACTGCATTACTTGCAGTCAGGAGTCAAGGGGCGCTGTCGTCTGCCACTGCATGTTGCCAGGTCTCTGGGTTTAGTTCTGCCCCAGTCCGTCCACTTGCCCTGGCGAGAGCTGAGATGAAAGTCCCAGCTCCCTCTGCTGATGTTCTAATCACTTGAGTTTCCTTTTTGCTGATTTGCATTTCCATAAGAGGTGGATGTCCTGATTAATAGCCCCTCAGAAGAGCTTTATTGTCATGGCTCCTGCCTCTCTAATTGGAAAGTGGTCTTAACCTTTCATGCAAAGTGGATGGTACAGTTTCTGCCTGCTGGAAAACCCCAGGAAGATCATCAGTAGCCAGCACTGCACTTGTGTTTAGAGCCTCAGGAAGGCTTGGGAGGTGAGCGATGTCTTAAACCCGTGCGTCTCACCACCCACTCTAGGTATGTATTGATTCATTACTAGAGCGTAGCTGAAAGTCAAGAGGGGCTGTGGTCCTCTCCATCAGAGAACATGGTCTTGACTGAAGTCAGGAAAGGATATCAAGCGCAGCAGAAGGGGACCTGCTTAGATAACTCGAGTAACCTATGTCAAAAAGGGCCTAATTCCTCCCATTCCTGAATGACAAGAAGTTTGCAATGCAAAAAGAGCTGTCTGACTTGGGAAGAGTTGGTGGTGTTCCATGTTCTGAGGTCCCAAATGCTTCCTTTGTCACTGATCGCATCCCTTCAGAAACAGCACTTCCTTCTAGACAGACTGGAAGGAAGGCAATCCGGTTATCTGGGCCAAATGCACAGAGATGCTGAGGTGAAGGTCACAGGACATATCATCAGCTGATGCAATTGCCAAAGCTCCAGTTATGTCAATGGAGGTGATCTGATTTCCACCAGCTGAGAATCTAGGACTGTGTGCATTTGTGCACCAATATGTACGTGCTTGTGTGCCATGAACGTACACATTCCTTTGAGCATTTACATAGATGTTTAGATGTAGGGGAATGTGTGGCTGCACATGCATATATAGAGGAACACAAATGCGTATGCCTTTTTGCCATGCGTGAATGGACCTCTCCTCGGTGAAAATCCAGCCCTTGCTGGTCATCATAGCAGGTGTTGCCCCACTGCTTTTCTGTGAACACTGGTACAACAAAAGACCTTTTCTTTTGCCTGTGCAACTGTCTACCTTAGTAGCTGGAAAGCACCTGTGCACATCTGCCCCAATTGATGTCTCACTGTTAGTTAATTGACCCTGGAGAAAGCCCGTTGCATCCACTATTCACATCGGCTGGTTTCTCTATAGGTCGGTCCATGCTTATAACATTGATGGGCATGCTGCATGGCATATGCAGACAGAGAAAGATACTTGATTTGCTGAAAGCATCTGGCTTTGTGTGCTTTCAGTTAAAAGTTATCCAGAATTATCTACATTCTTGGAGTCCACAAATTACATGTCTGTCACAGGAGCAAATGTGCAAAGGCTCCTCTGTATTGACTAGCAGCTTTTCACTGAATGGACAAGCTCATTTTAAACCACAGACCCCTGATTTCTGGGTTTGTTCTCATTTTATGCCATCTTTTCCCCAACAGGTGAAAACAGTAATTTTATGTAAGTAGTGGTGTTTGTATTAATGAACAGGTGGTGTTGCCAACTGAATTTGGGGCCCCTTGCACAAGGTGCCATGCATCCAGACTGAAAGACAGCTACAGACCTGCAAAGCTGAAAATCTGAATAAGCAGAAGGATGGAAAAGAGGAAGGATCGTTTATCCTCATTTTACAGTACTGGAACTGCACCACAGGGAGACTGACTACCTATGGTCAAACAGGTTGCTGTGATAGATCTGCGAGATAGACCCAGGTCTATTGACTCCTCACCTAGTGCCTTAAACATATTACAATCTTCCCTCTTGCTTTCAATCTTAATGATGCTTTTCCTGCCCCAACATTTTTCAGCAGTCATTACTGAGGTTACAGGTTTCTAGAGGCTTCGTTTGGGGAAATTTCAGGGAAATCATCAAATTTCAGGATTTGAAATGGGTGTCCCAGCATGGTCCTTGGGACAGGATGAGTGCTAGCATCCAACCTTGGCAGTGAGCATGGGTTGTTCAGTGTTTGCTGCTTTCTGATTAACAGTAATAAGGTTTTTCCATCTCTGGCTGCATGTGTTCAGGTGCGTGGGTTTGCAGGGAACATTCTGTGTGTAAAACACTTTTCTGAGGCCTTGACTACTGCAGCCTCCTCCTTTGTAGCCTCTTCAAGTCTCACTACCTACCTCTTCTGCTGTGCTTGAAACAGATCATTCTCCCTTTGGGATCTCTTCCACTGCTCGCTCTGTATGAGGTTCAAATTCATTTTCTGTCCCTTAAGTCTGCGCCCACGTACTGTCCTTTACAAGTCTGGTCGCATTTCCATCTGCAGCCCTCTTGCTGCTTCTTCCCTTACTGCTCTCTTTCCTCATACCTTTTGCTTTGCACTTTCCATCAGGTCACCCATGATGCTCACAGTAGACATTCAGCAACTCCCCAGCATCCTCTTTTCTTCCTTCAAATCCCTCTGTAGGGCACACCGCTTACAGAGATGTCTCTTGCCTCAAGCGTTCCTCTGCACCTGAGTTGTTAGATGTGCTACTTGTTGGAGCCAGTCTGCAAGCTGTCTGGACCGAGAATCTTGTCTTAGCAAGGTGCTTTGTGTATCCATGGTCCTGGTCTCTGCTCCCTTCTGGGGATGGTGGATTGGCTGCTGGTGCCTGCCTGTTTTGAGTGCTGAAAGGTAGGCTGTTACCCATCTAAGAAAGACTCTAACTTTATGGCTGAGTACCAGGCATGCTGATGTAATGGGATGTTCTGCTTTGCAGGAGATTTCTGTGGGGTTTGATGTGCAGGTGGGCTATGTCAACACTGACACTAGAGGCGTAATTCCCAGCTGAGGCAGACATATCTGCGCAAAGTCTAATCAAGCCAGTGTGCTAAAAATAACAATGTAGCTCCAGTGTCAAGCTTGTGAGCGGTGGGAGGGTCTTCCCTGCTCCGATATAATCCCATCGGAAACTCTAGTGTATCACTGGGGCAGCTAGCCCATTGCACTGACCATGTAGCTGCACTTACTCAGTTATTTTTAGCACACTAGCTCAATCAGAATTGCATCTCCCAGCACCAGTGCAGATGTATTCTGAGGCTGGAATTTTCAAAAGGATGCAAGGGATTAGGCTCTTTTAAGAATCTCACCCACATGGTCTTTCGAAGCATATAATGTCAGCAATGGGGTTTCTCCTTTCTAGCTGAGGCAGAGTTCTCTTTGGAACACGCTGGTTCCTAGGTGCTGGTGCATGACATGGGGTGATGCTGCTGGTGCTTAGCAAATGTTGCTGGGTGATGATGCATAGCAGGAGGAACAAATTCCTTTCTGACCTTTTTTATGGTTCCCTTCCAGCATGAGCTCTGCCTCTGCCTTAGGGAAGGAAGCATTGAGGAAGCAGCCCCAGGTCTTGGATTCAGATGAGGATGCTGGAGCTATATTCTGGTGTAGACCCCACAGCTGTGTGGATAACCCAGCCTCCGCTCATTGGCATTTTGTAGTGAACACACAAGCTGTTGACTTTAAAAGGACCAGGAGATGACTCCTGCTGAGTGCCTTTCTCTGGATAAGCTAACTGATGGGCAATACTTTTTAAGGCAAGGCTTGCATTCTGCTTTCCATTACCATGAAATCAGTGGAATTACTCTGACTTCACACTGGCGTAACTGGGAGCAGGGGCTGCCCAAGTAACCAGAGACCTGCTGAGGTTGCTCTGGTGGGACTAAGCAACAGGTAGCGGGAGCAAAGGGAATGTTTTCACTTTGATTCAGAAGTTTTGACTCTTTGTGGCCTTTTGACCAGTCAGTGGCTGAGATAGGAAGTGAACTAGAGGACCCTGAATTCCACACCCACCACTCGACAATACTGTCTCCTTGATGGACATGCCTGCAATTAATTATTTTCTGTTGAAACGAAGGGCCTTGTTTTTCAGAGGTATTGAGTACCAGCAGCTCCCTAGACTTCTGGAACATGGTCCCCAATGGCTTCCTCCCTCTCTGGCCACCTGACATGGGCTTTGTGTTCATTCCTGCTGAGCACACATCTCCTCTCCATTCCTGTGCCAGGCTCTTGTGCTCTGGGAGATCTCCTTCTCCAAGTGCAGCAGGGTTAGTTTAACACCTCCATGGTGACTTTTACAGCACGTAGTGCAAGCAGGCCTCCATGTTCACAGGTGGCTTTTCCAAATCAGCAGGTGAGTGGGTGAAGCTGTTAAACTGTTGACATCCCTTGAGGCAACTGCTCTCACCTACTCTGCAGCCTTTTGCTAACCTTCACTCTTGCGTATGGCGCATAGAGTAAACAAATGCCCAAGTAACAATCTTAGAGGCTTTCAGCAGAATAGGCTTGTATCTAGCTGGCCAACTTGCCCCTGGTGTAGTGATACCAAACCCGCCTCCCACTACTCACTGTCACACTGAACCATGGTCAAGTCAGTAGGAGACATGCCCGCTTACCAGGTCAAAGTCAGCCCTTGTCTAACTTCATCTGCAGGCTTTGTAATGATGCAGCGTTTGGAGGCTGACTGGTTCCCAACCAACAGCCCTATGCCTCTGTCCCCTTTGGAAGGAATTTTTAAGAGTACATCCGACCCTTTTTTGATATGGCCAGAGTAATAATCTGATTGTTGCAGCTCCAGATGGAGGCTGGTTTTTGGAGCTTGGAGGAAGCCGATTTTGCTGTTGCATATCTAGGACTGGTGAGGTGTCTGTTGTTTTGTTATGAATCCGGTTTGCCTCCCAGGCATCCTACCTCCTCTTTCTCTCTTTCTCCACTTCTGAGGTTAGGGAAGTGGATTTTTTTTAAATTTTGGTATTTAAACTGGTTTAGCAGCTGCAGCTGTGAGCGTTCCTGATAAACAGCCTGGGAGATCCAGAGAATAATCTCTCGGCTTGGTGACGGCAGAGGCGCGTATCAGAGCTGCTGGCAGCCACGCAAAAAGCTGTCCTCATCCCGCTGTGTGCTCTGTCAGCCGGGGGGGGGGGGGGGTTTGCTTCAGCCCTTAATCACGGAATTTGAAATCCAACTAGTCTGTGTCACTTATTTCCACAGGCTCTCAGGGCAGGCTTCAGCCTTATAAAGAAAGGAGGGTAACTTCCTAACCTCTCTCCCCTTTACATTTCACTCTGCCTGAGGGGGACACTATTCGGGTGGGGTGACTTGCACTGAAGTGCTTCCCTCCCTCCAAAGATCTGCTCTTTGCTGTGCCGCTGCCTGTGGTGAGCTTTACCAAGAGGCTGACTGAGGGGAAGAAATTAAGTAGCTCCTGAAAGGGGAGCAGGGGTAGGGGACAGGACCAGGTCTCAATGGTGTGATGTGACTGTGGGGGTGACAAGTGGGTTCATTGTTTCTGTGGTGGGTCTGTTACTGCCCCCTCATTCTCCAGTGCCCCTTCCTGCCAGTCAGGCATCCCGCTGCCGTAGTTCGTGTGCAGGTCTCCTGCCCTGGCCTTGGAAAGATACTTGCCCATTTTTACACTTCCCTGGCTCACAGAAGTGACACGGGCAAATTCCTGACTGGCCCGTGGAGCTGAGGGGGAGAATGTAAGGGAAGCCGTCCAGCCACCTAACGAGGAGAACCAGGCTGCTCTGACTTAATCCCCTCATCTTTGGTCAGTTGTGAGTCTCTCTGCTGAGAGAGGTCAGATACCCTGTGAGGCACCTCAGGATGTGGCTAGACCTGTGTGAGGCAGCAGTGTCTACCAGGGCTGTGACATTGGGTCTGTTTTGTGTGGTTGAAGGGGAGATGCATGGATCCTTCCTGGGAATGGTGATGGGAGGAGCAAGCGAGTAGGGACTCTGCCACCAGCTTTGTTAGACCGGCCTAGGTAGGATTAGCCCGTTCCACAGCAGGTTTGGGAGTAGGTCTGGCAGCCACTTGTCCTTTCCTGCCTTGCAGACTCAGGAATCGGAAGTGCCTTATGCTGCTGTGTCCACCTGTGGGGTGTCCCTGTGTCAGGCCACAGCCTGGAACCAATGCCCCAGAGGCAAACTGGGGCAACAAAGATTCAGGAGGTCCTCCCTCCCAATTGTAGGTGCCTATCAGGGGCTCCCTTTCATACCTCCTTGACAGAAACAGTGTGTGTCAGTCTTATGCTTGTAGTCCGAGCTATTCAGCTCTCCTTGCTAGGAGCACTTCATAACCTGACTTGCCTCACCCTGTGCCCTCACACTTCCAGCCACTTGTTGGGGAAGGCCATAATTGCCACCTGGGAGCATGCAGTGGGAACCCTTGTGGGACAATCAAAAGTGTAGTCCTTGAACAGGAATGTATTTCAGGGTTTCTGCTGCTTTATGAAATCCAAGTGTAACCCACTGGTCAGAGAGTATAGCAAAGTCTTCTCTGTGCCCTGTCCACAGCAGATATGAGGCTGTCACAGCTGCCAGCTACGGTGCCTTGCTCTTTAGCTTGAGCTGTAAAGGCTCCTGTTTTTAGCTCTGGAGGTCCCTAGTTCAGTCCACAGTGTGTCAGCTAAGATGGCAGCCATCACCCAAGGGTCATACACGGCAGAGGACCAACATCAGACTAATGGTCTATTTAGCCTGGTATCTTGCCCCTGACAGTGGCCTATGGTAGATGTGTTAGAGAATGACTTAAAGCCCTACAATGCCTGCTTGTGCAATACTGCACCATGTGGGGGGATGTGTGATTTCTTCCCGACTCCCACCAGGTGGTCAGCTCTCATCCTGAAATATGAGGTGGTTGACCCTGATTACTTTTACCCCAGCTCCTTTTCTTAGTCCCATAGATGTCTACTAGCACCTTGACTCTTATCAAGATACTTGTCTCAGTAAAATACTTGTGTGGACAAATTCTACAGAACAATCCTATGTTGTGTGTAAAAACAAACAAAACAAAACAAAACCCCACAGTACTGCACAGCATCTGCATTAAATACGTTGTCTTTTTAATTTCATTGAGTTCCCAGTTCTTCCTTGGTTATGGAAAGGGGTATATAGATGGGCCTTGACCGGTGTTCTCTGTACCCCTCATCATTTGGGGTTTAATGCATGAAAAATGTAGACTGAGTCATTTAATCCATTCCTTGGAGTGCATCAGAAATTTATTTTTAAGACTAGGTCTGTTTTTATAATAGGACTTTGCTTCTGGGGCACTTTGCTTTCTTGTTTCTGTACAAGGCTTAGGTACGACTCCCAGTGAAATCAATGCACCTTCCAGTGCTTTCTTCCTTCTGGGAGATGGAGAATCAGCTGCTGCTTGAAAGAAAGAGCAGGCAAGATATAAGCCCTGATTCTCCTCAGCATTCTCCTCAGGCCTGGCATACATTAGGAGTAACTTCACTGAAGTGTTGTAAATGAGAGCAGAATTAAGAAAGTGGATCCTTGACTTGCCAGCAACATTATCTCCCTCCATCTCTAGCTCTGTTTTCAGTTCATTTGTGTCATTAGTTAGGGAATGCCTTTGTCTGCATTTTACACACCTCATGCACAATAATAAGTGTCCTCTTCACCTCACTTTTGCTGTTCTCCACTATTGCCCCCCTTAGGTCTTCACTGATAGATCCTGAAATCTAAGAAGAGGTCAGAGGGAGTTAGCTCCTGCACAATCTCATGGAAAGGAGAGTGGGAGGTCATCACAGTTCAGGATAATGGCATCTGTAATTTTGCCCCTCGTGGTTCACCCAGGGCACCCACTCAAGGTTCCTGGTTCCTCCACCATTCCTAAGGTAAAATCATGACAGAGAAAATATGTTAAAAACAATAAAAGAATCTACCCACATGGGGTCAGTCCTTCAAAACCCAAAACTGGGTTGTCCCTGTGGTTACAGGCTCATAAGTCTCAGAACTCAAACTGGGTAGATCAGCCTATTTCTTCATACAGCTTGGGCCTTTGATCTCCAGCCCTCAGAAACTAGTAATGAGGAGGCCAGTTGTCCTCTCCTCAGGGCTTAGCTTCAAAAGCCTGGGTTTTTGCATAGCCAGAAGTGAGGTATTTGCATCAACCTCTTCTCAAATATGCCCCAGGTCAGGAAATCCACTTCACACTTTACTGTCCAAAAGTCCAACTTGTGAAGCCCAGTCTCAGTATAGTTCTTTGAATTCCCAGGCCTCACACCGCATCAGTCCACTAAAGAAGCTATATACAGTCCTGGTCCACAGTAACACAAAAGCTTTGCCTTGAATACCATAAAATTTTTTTTGTTTCATCTCGTTTTTTTCACCCAAGAATGTTGCAGAAAATTTTCCTGTGTGTGTGTGTCAAATTTTGGTGAGAATGGGGACTGGTTTTGTGTGGAAGGTAGTTTTCCACTCAAAGCACTTCTATTTTTGAGCGAAAATGTTCAGATTTTGCATATCTTGGTGAAAAAACCTCATCCAAATGAAGGCATCTTTCACACTGAAATCAGTAAACATTCAAAATTTCACCTGCTTCAATGCTACGCTGCTATTTGGAGAAAATTTTGCAAACCAAGGAACTATTTGGATGATCTGAAACAAAATGATGCAGCTCTAGCGACCAGTGGGTTACACTGGCATTTCATGAAATGTTTCCTTTTGTAACTCGCACACACCACTATTGGGTTAGATCAGTGGTTCTCAACCACTGTGTCGGGACACATTACTTTGTTGCCACAGAGCGGTAACTGTGTCATGGAGAGCTGGAGCGAATACTGGATTTGGCCTGGGGGAGATGGGTTAGTGTGTCCTGTAGGGTTGCCACATGCCACCAACTGTGTTGCAACCTGCAAAAAGTTGAGAACCACTTGGTTAGATTGCCATCTTTTTATTTATCTAAAACAGTACATTCCTTTTTAAGCAGTCCCATTGGTAGAGCACCCTATGCAAAGGGATGACAGCAGTTTGGTACCTTTCTGATTTGAACTTGCTTCATTTGTGTGTCAAACTGCTTGGCCTTGGAAGGACTAATGGAATACACCTTTCATTCACATCCTGCCTATCTCTTTCACTGCACCTTCCCAAACACATGTGCTTTTGTGTCTCAACACATCTCGTACATCAGCAAAGCAATAGATCAGTTTTGTGGGGTGTTTAAATACCAGTTGAATAATTTCCAAGGTATTTCAAGAATGGCTGTTTGAACTAGGATGGCATGAGAGGTGAGGGACACACACAGGGCTGGATGCTCTGCTGGTATAACTCTGTGTAGCTCTGTTGAAGTCTATGTTTCATGGAACTGGCCCATGGCGTTTTGCATTATGTACTCCCTAATCATTATTACAGACCTCTTCCTAATTGATTCTGAATAAATTTTTCAGCAACCCCCTTCCTTCAGTCTTTCTCCCCACCCCATCCCTCCACCAACCCCACATCCTCAAATCCTTTTCAGTCTAAAATCATACCATTTTATAGACTTGGTTTTATTTTCTCCCTCTTCATTGCTTCATTTGCATAGATTTACATAGCCCACAGGTTTCTGGGATGAGAGGAGGAGCGGAAAAGCACGGCCTTTATTCCCTTTTCACTGGGTAGAATTGTATTTATTTATTTAAATTTGCGGCTCTAACTGGACTGTTGCTAAGACAGGTTTGTTTCCCTCCACCTTCCTGCTGGTTTCTGTGTTCAGGGAGGAGCAGGGCGAGGAGAGTTTGAACACACGCAAGTAACTTGAGCCAGTTCTTTATCCCCAGGACAAACGAAGTGCAGGCAGGTGCAGCTGCAGACTTGTGTCCCCCCACCCCTGCAGATTTGCCGCTTTTGCAGTCCACTTCTTCCCATTAGCTTAAAGGAGGAGGGAAAAACACCCTTAGCTATTGCTATTAAAATGTCTTTTCTCTCCTCTCAGCCCCCTGCCCTCAGAAAACAGATTCTACATTGTCAGTCAGAACTAATGATTCTTTCCTGATTGGAGAATAAATTTGTTTCAAGGGGTGAGTTTTCAGATATAAATTTTTCTGGTTTACTTGTCAAATCAAAAATGTAAACCGCCTGCCTTTCCCTCAAAAATCTGGGCAGCTGGAATGCCTGAATCTCAGCAGCACTTCTTCTCTTAAAAGGCTGCTTTCAGTACAAAAATGCCTGGCTCTAATTGAGCCCTGGTGTGAACCCATTGGCTCCTATGGAACTGTGAGCAGCAGGCATGACCCAGTGGTGCCGAAAGCAATCAGTCACCTGAGTTACTCTTCAGAGGTGGCAATACATTCACACGAGGCAAAGAAGGATTAGAGGTAGCAATACTTTCACACAAGGCAAAGAAGGGTTAAGATTCTGCTGCTTTTGCTGTTGATACAACTTGTTTCCCTTGTGCTTTGCACCACTTGGGACGTGAGTTTGCTGTTTTTTATTCAGTTTCTCTATGTGGTTTTCAAGGAGGACAAGCCCAATGTTCTCATCCTTTGGATTCACACAGCAGTGATGGGGAAGTCTGTATGAGAACTGCTTTCCTAGATGTCGGTGGGTCTTTAAAGTAAATTTTGTATCACCCAGATGTAGGACTGACATTTATTGGGTGAAATCTTGCCTCTGTTCAAGTTAATGGGAGTTTTACGTTGAGGTTAGTGGGTCCAGCATTTTACCCATTGTATAAATGTGAAATGTTTCTGATAAAGGAGGCTAAGGATGCATCTACACTTAAAGCGCTGCAGCTGTATTGCTGTATCACTTCAGTGTTGACAATAAATGTGCCAATGGGAGGGGTTCTTCTGTCACCGTAGGCAATCCACCTTCCCGAGATGGGATGTTTAGGTCAACAGAAGAATTTTTCTGCTGACCCAGTGCTGTCTATGATGGTGGTTTGGTTGGCATAGATTTTTCATGCTCTTGAGCGATGAAGCTATGCCAATGCAAGTTCCCAGCGTAGATCAGCTCTAAGTTTTAGTTATGCACCAAGGAATCGATAAGATATTAAAAATCTAAGTTACAGTAAGAAGGGGTCATTTGACCTTCCACCTTCTTTCTGCTCCTTGTTAGGCTAAGCATCTGTTGTTCAAAGCATCTGACAATAGGATTTTCTCCCATGAAAGCTCATGTGATAAATGAATGTTAGTCTCTGAAAGTGCCAAAGGACTCCTTGTTAGACTAATGTGGCCTTCCTTAGGACTTGTTTCTGCACACATTTGGACTGGTTTACCTTAAGGTGAGGTTTTAAACCATTTTAGTTAAACTATTGCAAAAGGCTTCATGGACACTCTGATTTCAGCTCAAACCACGTTTAGCTAGGTCAGTTGGCGGCAGATGTGATGTAACCCAGAATAAGTGACTAGGGGCTGGTCTACCCTGAAAAGATGCATTGACATAGCTATACCCATCAAGGGTGTGGAAGAAACACACGCACCCCAACCGACATAGCTATGCTGATTTCAGCCATAGGGCAAGTCTACATTACAAAATTAAGTTCCAGGGGGTAGCCATGTTAGTCTAGTTCAGTAAGACAAACAGGATTCTACAAAACTGTTGACTTGTTACGTTGACATACAGCTGCCACAGTGATGAAATAGCTTTTGCATGTCCACACTACACTCCTTGTGTTGGCAGTGCACATCCTCTAGAGAAGAGCTTGTGTTGATTGATGGCCAGTGTGGGGCTTTGTGGGATGGTTTCTGACAGTCAAACAGTTGACATAAGTAATGCAGTGTCTGCACTGATGTAGTGTCAGCCTAACTATATTGACCTAAATGCTTTGCCTCTTGAAGAGGGGGAGTTGAGTTGGTGAGTGGATGAGTTACTTTGATGGGAGCAGCATTTTTAGTGTAGACACTTTAGAGATGGGTAAGTGTAAGCTGTCTTATGTCCATCTAACTGGATTGTATTTATCACGAGCTTTCATTGGAGAAAATCCCACTTGAAGATGGGGGAGCTTACAGGATGGGATGAAAATAAATGCAAGGGAATGTAAGACATGGGATCAGTAAAACGTGGAATCACGTCTTATACTCACTTGCATTTATTTTTACCCTATTTTGTAAGCTCATGTCATAGATAAATCTGTTAGTCTTTAAGTGCCACAGGACTCCTTGCTACTTTTGCTGAACTACACTAACACAGCTGCCCCTCTGAACTTAACTCTGTTGTGTAGACCAGAGCCTAGTGTAGGTACAACAATGCTGAGGGAAGAGGGCTTCCACTGACCTTGCCAACTTTGTTTGGGGATGTGGTGTTCAACATTGACAGAAAATGCTTCTGTTGGTATAGAGCTATAGCTACATTTTGGGGATGTGTTGTCATAGCTATGCCAATGTAGCCTCATAATATAGACATACTATAGATTGAAATAGAATGTTTACATTGCTTTTGCACCTGTTTAACTAAACCAGAGTGTGGCTGTGTCCACATTACAAAGTTATGCCACCCTAACTTCTGTCAGCACACAGCCACCACAGTTATGAAATCATGTGCATGTGCGCGCACATCATGCACATGCCCACTTGCCTTCTTGTGCTGGCCGTACATATCCTCACCAGAAGTCCTTTGTATTGATTGTATTGTCAGCGTGAGGCATTGTGGCTCAGCTCCTGAAAGTCAGTAACAGTGATGAAAGCAATGTAGTGTCTGCATGGTTGCTGCATCAACCTAATTTCATCAACCGTGACTCTACAGCACTTGGCGAGCTGGTGTTCTAAATTGGAAAAGAGGAGTGTGTATGTCGAATGAAGTCAAATTTAGGGAACATTGAAAGGATTTGAGGAAGGAAATTGAGGGAAGATTGAAAGAGCTGGGTTCGTGTCATCTGGGAAAGAGGAGACAGAGGGGGTCAGGGTAACAATTGTCAAGTGCCTAAAAGGTGGTTAGGAGAAAGAGAGAGAAGAATCGTTCTCCTGAACCACTGATGATAGGACAAGAAGAAATGGTCTTAAATTATGGCAAGGGAGGTTTAGGTTGGACATTAGGAAAAAATTCTTAACTGTTAAGGTGATTAACCACTGGAATAAATTGCCTGAGCAGATTGTGGAATCTCCATGGCTATGTCAACACTAGAAAAGTTACTTCCAATTAACAAAGTCAAACTAATAAGTTCAAGCTTAATTCAAACTAAACTCCACCTTAGTAAGTCGCATTGACAGAGTGCATTAAACATTAAGTCAAATTAGTGCACTTTGTTAATTCAAAGTAACTGCCCTAATTCAAATGTATTTAGTTTGAATTAATGCTTAATCCTCGTCTACACTGTCCTTAGTTCGAACTAAGAATCAAACTAAGTGCTTAATTTGAACTAAATGCGAGTGTTACTAATTCAAACTAAGCTTTCATTAGTTCTTATTAAGGAATTCCTTAATTCGATCTAGTGAAAGTCTATGGTGGACGGGGACTAAGTTAGTTTGAATTAAGGCTCCTTAATTCGAACTCACTTGCCAGTGTAGAGACACTGCATCATGGGAAGTTTTTAAGAGCAGGTTAGATAAGCACCTGTTAGGGATCATTTAAAAGGTTACTTGGTGCCATGAGTTCAGGGGACTGGACTTGATGACCCCTCATGATTTCTTTCAGTTTCTGTGAAATACATTGACACCAGACAGCTTGTATTGACAGGCTGCATCTTTATGTGTAGATTGTTAAATATCAACAGAGTGGATGGAAGGGGGCTTTGTCTACAGTAGATGTTTGCTAATATGGTGATCCTGGCATATCCTCCATGTGTAGATGTAATTCATACCAGCATAAAAGTGCTTCTGCTGGCATAGTTTGCGCCGGTTCCCCAAGAAATGTAAGCTATGCCAGGAAGAGCTTTTTGTCAGTGCAAGTTCATCTGCACTAGGGCTTATATTGGTGTAACTATATGCTGGTAAAATAAAAAAAATTTATACCTCTAAATGATATATAGCTATATCAGTATAAATATTAGGTATAGATTGGGATCAGTGCAGGCTGATCTCCTTTACACCTTACCTGTGAATTCTAGTCCCATCTGGTTCATGTCCTTTAATCCCTCTGCCACAGTTTTGCTAACTGTAAAATGGGATTAATAATAATCAAGGATTAATTATCACAAGGAATATTTATATATAAATGCTGGAAATGACATTGGTTTTGGGTACACTTCTTTACAAGTGGGTTGGTTTATATGAATAGACAACTTAAATGATGGTATCACTTAAATTTTGGGTTTCCCCCTAGGATAAAATGAAGAAGAGAAACCTGCCCGGACTTCTGGTTATGGAGGGTAAACTTCTACCCAGAGGAGATGGGATAAGAAGGATAATTACGGTCTGGCAGTCGCAGGTGTCAATGAAGGTAAGCATACACTCCATATCATTGGGCTGTTTTAAGAACTGGAACTGTCTCATATTTTTGATTCTCCTGCTTGGAAGAAATATGAAATTGAATATCACGGTGGATGATTCAGGGGGTGATCCACAGTCCATCGGGCAGTGAGGCGATCAGTCCCACTGTTTCTATATGCTATGTATTTTGCAGTACATTACTAGCCAGACCGTCAGCTAGTGTCTAATGAGCAGAGCTCCACTGATTTCAATGGTCGTTTTACACTAGCTGAGGATCTGACCCATAGAGAATGCTGCTTCCGTGAGAGGTGAGATGTGACAGATGAATAAAAGAAGGAACTGAGTGAGGAGGTGAGAGGACAGGCAATGCAAACATGGTTTTTTGCACCCACTTCGGATTTTTTCTTTATTTGTATGAAATGTTGTGTTCTGGCTAACAAGGCAACCTAGCAAACTGCCCACTTTTATCAAGGGTTGAATCCAGCTGAGGCAGATGATGGGCCAATTCCCAGCTCAAGCTGGTTTCAGGAGAGCTCCAGCTCCTAAGCGCTCCACACTTGCTGTGGACAGCTGATGTAAGACAAGACAGAATCGGTGAGAGATGGCTGCCTCCATGACAGTACCAGGCTTGAGCTGCAAAATCTGGATCAATACCACAATGCTCTGGATTTTCAGTTCTGGATTTATCTCAAAGACAAGGCCCATTGAATTTAAGATTTGGGCTTGGATTTCATATACCACCAATGCCAGCAAAAACCTGGGGAACCTCTCTAACCCCCGCCGCCCCAGCTGCCTGGGTGTGTTCAGGGAGACCTAGAGGGGATGGATTATCTGTTTCCAATAGCTTGACTTCAGCTCTGATGCTCTGTAAATTGTTCTCGTGCATGGGGACAGACAGAGCTCTCTCTTTGCCCCCATGCCCTCTCACTGCAGAGAAACTTGCCAACCAGTATGGCTCAGAGAGGCTGTTTGTCTTCAGCTTGACTAATCCTCCTCTCCTCTCCCGCCCGCCCTCCTTTGCTTCCTCATTCCCACCATGCGAGAGTTGAGCAAGAGCAGAACCAGGCCCTCCTCTGGCTCCGGGTGAGGCTGAGGGGGGTGTTGGAATCTAAGTTCCTCCCCCTGCCCCCCCCCCACTAGCTGTGATGAAACTACTTCACTGGGGGCTGTTGAATTGCTGCAGCCACACACAGGACACACTGGAAATAATTGTCTTTGCTGAGGACTTGCAGTCCTGCAAACTGCAGCAAGATTTAAGCCACAATAGGTGGAAAGGACTTTTTAAAATATTCAGTTCAAATCTCAAAATAGGAAAGATCGCTCAAAGGGCCTGATCCAGTGTCCATGGTCTAGATCAGGGGTGGCCAAACTTATGGAATGCAAGAGCCACACAAGCTGATTATTAAACCTTTGAGAGCCACACTGAGGCATATAGCCATATACTTCTACCTACTAAACTGATTTGCTGACATTCTTCTGGGAGCCACAATTTTTTGTTCAAGAGCCACATGTGGCTCCTGAGCCACAGTTTGGCCACTCCTGGTCTAGATAATACTTAGTCCTGCCTTGAGCATAGAGGATGGGATTAGAAGACCTCTCAAGGTCCTGCCAGTCCTAAGATTCTATGATTCCTACTGAGTTCAGTGGGCTTTGGCTCAGACCTAAGGCTGGAGGTCTCAAGTCCTGTAAAAAGGGGACCAGATTTTCTGAAGAGCTCAGTACTTAGGGTCATTATTTCCAAAGATCTCAGCAACCATGATCCACCCAAGTGCCTCAGTGGGAGTTCCAACATGCTGAGTGCATCTGCAAAGTTATGAATGAGACCACAAACAGTTTTATAGTTTTGGCCCCACATTTTTCTAGCAGCAATAATTAGTTCATGTCATGGTGAATATCAACAGGTAACCTTCTGGGGGAGCTTTGATCCATCAAGAGAAAAGAATCAGTTGCAAACTTCTGAGTGGGTTCTAAATTCCTCACAGTTGGGAGAGGTTTAGATCTAGTAATCTTTGAATCCTGGTACTTACATTAACTTCATCACAGTAGTTATCTGAGGCCTTCGGGTTTCAGCTCTGGCCTCTCTCGGTGGAAAGGATCATGGCAAGGAAAGACCAGCAGTTTTTGTCAGGTGACCATAATGTGCATTTCTCCCCCCTGCTTAAATTTTCTCTAGTGAATGTGGCATGTTCCTTTAGTGGACGCAGCATGTTCCTTAATTTTTCAAATGGCTTCTCATTATTATTGATCAGTGTTTACACTGTGGTAGTGCCTAGGACCCCACTGTGCTAGGTGCTGTACAAACATGATAATCTCATTGCAGGGCTTTTAAGCTCTAAAGCACAAATGCTTGGTATTACAAAGCAGTTTCTGCACTCCCTTCTCCCATGTGAATTCAGAGTAAGTTCACCTGAGCCATGTTCTTTTCTCAACCAAATCCATGACAGAACTGCTGTTATCTCTGGGACCTGGAGTTGGCCTTTTTCTCCAGTTTGCCTCCCAAGTTGGAAGATTCTTATGCAATGTCAGTGCTAAGACTGTTTTGACTCTTATTCTTCAGTTTTAAAAATTTGCAGTCTTTATGGACTCCTGTGGAATCATAGTGCTGTCACATCCCCTGATGCTATTCACCTGCTATTATGCCTCCTGTTTCCAACCTGCACCCACACAATGCTGCTTTTCTCCCAGCTCTACCCCACCTGTGTTATTAACAGTTCTGCAAAGCTAAATTCTGCCTCCAGCTCCACCTGTGCAATCCATCCAGCCTCAGTCTGGTTTCCTGGGGCAAAAGTTAAACCAGAATTTGGCCTTGGACCCCAGAGTTAATGGAACTGACATGACATGATCTCAAAGCGGTGGATTGTGAATCACTAGCATAGCCAAGGGCCTCACATAGAGGGGGAAAGGGTACACTTTACTGGGGCCCAATCCAGACTGCAACCCCTATTACCTTGTGTGTGAGGGGGGAGGTTGGGTTATGTTACATTTGGACTGGGCCCAAAAAAATGATCCTTGTGCATTTGAGCGTGGCATTGTCTCTCCTGCTTGACCCAGTCAAGGGAAGGAAGAAGGCCTATTTCAGGCAGAGATTTTTCTCTTCCATGCCCCACCCTCTGATTGGAGGGTGTCATGGCAGTTTCTCTTTGGAAGTATTGTTCTGGTTTGGTTTGGTTGTTTTTTCCCCCCACTCTTCCTTCTAACTGTAACCAATCCAGTTCTTGGTGGACCTGTTAACCAACAGGCATGTGGATTGCTCAGCCCAGTGGGAGAGCTTGAACATGTTACCTAAAGTAGTTAACAACACAGACGCTGTACCCCGACTGCTCAATGGCAGACAGTCACTTGGGTTCTGATCCAAAGCCCATTGAAGTCAATGGGTGTGTCAGTCCCACCCCCTCCAGTTTTACTGGAGGTCCTTGTATGGCAGACTCCATGCTCTCTGCCTGGCTGCCGGCCCCAGAGGTGGCTGCTTGTCTTTCTGTGGTGTTCTGCGTGCAACTGTAAAGCACTTTGGGAGCTTTCAAGATGAAAAGTGATGCTTGAGCTGAGTCCAAAGTGATGCTGGATGCCACCATTTCCCATTGAATTGAGTGGGAGCTGCGATGCAGCTGGCAGGTATGCAGTGCCATTCTGGATGTGGCTTATCCTTCTCTTGTTTCGTACTTCCTTTCGGCCATGTCCATTTCCCCTCGCCCTCTGTCTGTAGCTCTCTCTGTCCAACTTTCTCTATTTTGTGCCTTGTCTCTCTTTAGTGCTCTTTCTTCTTTTTTTCTTTCCTTGTTTTTTATATCTTTTCTCCATGCTTTCTTCTGCACAAAGCACAGTGTATCCCCAGCATGGCTTAGCCCCTTTTTCCATTTGTGGAACAGCCACCACATCACTACAATTTCCTCAAACTTACTTGCTGTTCAAAATTATTCAACACACTGTTTTATTAATCTTTGTAACTCTCCAGATTGGTTGCCAGCAGATTTCAGCCATTGGCTAGCTGAGCTATATTGATTAGTTGCGATTGGTCAGAAAGGTCACCTGGGGCTGTTTCTGTTCCGATTGGGTGGGTGCCCAAGCCCTTCTGGCATGCACACTATGAAAATTCACAGCTAGAATGCGCAAACCTTACTCAGTTGGGGAGCACTTAGCCAGCAGCAATCCCTTCGACAGCAGTGGGTCTGCTCACGTGAGTAAGAGCTGGCTGACATAAGTAAAAGGACCACAATCTAGATCTCAGATCCCATACATCAGCAAGTCACAACCTTGAAATTTGCATTCTACAAACAGCTGTGTCTGTACAAACCTGGATCTCAAATGTTCCTCGGAAGCCTCAATGAACCAATTAGAAAATTCAAGTGAATATGTCCAGGGAATCTTTGCGCTATTTGTTCTGTGTTGGAGAAGGCGCCTCGCTCACCCCTGGTGTAAGTTAGAAATCACTTCAATGAAGTTGAGACGGTTGGGTTCAGACTCCTCCCTGATGTAACATCAATGGAGTTAGGGAAAGATTACTGTGAGCTAGGGCCAAATCCTGATTTTGGCCCATTGAGTGTTAAATCATTGCCATTTGGGTGGGTTGATTGAGTCTTTGCTCCAGACCTCCTTCCCTTGGATACAAATGGTCCCAATCAGACTCCTGACACGCTGGTGGATGCTGGGCGGCATCACTCCATCCGCCCCCCTCTATCATGACCTGTGGCGGATTTGTGCTTGGCGGAGTAACCTCTTCCTAGCTGGCAGACACGCTTGCATGTGGACCCTTTTAACAACTCTGGAAACCTCCTGCACTTGTGCTGCCTCCTTGCCTTCTGTCCTGCCCCACCCCAGTTCTTGCAAGCCCCCCAAAACACATGCTCGGCAGTTGCTTTTATTTGTAACCTCCACTTGCTTTGCCTCCCTCCCTTCCTTTCTCTGGCTCCCTCCCTCTCTCTCTCTGGGGGGAAAAAAGGTCATTGCGCAAATGATTAGTCAGAGCTCAGTTGCTGTAGCAACCAGCTGCTGTAACTGGGACAGGCATGCATTGAGGACAACAGAGAGGTCGACCATTAGCGAGTGCTGGGGAGCTGAAAGCCTTTGTATTTGCTTTCAAGAGCCAGCAAGGCAGGCAGCACAGAGCCCGCTGCTCCATGCTGAGCGCAGGGATGCTCCTAAGGCATGGAGCTCTGCAGAGAAGCCTTGGAAGCCTGTGTAATTTTTTAAAATAATAACAATAATTAATAATAATAATAATATCCCCCCCCCCCGCTTCAGTTTCTGTTTCCAAAACAGCCGTCACGGTCCTGATGTTCTCCCATTTCCTTGGGCTAAGCCAGCTTTGTCTTCCCCACCCTGGCCTTCGCTAGTTGTCTTCTCCCCTTTCCTCCTCCCGGATGTGCACGACTGACTTTACTCAAGGCTTGTCCAGGAGGGAATCTGTTCCCCTTGCTGATCAGTGAACAAGGATGTACACCTGGACTCCTTCCCCATACAGCCTAATGCAGCATGGGCCTTTGCTCTGGAGTATCTTTTCTCACCTCTTTCTGTAGCTTTGTAAATTGGTGAACTGCAAAGATCTTGCAGAGGAGAGGAGTGGGGATCCAAGTCCCCTCTCAACAGCTTTCTTTGGCGATGTGGTTGCCAAGTCACGCCAAAAAGATCTGGAGAACAGGGGTGCTAACGCCAGTGACCTGGCTCATTTCCATCTCTGGGTTATTGCAGTTTGATGCCATTTATATTCCCCCAGCAGTTTCAGTGGGATCTGATTTTTTTTTTTTCTTTACTTGTCCTAAACCCTTTTGCTGTGCAGTTGGAGCTGTTGGGTGCTATCCCAGAGGTGGTTACTGAACATGGGAGAATGATAGTGTCTTACCAACACTAGTGCTTTTATCACTCAGGGGTGTGAAAAAACACCCCCCCTCAGATACAGGTTTTGACAGTGTAGGCACCCCAGTATGTCAGCAGAAGACCACCTCCAAAGTAGCTATTGCTGCTACTCTGTGTCTTTATTATGGTGGTGGGAGCGCTTCCTCCCAGTGACATAACATGGCTACACCAGCACCTCACGCCAGACCCTTTTTACTGGTACATCTGTGTTACTGTAAGGTCGAAATGTAGATTAGCTCTTAGTTCAGAAAGGACAGTACGCGGTTACATTGGCTACCGAGGTGGAGTTGGTGGAGCTGGGGCTTCCCTCTAGCTAACAGACTAATCCAATCTATGTTGTGTAGAATTCCCCAGCTTTGCCTCCCTAAATCAAAGCCTGAAGAAAGCAGCGAAAGAAGATACTGCGTTACATGGTGATTGCTCTGTACCTGCAGCTCCACTGACTTCAAATGGAGATGTGTGTGTGCCCCTCCTCTCATAAAATTGGGTCTCAAGTCCCATATAAAGGATCCCTCCCTCCCTGGTGCCAGAGGTTGCACCATTGAAGTCACTGGTGTGTGCTTTCCCACTGCTTTCAAGGGGCTGTGGAGTTCCATACAATGTCCTGACTGTAATTTACCACTGCTATTGCAGGGGCTCTGCCTGGAAAGGCTGCAGGGCTTGGTAATATGTGTAAAAAAAATAAAAAAGCCTGCACCAGCTGGACAGAATGTCAGAGATCTTGCTCCACTCCAAACCTTGCAATTCACTCTCTCTCTTCTGCTGTCCCCCAAGGGTTGCCACATGAGAAGACTTCCCCCCATGAGAGCCAGACCCTCCTAACTCTCGGTGCCCTATCTCTGTGCAGATGGAGCTGCTCCCATCAGACATGCTGTCATAAATGTCCAAGGGCCCCTGCTGTGTTCGGGCAGCAGTAGACTAGTGTCCACAGAACTGTTTGGGCCAGAGGGGCTCTGGGCAGAGTGCTGACCCAGGACAATGCTAGAGGAGGGTTAAGAAGGGAAAAGACCCACCCGAGGAGTGACTGCTCTGCACCCTACAGGATCAGACACCATGTCAGCCAGCCCAACATTGGGCTGAAGGAGCCAATCCCCAGTTTAAAGATTTAAGAAACTATTATCTAAGGGGAAAGAGGAAAAGGTGTGGTGGGGACTGAATCTGTGGTGTTGGGCTGGCATCTGCACGAACAAGCCAGAGCGCAGATGGTAAGGTGAGGAGAGCCATGAGGCCTTTCTCTTATTCTGTACGTGTAGAATGCTTAGCTCAATCAGACCCTAACATCATTTGGGGCTTTTGGGTCCTTCTGTTACTGTTACTTGTAGAACAAGCAAGGAGTCCTGTGGTACATAAAGGCTAACAAATTTATTTATTGCGTGAGTTCTCATGGAAGAAAATCCCACTTCATCAGACACTTAGAAGCGTCTGACAAAGTGGGATTTGTCTCCGACAGAAGCTCATGAAATAAAAAAAAAAATGTGTTTAAGTTCCACCAGACTCCTTTTTTGTTTTGCAGAAGTAGACTAACATGGCTACCCCTCTATTACTTGTATAATACCTAGACAGAAATCTTAGTTTTGATTGCAAGGGTTTCGTCTATGGGATCTATGCATTCAGTGTACCTACAGGTCTTAATCCCAGCTTGGTCACCCATTCGCGACGCATGCAAGTAATTTAATCCCTTCACAGAGCCGCAGGTAGACTCATAGACTCTAAGGTCAGAAGGGACCTATATGATCATCTAGTCTGACCTCCTGCACAGTGCTGGCCACAAAACCTCACTGACCCACTCCTACAATGAACCTCAAACCCATAACTGAGCTATTAAAGTCCTCAAATCATGATTTAAAGACTTTAGTACAGCGAATCAACCAGCAAGTGAGCCATGCCCAATGCTACAGAGGAAGGCAAAAACCCCCCAGCACCCAAGCCAATTTGACCTGGGGGAAGATTCCTTCCTGACCCCAAATATGGCGATCAGTTAAACCCTTAGCATGAGGGCAAGCTGTCCCTCAGATCAGGGTTAGGGAGTTGAGTGTGTTAACACTTGCAGAGTGCTTCGAGATCCTTGGAAGGAAGATGCTGTAGGAGAGCAAAGTCTTGTGTTGCATCAGGGTGTGGTGATGGTGTAAGTACACTTAGGGAAAAGGCCAACCTCAATTACAAAGCATTGACTGGTGGTAAACTGAATCTGTGTAGAGTTTGGATAAATGGGTCGGTTCAGGAGGTGTTTTCCAGGGATTCCTTAGAGTCTGCTCTAGACTGACATCTGAGCTCATCTGGGGACCTGTAGCCTCCATTCTCAGCCACAGGAAATGGTCTAATCTTGTAGCTCTATGGGAGCAATAAGATGCAGGCTCTTCTGTATTGATGCAGAAAAGGTCCCGAGTACCCCGCAAATGGATACCTAGTAAATGTGCTTCTGTCAGAAAAGGGCAGAGATTACGGGGAGAAGCGCATTTCATCCCCATTTTGTAGCTACTGAGAGAGAAGGTAATGCTTAGTGTATGTGAAGAGTTCTAAGTTCTTTATTATGGGGATTTTATTTAATTTATTATTACATTGGTGAGCCTTACAGTGTTGTCAATTCTCATGATTTATGTCACAAGTTGCACTATATTGGAAGCTTCTTCTTGAGGCCCCTGCTCCTGGAGTCATGTAATTAGGTGAAAAACAACTTTTCTTGAAAAAATAGTTTTTCTTGATCTCATGGTTGCGGAGAAGAGCTTCAAAGTTGGTAAAGTATAACCCCGGGGCTCAATAATCAGAAGACCAGCACAAAATTACCTAATACTTTTTTTTAAAATTCGTATGATTTGGAGGGGATAATTGGGTCATGGTTTCTGAATGCTCAGGGCTGGCCAGAATGGTGTTACTTATTTATATTTATTAAAATTGTGTTTTCTTTCACATGCACTGAGGTAAAACAAGCAGTTTCAGATTATATGGCTAAGAATATTTCAGACTAAAGCAAATGACGCAGCAAGAGTGGATGTAAGATCTCCATGAGAGAGACGAAAACCCACAATGACTCACCCTCTAACAATGTGCAACACAAAATGGTGCCTGTCTCCCAGCTGGCCCCTGCACTTAGAAGTGAAGCACCCAGAAACCCAAGTGACCTCTCCTTTTGGTTACATTGCTCCATACACCACAATTCATGTATTATTCATTATTCTGTTATACCTTTCTATACACCGCCCCCCTCTTAATCCTGGAGGATCCCCAAGTGCTTTACAAGCTACAGCCGGTACATATGGCTCCTCTGACACGCAGCCAATTCTGCACTGAAGCCCAGCTATTGTTAAGTGCACGCTGGGCTGCCTGAGTGCCATAGGGAGGTTTGGAAATTTTGGCCAAAGACAGGGGCATGATCTCTTACTTTTGTATGAAAAGCAAGCTGGGCATCTCGCCATTCATGCAGAGCAGACAGGAGTATTGTCTTTGCTGAACTGCACCTCTGCTTCCAGAAAACACTGCGTAAGATGATGCCCCAGCTCAGGGGCACGAAGGGATGAGTCAGCTATGTCAGGATGTGAACCTGCTGACTCCAGGGCATATCATTTCAATACCTCAGGTTCTAACACAGGCAACCACCCCTTCTAACAATGAGATTTAATGTATTTCTAGCCACCCATCCTGAGTACCCTTCTCAGGCCAAAGTGGCAGTGCAGAATGCTTACGGGACTGAGTCCTTTGCAAGGACTTTCTCAAAAGCTTGACTGACTGAATCCCTGAATGTAGGCAAATTTGTGCAGTGACCCCTACACCTATCAGTCAAAGGGGATACAGTTTGAGCAGGAAAAATAGATTGGGCTTAACCTACTGAATCCACTGAACTCAGCCTGTTCCCAGCCCAGCCAAACATGGTAGTAAACCTTTCCTGGGTGGCACGAATGCTCTGAAGAGAGGGGGAGGCTGGTTATGCTCAAAGTGAATGGTTAGATTTCCTTCTAGCAGTCACAGTCAGTGAAATCTGAGTGAGAAGAGGCAGCTGTGACCAGCTGGGGGATATTTCTGCACCAGTTGATGAGTGCCATTGCTTAGTGAATCCCATGTTGTGGTTCTACCTCTGTTTTGACTGTATCCTGTAGCGTGTCTTTGAGCATCCATTTTGTAGCTGGAACTTGACACTTCCTGGAGAAACTAGCTAGAATGTGTCTTCACTGCCCATTTAATCCAGGCCCTTATCTGGGTTTTAGCCCAGTGCCCCACCATCCACACAGAAAAACCTTTAACCTGGGCTTGGAGGTGCTTTAAGCTCAAATCAGCCGGCTTGGCTAAGGAGGAAGGGCTTTGAGTTTGGGCTCCACTTCGACTCTAGTCCAAGTTAGACTTTCCCATGTGCTGATTCCATGTCTAACTCTGCAGCGATCAAGAGCCATTGGCATTGAAGGGCTATACCCCGGTGGGCTTGTTACTGGTAGGGCCATTGACTTGGAGGGACTCTGCCCAGATGCTGCTTGGAATCTGGAAATTCCCTAGTGAAAGCGCATGGTAGGAAAGGTGTTGGAGGTCGTTTTCAAAGAGGAATGCTCTCTAAGTGAAGGGGAAACCATTCTGCACTGCCGGAATTAAAATGGTCGAGCAAGGAAGGGCGGAAGTACTGCCTGATCTCTGCCTAAACCCAGGATGAAGGCACCGAGGGGGCCATAGAAAGGAACCTGCAGTTTTCCTAAAGTCTGCAACCATGGCACTATTCAAGAGGAAGTGTTTGTGCGGATTCAGGAGCTGCTTCCAGTCCTAACAGTCTCTGGAGTCTGCTCCGAGAGCAGGATGGAGATAGGTTCATGATGCTGACATACAGAACGTGCCCAGAAGGGGAACCCAGGCTCGATTCTCTCTCTCTCTGCTTGTTGCACAGTTGAGTAAAACAGCATGTTCCCTGTCTATAGTGCTAGAAGTACCATTCATGTTATGCACTGAACAGACCCTTTGCAAAACTAGTGTGTGTACTTATGTGGCTAAATTTTTCCACTTGTTCCCTTTCGGCTCCACTACTCCAGATGGGGCTGCATTGCATGTGGATGTGCATTTCATGCTTTGCTCTTTCCCTACAGTAATGGTCCAACCTGGAGGCTGTGTAGGCACAAAACAAAGCCTCTTTGCCTTTCCAAGGGCTTTGAAATTTACCATCTATTCATTTCCCAGTGTGACTGTCCACAGCAGACATGCACTGATGGATTCATTTCTGGGCACAATGCAGAATGACAGTATTGATCCACAAAGCTTTGTCCAGCTGGGCCCTGTGTGTTTTAGAGACCATCCTTCTTCCTTGGCTTTTATCCCAGCCATTGAGATGAACTGGACCCACTCAGCCTCAGTCCCAACCTCTAACGGCTGAGAATGGAAGATTTTTGCTTCAGTGCCTGCTCTGGAATAAACTTGCCCACAACACTTGGTGTGGCAGAGCCTCCCTTTGCCAACCTGAAGGGGAAATTAAAAAGACTCTTGAGCATTTTCAGAGGGGTGGGCAAGAGCTTGGTGTGCATGAGAAATGAGTTGTATCTAACATGGAGTCCATTTGTACTGAATCTGTATTTTAAAGTGTTCTTTTGCAGGAGCTGGAGACATTTGGTTGATGTATCGTGAAAACTACAATCCACCAACCACACCAGCCTGAGGTCTTCCTTTAAAGTTTCCCTATTAACTAGTTTGCATTAACCAGAACCACCCCACTTGTGAATATCTAAAAATTTGTTTTGTGGCCCTAACTGTTGAGTTTCTGTCAGGAGCTGGGTTTTGGCCACACTGCCAGTGGCTTACACAGAGCTGTTGTGACATCTTTATAAATTCTTTGGTTTTGGGGAACAGGAGAGGACCTCATGCCTCCTCTTTTACGTTAGCAGATTAGTTGTAGCATCTGCTATCATATGCATCTCCCTCAGGCTTGGGTCGAGAGCTTCTGGCTGCTACTTTGTTCCAACTGGGATCAGATGAATCCCTTAGCTGACATACATCAAGGGAAATCCACCACAGAATTAATGTACGAGCTGGTCTTGGAATAAGGGCTCTTGTTACTGTAGTTAAGGGCCCTGGCTTAGCCTCACAGATAAGATGGGAACTCTGAGCACCTTCCCAGTAACCGAGGGGACATTGATCAAAGACATTTTAAAGCTGCAGCAAGATGGTGTAAGTGAGGTGATTTCCCCCTTTGAAAACATCTTCAGAGACTGGGGAAGGACCATGCAGACCAGTTCTACTGGCCAGGGGCCACTGGAAGTGTTTTTTTGCTGCTGCTTTCACGGATCAGTTCACCTTCAGATAGTTTGTGGAAGAAGACCATGACCAAAGGGGCTCCCTAAAGGGAAAGGGTTCCCTTTCTCTATAAACAGAGTAGGGAGTGCCCCTGGAAAACAATGAAGCTGAATCCCTGGGGAGGCCAGATACTGCTTTGACACATCCTTTCCTCATGTGGTGGTGCATGAGTGCCCGAGTCTCACCAAAAAAGCCTGCACTCAAATCCTAAATCAATGGGAGATTTGACAATGCCTTTGATGAAACTGGTGTTACCATAGGGGTCAAACTTACAAACCAAATGCCCTCTCATAGTGGGGCAACCCCACTGAGCTGCTAGAGATGTACTAACATAACTGAGACTAGAATTGACCCTTGTCTCAGGGCCTACAGTTATGCTGAGAAGGCTGGCGTGTGGAGAATTCAGAGAGCTTTCTAGACACAGTGGACTAAATTCTGTCTCCAGTGGAGTTCATTTGAGCGGAAAGTTAAAACTAAGTAAATACTGAGTAAGAGCCTTGGGATGTGGCCATTTCTTTCCGTTGTCTTTAAAGAAAACCTTTCAGTTTTATATGGAGTTTGCCTCTTCCTGGCTTTTTTATGACTTTTCACACTCTTGTGCCATTTAAAGATTTGTTACCAGGTCTCTGCACAAACTCAGCTGCTAGCTTTGTTTAATTTCAAATGTTGTCCACATCAATTGGTTAAGGAACGATTTGTTTGATGGACCTAAGATTGCAAAACCAAAGGAGTGGTTTGATTTTTCACGTCCTTTTCTGCCCTAAACTGTGTTCTGTAGTGCTCCATTGTGCCTGCCATCAGACAGCTTCTGTGTTCCATCCAAGAGGTGGTTGCACTTCTGTGATGGTTAAAATCATTTCTGTTGTAACATGAAGGTAGAAAATGCTATTTGGGATTAGTCGGGTCTCTAGGACCCACCACATAGTATGGAGTAAGGCATAGTTGGAAGCGTCCTAAGCTGACAGCTGGTGTGAGTAGGTGTAACTTTGCTGGGATGGCTGTACCTGATTACGCAAGTGGTGAATTTGGCCTCTAATCTCTAACAATAGCCTGGAAAGCCACATGCACAGACACAAAAATAAGAAGATCAAGCATCAAAATGGCAAAAAGGGGAAGGACGCAATGAAGGTGAAATATCAAAAGGGGAGAGGAAGTGCATAGCGAGAGAAAGGGAAACAGATGAGAGAACAGCAGGAAGTGACCTCACTGAGCCAGGATTGGGGTGGAGAATCCAGCAAGGGAGATGAAAGGGAAATAGGAAAAGGATACAGATGGGACAGGCGGTGCTGGGGCGTCAGCCGTCTTCATGTTCCAGCTGTCTCTGCTTGCAACGGTGCCCGGGTCCAGCTGTTATACTCACATACAGATTCAGTGCTCTCCTTGTATCCTGCAAACAATAGGCTGGATTGAGCCCAGGGTTATGCCAGCTCCTGCCAACATCACCCCAGGTGCTGGTGAACTGATTCAGTTCATTACCTCAGCAATGGGACCCCACTTATGCCTTTTGCCCCCCTCCCCTGAAGTTTCTATCTGTCATCCGCCCTCTGAGTGGGCAACATGGGGCCAGGGTAGCACAGGATTTCCCTGCCCCCGCCACCAAGAGTGGATCTGGCCCCATAGCTTTACTGCTTCCAGATGCCCTGGGCCTTATTCTATGCAGAGACTCTTCTAATTCTGTTGGTGGGAGTTGGCTGAGCCTCTGTCCTCTCCATACCATCTTTGGAGAGCTATCTGGAGCTCACTTGAATGAGCAGTGCCCTAACTAGGACAATGGATGATTGTCTGGTCTCAAAGGATTTGGAGAAAATGCATTGGATGGAGCAGAGATGGCATGTGGAACAGACCATCCTAACCACCTTGGATGTGAGATCTGAAGATGTCTCGACTGAGGTGTTGTCTCCTGTTGTAGTCAGCTTTCTATGCTGATCCAAGAGCCCCTGGGGAAGTAAATCTGATCTGGGTATCAACAGCTCAGGTTCAGTGCAGATCAGACATTTTTGCTGACACTTTCAGCGCATTACAGAGCCATCTTCCCAGAACTACAGGTGTGTTTCAAGAAAGCTTGTGAAGTATACCTTCCACTGCGCAGAGCAAAGACTTGTACGGACAGTGTCCTGAAACTGGGACCTCCTAGTGCAAGGAAGCACAACTGACTCTGGCTGGAGATGCTGTTTACTGACATGTTTGTACCTGGGCCAATGGAAAAGAAACTCCCCTAAGCAGATTGACTGTTTTCCCCATGAAGAGGTGTGTTTTGTTGAAAACCAGCCTTGTAAAATCAAACAGACAACAACAAAGCATATCTGTCATAGAAAACACTTTCTTCCCCATTTGTTTTCACAGAATGGTCCATGATCCTTTTATATCAACCTAGTTTTCCAAATGTTTATGGACACTTTTCATTTACCCCCAAAGCTCACATTTTTCCATAAGGAAAAATGTGGATTGTGAGCAGGGCAAGCAAAAAGTGATGGGAGATTTTGAAAATATTAATAAAAATTATGATTAAAAGGCCAATTAAAATGTATAATGGAAAACTTTATGGAAAAATGAAAAGCAGGTCCCTCTTGCAAAACTGGAAACAACTTCAAAATTTCATAATAGTTTTGCAAAATCTTTTCCCCATTTTCCAGCCACCTCTGGTGTATACTAAGCTTTTGGGGCAAGAGAGCTTTGAAAACAGGGGTCTTTTTCTCCACCAGAAAAAGATTTTTCAGTTCTAAAATTGGATTTAGAAGATCATCTTCCCTGTTAAGATCCAAAGGGGTAGCAGTATTAGTCTAGTTCAGTAAAACAAACAAATAAGGATTTTCTCCCATGAAAGCTCATGCAAAAAATAAATTTTAGTCTGCAAGTGCCACAGGACTCGTTTGTTTGTTTTTCTTGTTAAGGGCTCTAAGTTCTCTCAGAAATGCTGCTATCCAAAAGCTAATGCCTGCAGGAGCCCCTGGTGCCTTCTCCAGCAATGTACTGGAACTGGAGACTATTCAGAAATAGTCCCTTAGGCTTCACCTGAATCTGTCCCTAAACACATGAACATAGGCATATACAAGCATGGGTGTTGAGCCGTGTATGGTATGAGAGAAACCAAGGAGCTAGTTCTTACAGTGGCTTGGGGAAGGAGCTAGAAATCATGGCTACTGGGTTCTGTTCATAGCTCTGCTGCAAACGAGCAGTGTGTCCTCAGGCGAGGAGTTCAAAAGCTCCCTGCCACCATTAGCCCATTAGGATACAGGGATGAGCCTCACCTACCTCCTCAGGCTTAATTAACAAGTGCCTTCTGCAGTGAAGCTGGGAGAATCGTTTCACCACTGGAAGTCACTCCATTGATCTAACAGGCAATTTTGTTTGTTTTCTTTATAAATTAAAAAGACCCCAAATTTCAAAAAGTGGGGAGCACCTCCAATGCCCGCTGAAGTCACTGGACTCTGGGAGTGCTCAAGTCCAGTTAGGCTCAAAATGACCTAAATGAGGTGCCCAAAATCAGGGGCCACTTTTGAAAATGTTGGCCAAACTCGACGCTTTCTTTGCCTTAATGTGTTGCAGGCTCACAGTCATCCTGCACTGGCTCTTCTAAATGTAAGGTGCAGGTTTCTCATCCCAAAACTCGTAGCCACAGCAAGGTGATAGCTTTTGGGTCCTGAGGTGGCTGATCCGTTACAAAGGCATTAAAATAAAGTTATTTTGGGATATAGGGTGAGCCTGCAAACAGCTATGGTACTTTCATCCTGAAGAACATGCCAATGGGCTTGGCAAATTTTCGCCCCAGACTTGAAAGTCAAGTTATAGTCCTTGCAGTGAGTTCCTAGTAGAGTTGGTGAGTCTGCACTGCCATGGACAGTGACTCCTAGTGACTTCATGCACTGGGTGGCTTCTAGACCTTTGTGTAGCTGTGGTTATAGCTCATGAAAAATATTAGCAATCGCTCTTCCAAGACTACACTAGAAACATCATTCAGAGAGATGCATTTACTTTGTGCTGCCCCTATGGATGCCTTTCTTACTCCACTCATACACATTGGGACAAAGCATAGAAATTGGAAAAAGTGAACCAATCAAAAATGTGTATATATGGCCTGAAGAAAGGATGTGTTAGGGTGGGGAGTTTATTGTCTCAGCTGTGTGGTGAGTATGTTACTTATCAGTGACTCGAGGAGTGAGTAATGCATTGCAAAACCAAACCACACCAGAAACTCTGTACCATGCTCACCTCATCACATGTTCTCCCTGTCTGTACCTGAATGTTGTCCACCAGTGAAACGCAGCTACTTTTTGGGTGGGACGTAACAGATGTCTTGCAGTGTAGACAGCAACAGTTTAAGACTGGGAGTAAAGAACAAACCCAAGATGGAATTTGGCCAGAGAGCATTGGTTAGCATCTTTATTTTACAAATTGTGTTAACGGCCCCACCGCAGAGTTCAGGCTGCTTTGACCTGGCCACCCCAGGCCTGAACGGGCCTGATCCAGGGCCTGGGGACAAGGTGGCCTCTGTTCAGGCCTGGAGTGGCCAGTTCGAGGCATCCTGAACTCCCCAGAGCAGGCCCTTCTGCAGGAGCATTGCTGCCCTGGGAAAGGATGCGGGGCACCGGCCCAGGCCCTGCTCCCTACACGGAGGCCACGCCCCCTGGCCGCAGACCACACTGCAGCCGGGGATAGGGCTGGGAGCAGCTGTGGCGGCCGCGGGAGGCTGGGCCAGGATCCCCAGCTGGGGTTGGGAGCAGCTGCGGTGGCTGCAGGCAGCTGGGCCCCAGATCTCTGGCCCAATCCGGCTGGAGACCTGGAGAGGTGGGGCCCCGCCAGACTCGGGGCACTGGCACCAGGATTTGGGGCACGGGCCCTGCGTGCCTGGTACCAGCAATGCCCCTGCCCTTCCAGGGTCCTGCCTCCACAAGCTGCAGCTCTGTGCCAGCTGCTCTTGGGAGGGACAGTTGGCTGGGGTAGGTGGGACAGCGCTGCTCCATCCCACCAACAGAGGGAGGGATGGAGGGACCACGCCCTGCCTGCACACCCCCTGCCAGCGCTAGGGGCTGCGAAGCAGCTGGGCTGCTTCTGGCTCGTGTGGTTGTTGTGGGAGGGTGGGGGTGACCCTAGCACCCTGAGAGTCGGGGGCCTGCACCAGCTGGGAGCCCCCTTATTCAGCCCCTATGCTGGGGCCAGGTGGGAGTCCCTGGAGCACACCTGGCTCCCTGGAGGAGATGGTCAGGGAGCCACAGGTGGCTCACTGAGCCTGGGTTGCAGATCCTCAAACTAGGCTATTTTCCATCTTCTCCTGGCCTAACTTGACCCTCTGTGGAACCAAACAGGAGTGTAGCTCATGTTGTCATGGATGCTTGTGTAAAGCAAGTTGCATAGATGCTTGTGATAGTGGAGATTGGACTGGGTCAACCCCCTGCTCCAGAACTCCCTGGATTTGATCTGTTTGAAGTCTGAGTTTTGCTGTGTGGGGCTCTCTCTGCTCTGACTCATTGAAAGTCCACCTACAGTGTTTAGATGTCTCTTTCTTTCCTAGCAAAAAAAACAAGGGGTATGTCCACACAGGCTTCTTATTTCGAAACAACAGAGGTTGTTTTGAAATAAGAAGTGACATGTCCACACGATGCACCATTATTTCAAAACTGTTAAACCTCACATCTAATCGAAATAGCCATTGTTTCAAAACAACGGCTTTCGGACACATTGTTTCAAAACAACACCATTGTTTTGAAACAACTGTTTCAAAACAACATGTCCAAACGGCCTTGTTTCGAAATAACCATTTTGAAACAACAGCTATTTCGAAAGCACACTTTCCCTTAATTTGAATTAACAAACTGTTAATTCGAATTAACTTATTTCAAAATAAGGACTTTATTTTGAAATAACTCATTTCGAAATGGGTTATTTCGTAATAATGATGTATGTGTGGACATAGCCAAGGAGTCATGTGGCACTTTAAGACTAACAGATTTTTTTTTCACATGAGCTTTCATAAATCTGTTAGTCTTAAAGTGCCACACGACTCCATGGTTTTGTGGGTTGTTTTGTATTTTTTTTTTTTTTTTGCTGGACTAGACTAACACGGCTATCCCTTTGGAAATTGTTTCTTTCCTGCCTGTTCCGCCCCATAGCTGGCCCTTAGATTTTGGTAGGACATGCTCTGGGGGCATAGAAAAGGAAAGGGGCTGTGCCTGATCATCATGTTGTTGCAATGGGCCAACTTGACATGATATCCTTGTGACTATGTGACTTCATAGGACCTCTTTAGTGAGCAGGTGTTCAAAGGTGCCCATCCTAAGCTTCAATAGCTCCTGAGTGGGTCTGCTCTTCTCCCCAGCAATTAGTGGTGGCTCCCAGGCCTCAAAGCTGCATCTCTTATGCGTGGCCGTGTGAAATGTAGAGGGCTACATCCACCTCCCGAGGCCAAGCTAGACCCAACGTGCTGGAGGAGGCTAAGTGCCAGCAAGGGCCGAGTCACAGAACTGGTGGCTGCTGCCTCATGACTCCCAGCTTGATGGCCTGGTTAGAGCCCTGTTGAGAAAATCTCCCCTGGCAAGCCCCTCTTGAGAGCTCTGCGTCCTACCCTGTGCAGCCATGCTGGCTGGGCTATTTTCACACACTGTGCGTGCCCAGAGAGGGGTGGTAGAAATAACCTCAGGGACAACAGCCACTCCTGGGAGGGAAAGTCCAGGGATTTGTTTTGCTGAAGCCATGGCATATGTTAAGAAAACATGTGCTGAAGATTTCCGTTCAGTTCAGTTTGCACCCTCAGGCGATGAAGAAACTCGAGGCGTTTCCCCCCCATTGCTACTTCTGGGGAGTGAGGGTGGTGGTGGTGGTGGTGTTACTGTGCTGGGCTCTGGGGAGGAGCCTGCTTCCTGAGTTGTCTTTATAAAAGCTTCCTCTGTGACTCAGAGGCCTCTGAGCTGCTTTCCCCACCCCTTCCCAGCTACGGAGCCTTAAATAATTGATACTCTGATAAATAATAGATCTTGTATTTGCTTCTTTGCTTTTCTCTGCCTTTCCACGCATGCCTGTGCTTCTAGAACGGCTAGACTGAATTAGGGTTAGAGTGATTCTGGCTTTGTGTGTGTTAGCGTTTAGAGTGATTGTGTGCGTGTGCACGCATGCATGCATTAGGGTTACAGTGATTCTGGGTTGTGTGTGGGTGAGTGTGCACGTGTGTCCAGCCCAGCTGAGCTGTATTAGGATTAGAGCAATTCTAGCTGGCTGGGTGCTGGGTAGGCGTGTGTTTCCAGCCTGGTTGTGTTGCATTATCCTGAGAGAGAGAGACAGAGCAAGAGTGTGTGTGTGTGTGTGTTTTTCCAGCCTGGTTGTGTTGCATTAAGGTTAGAATAGTTGGGGGGCGGGAGGGGAGCTGGGGCAGGGAGACCAAAGTATTGCAGAGGCAGAGAGGGAGCATGCCGGGGAGATAAAGGACTGGTTTGATGTGTGTTCATGTGGCGGGGCTGTTTTGCCTCACATGCCTTTCTCTCTTGCTTTATTTTTTTTCCTGGAGTGAAGCCTGGCGCCAGCAGTCTGGAACCAGCCTGACAAGCTTTTGAGTTATGGAAAGCGGGAGGGGGGAGGAGAGAGGGAGAGCGAGGCGGAGGGGAGCGAGGCAGCTGGGCTGTGGATTATTACAGAAGAACAAGAATACACACAAGGGGCTCTGGAGGTGGGGGTTTGGGGGGGCTCGGGGGATGCAACCAGTTTCTAGCAACCATTTCAAAGGGCATTTTTGTCTGGGGGGAGTGGGGGGGGGTGGGCAGAGGGACTGAGTCATTCCGGGCATCAAGCGCAGCACTCGCTGTGTCGGGAACAAGAACGTTTTTTAAAGGGCTTGTAGAGATGTGGGGTTTATAAATAGTGCTTAGAGGAACTGCAGTCCCTTGGCCGGGGCTCAGCCTCTGCACCCCATTAGGACATTCCTCTCTGCTGAACCTTGACGCTCTGGTCTCTCTCTTCCTTCTCGGCTCCCAGGCTGCTGTCCAATCCTTTCCCCCTTCAGAAAAGAACTTGGCTTCCTTTCATCTCATGTTGCCCCCTGCCTGCCCACAGGCCCCTTAGCTCCATGGGGCACTTGGATCATGGGCTGCTGATAGGGAGAACAAAGGAACAGCAGTTGTCTAGAGCCCAGCTGGCAAGAATTTGAGCATCTAGGTGGCTGAAGGGGTTCTGAAGGGCACCGACCTGTTAGAGCGCCTGCTGACTAGCCCTCCTGTCTGTGGCCTGTCAGTGGCTGCGGTTGGAGCCGCCCTGTGCCACCTCAGCATATCTGAAACGGCTCGCCTTCCCCTGCCTGTACGCTGGGAAATCGCTCTGGCAAAGCATGGCTTTGTCAAGGCAATCGCGGTCAAATGCAGATGGCCGGGCATGTTGCCTGGCGGTGTCTATCTCAGGGATGTGTGTGTTTCCAAACAAAAGGGGACCAGAGGCCTGGGCAGGGCAAGGCTCCAGCAAGTAAGTTAGTAGTGAGGTGGGTGTTTTGAGATGGCTCTGCAGAGGCACTGTCATGGTTGGGGCTGCAGGTGTCAGGAAATGCAACCACCATGTGTAATCTATCCATGAAGGCTGCCTTATGTGTGCTGGTTCAGTATTTTCCATGGCACATGAGAATATGTAACGGGAGTCTCTAAGGCCATACAAGTACCCATTAATGAGACACATACCTTCCCCCACCTCCCAGGTGCTTTCTCTCATCCATGTACACATGCTCTTTCATGTTTGTGCTCTTGGTCTCTCACACACTCTCTCTCACTCATGCTGTTGCATTGTTCCGGTGGGAGATCTTCACTTCATTCCTCTGTGTCCCCAGAAGGCAGTAGCTTGTGTGTCGCCAGGGTCAAGAGAGTGAAGGTTGGGCGTTGGAGAGAGGGAGGCAATTTTGGTCCAGCTGTTATACCTCTTTTTTTTTTTTTTCCTTCCCTCCAAGCTTCTTTAACTCAAATGTTTGGTGACTGTTTTGGAGAAAGATCCTCTTTGTTAAAGATTCAGCACCCCAGACCAGCGGGTCTCAACCCCTGTGTCAGGGCACATTACTGTGTCACCACACAGCAGTAACTGTGTCACAGACAGCCAGGGAGATGGCTGGATTTGGCCTGGAGCGGGTGATCTGTTGTGCTCTGTAGGGTCATGAAATACCACCAAGCGTGTCATGAACAACAAAAGGTTGACAACCATTGCCCCAGACTGTTAAGTAAAGGTGTGAGAACTGCCAATATATGTTCTCCTAGAACCCAAAGAAGACTTCCAGCAAGCCAAGGAAGGCAAAATTTAACATTTCTGATATATCAAAGGTGAAAACCAAAAGGAAATGTATTATATATTAAAACAAAACAAACAAACAAACAAACAAAAAAACCACCAAAAACCTTAAACTGTTCAGGCTTTCTTCTTCTATTACAGAAAGCCAGAAAGGCACAAGCCCAGTTTTTGAAACCTCATTTGTAGGTTATCTGTAAGCTGTAGTTCTCAGCAGAAATGTTTCCAAACCTGCTTTCTTCTCTGCTTCCATCCAGCCAAATGTTACCCTCCCCTGTTTGCTGTTTCTGGAATATGGGTCTCAGTGTCCTACAGCTGACTTGGTGATTCAACTAATCCACTATTTTGTCTCTGACTATGGCCAATGCTGGGAGATTTTAGAAAATGTAAACTCAAAATGCCGCAGTGCTCTAGAACAGTGGTTTTCAAACTTGGGGTTGGGACCCAGTACTGGGGTGCAGACCTTCAGGCACTGGGTCATGGCACCCCATGCTGCAACTGCCAAAATACTAGAGTGCATTTCTCATAGATGTAATTGCGGTTTGTGGGCATAAATGATTTTTTTCCAACTGGGTTCCAAGGAAAAAAAGTTTGAAAACCACTGGTCTAAAAAGACCCGAGGCAGATACTATGCTGTGCTGTACCTAACGGAAAAATTATACAAGACATAGGAAAACTTCTTCCAGGCCCTAGCTGGTGATCAGCTTGCTTCTTGAAGCATGAGGATGGGTGTCAAATCTTGTCATTTTACTTTAGCTGCTGTAACTGGGCATCTGTCTGATTCATGTGGATTTTAAAGGACCTTACTGAACCAGCTGAATTTGTTTGTTTGTTTGTTTGTTTTAAATCCCACAGCACTGAGTTCCACAGCTTAACAGTCCATGGTTAAAGTAACTTGTTTCCCCACCTTACTCCCTTTAAAATTAGTTGCTGCTTAAATTCTTTGTTTTGGACAAATCCTAATATAGCTACAAATATGCTGAAACAGGCCAGTGATGAACAAGTTGTTTAAAAAAAAAAGTTACATAATAGTAATAAGCCCAGAAGAGTACCTATACACATGTTTACGTTCACGAATATTGTAATACCCAACACTTATCTCAAAGCAGGCACTCGCACAGCATTGGGAAAAGGAAGACAGTATCATTATGCCATTTACAGATGGGGAAAGAGAGGCAGAGAACGGAAGTGACTTACCTGTGGGTTGCTCAGCAACCCAGGGGCAGAGCCAATAACAGACCCCAGGTCTGCTGAGTTGTAGTAGAGTGCACTAGCTGCTAGGAAATACTGCTTCACTTTAACAGCACAGGGTATGTCTAGGTGCTTCCTGGCTATTGTTATACTTTTTCTCAAGGCCCAGCACAAAAAACAAAGTCACTTTCTTCATCCCTGTTGTGCAGTGGAAGCAGTAGCACATGGGGTCTGTCTACAATGCAGTCAAACATCCATGGCTGGCCCATGTCAGCAGGGCTATAAAATGTGAGGGAGGGTCTGTCTGGGTTGCAGCCTAAGGTCACATGTCCACACTGCAATTTTATAGCCCCATGAGCTTGAGTCAGCTGCCAAGAGCCTGGAGTGGGTGCTTTATTGCAGCATCGACACAACCGCTAAGGCTTGCCCAGTCAGAGTCAAGCCCTCTTTGGTGCCCAGCTATGTTGCAGTCAAAGAAGCCAGCAGGAGAGAGCCAAACAGCACACCCTCTGGAGCCAAGGGTTGGAAATAAAATGTCATTCTGGGGAGCGGGGTAGGGGGGAGGCATCTTGGAGAGACCTCACCTTTCATATTCTAATGTCTTCCCTTTGCCTGATTTGTGAGCTCGCCCAGGCTCCTGCTGGGAATTCTCTGACTGAGGCACACGCTGCTGGCCGTCCCTCAGTAAATTACACAGAGATATAATGAAGGAGGAGAAATCAGTTACTCTGTGACTGAGCCTCCCCAGGGGATCTTAATTCAAATATTTGTGGAGCTGAGCAAGTGGGGCATTGGAGGAACCATGGAGCTGGAGCGGCTCCTGCCAGGTCTCCCCAGGTGTGAGGTGGAGGGGAGGAGAGAGGGAGATGTCACTCTGGTGAGCCTCCTTAGGAAATGCAGCCCAGAGTTCTCCCGATTCAAACTACTGGCCCTGCATGGTGGCAGCACTGAGTGGTCCAGATTTTTAGTTCAGTACCACACGGAGTGAGGCAGGCTGGCTTCTGCCAATGTGCTGGAAGGAGGGAAGGCTGGAACCTGCAGGGCACTTCATGCTACTAGGTATGATGTCCTGCAGAGCAGAGAGGGGCAGTTCCACTAACTCTGGTTGCACAGGGCTAGAAAGCCCATTGCTTCTGTAGCGGCTTGGCTAGTCCTTGCCCTGTGCCTTGTGCAGTTGTAGTTGTGTACATCAGTGCAAAGTGAGTGCTGATTGCTGCCACTCTGATTCGTTAGTGTTGTACACCCACCTTCCACTGGTGCAGATGGTTACCCAAGAGCCTGAGTGATGAAAATCCAGCCCTAGTTACTTGCAGTAGACAGGGCTCTGTGCCTACAGGGAAGTTCACAGGCATGCTTCAGTGTGTACTGCCTGCCCCACTTTGGCTTGGACTCTGTGGTGCAGGGGTCTCAAACACACAGCCCGTGGGCCACATGCGCCCCTAAAGCTATTTCTTGTGGCCTGTGACAACAAGATCGTTCCTGATATTTGCAGTATCATTGTATGAAAAGGTTTCAGTGGTGCAGCCCTTAGGCTAACGTACTAGTCTTCATGCGGCCCTCTACTAGTCCTCATGTGGCCCCCATGGTGATTTAAGTTTTAGATCCTGCTGTAGTGGCACCCAGAGGTGGGAGAGGCAGCAGAGAATGAGAGGAAGGCATTACTGTATAGTCAGCATCTGTCTTTGTTTCCTCCTTACTCCTTTGTTAGAGCTAGAAAAGAGCATGGCCACTTCAAGAGTAGGACTTCCAGATATGAGGTGGGGTTCCCTGCCACTGTTCCTCTTCCACAGGCATCCCCCCTACTGTGTTGGGCCTCATTCAATGACAGAGCAGCACCCAGGGACACTCTTAGGAAGTGGCAGAGTCTGACAGGTTGTTTGGAACATCAGCCTCTGGGCCCCAGAGTCCAATAGGACCTTGACCATTGGGATGACAGAGTGCTGGTCTCGGTGAGGAAGAAATTCTCACACTCTGTTTTTAAGGAAACTAGCTGGTGCCAGCTCCCTCTGCCCAAAAGCAGGCTCAGGCAGTTATGCACTGCTCTGCAATCGTGACATAAAGAGCCGGTGGCATTTCTGAGTCTCCCATGCATGTGGGAGGTTGGGAACTCAGTGGATCCAGGGCCCATTGTGAAACAGGCCAACTGGCTATCTGGCACCAGCAGCCCAATGCCACAGTGGCTTTCCCAAGGGCACATAAACTACACTTGCTGGCAGCAGTGATTTGGATCTTGTTCTGGTGCTTTCATGTATTCTTTGGCTTCCTCTGCCAAACTAGTCCCTGTTTGGAAAGTTGGGGCATATAGGAGACCCTTGCCACCAGGTGCAGGTGGGTCAGAATACCCTATGAAAAGAACAGATCCAGCAGAGGAGAAGGGTGAGTCAGAAGGGAGCAGCACAGGCTTCCAGCCACTGAGAAACTAGTTAAGGCCTGCGACTAATCCAAGTCACACATTTGCTTTGTGCTCTTTTGCGATCAGATTCCACACCGTTTGAGCCATGGAAAATACAGCCATTACAGAGTTGTACAACAAGATGTGCACCCATGCGCTTTGCACACATGAGCAACATACATGCATCTCATACACACATTATCATGGATACTACCACTGGTTTTCTTGCACACTTGCTCCCATGTAATCTCAAGCATCAACATATGCATGTGAATCACATTTGTGTGCCCGCACAGTTATCCAAATGTACAACAAACCAGATCCATGCATTATGTACATGCAACACTGGTGCCCACGTGTATATACTCCCACATTCTGTACATGCAATCACACACACACCCATCATGCACGTAGGCATCAGATCTGTGAACACAGATGCATCAGATGCTCACAGGTCATGCACATCTCATGCAAACATACATGACTACATCCATAGACACAGAACAGGCAGCTAAATCTGCACACACACAGACTCAGACAGAATCTGCAGTACAGCAACTGTTTGGAAAGAGAGAAAAAACTCAGCTTCAGCCCAGGGAGATGGGGGGCGGGAGTGGGGGGAGAGGAGAGAATGACAGACTGCAATCCCCCTTGAGTGCCTGTCCTCATGAATATTAATAAGGTGGTAATTAAAATGCAGGGACACAGCAGGATGGATGCAGGCACTGCCTTCGGAGCGCTGGGAACGGGGGGAGCGCGTCTTTCCAGGCAGGTTTTGATTCCGTTTCTCTGATGAAAAGAAGAAAACGGAGCCTTCAACTTTAATCAGTTTAGAGTTTTTTTGACACGACATATCTTTAATTGCTGATATTTCTGCTTTCCCGAAACTCGGCTGTACTGTCTCCAATCTAACCGGAGATAACGAACCACAACCAGTGCTGTGGCTTCGTGCCGTTTTTATTTCTCTAACTTGTTTGTGAGTTTCCTGGGGTTTCACCTCTCAGTCTGAGGTCATAGTTGATTTGACTCAGCCTTTGGGGAACTGGGAGATGGAAGGTGCCTTTCAGCTGCTCTTTCCACACACACCCCCACCCAATTTTAAGAAATCTTGGCATTTCTGGCTGCTGAGAGGTTACCCTCTGCCTTGCCCTGCAGCCATGAAGATTAGAGAGGCCAAAATATGGAACTGAACCTTTCTGTCACGAGTATGGCATTCTCTGCTCAGTCCTTTATAGTGGTTTGCACACACTGTTGAATGCAATGATTGGGGGTGAACAGACACATCAAAGGAAGTTTCCTCTGCTGTCAAGTACAGAGGAGACTCTTCTATCCAAGGATGGGCTCTGTTTGGTGGGCGAGGGGCTGTGGGACAGGACAAGCTTGAAAGAACACTGAGATGAGACCTTTATCCTGGTTCCTCCAGGTAACCCAGTACTAGAGGAATAGAGTGGGTTTTATCCCTCCTAGCCACTGAGATTTCTAGGTCATGTTTGGGTTGTCTGGAGAAGTATGAGGCAAGGAAGCTCAGGGCTCTTTGAATGTGAAGCATTATTAATTACTTTCTCTCTTTCTTTGCAAGAAGAAGGTCAGTTCAGATCGGAGGTAGGGGCCGGTATTGTAGATGTCAAACAGACCAAGATGGGATGGAACAAGGAATTTCAATTCCCCCTTCATCCAAGAGAGTGAGGGCTGGGGTGCCATTGCAGAGCTGGGAGGAGAGCTGTTGGAGGGCTGGACATCCCAGTTGCCCCAGGAGAGGGTGACAATTCTGGATAAGGGAAGGTTCCTCAGAGGAAGAGTTGGAGCCAGAATCCTTCAGGTGGTTCCTGGGCAAAGTGGCCGGTGTCCTTCATTGTTGACAGCTATGCTGATGGGCCACTAAAGCCCTGAGACCTTCAGTGTTAGTTCTGTGGAGCCCCCAAGTAAGCGTGTAAAGCCAGTTTCTGGGAAGCTCTGGACCTACAGTGAGAAAAGACACCATGTGCTCTGTTCTTTCCCAGGAAACAGCAATATTCTTCAGTGATACTCTGCCAACATATGGACCTGCCTTACCTTCATGCCAAGGGAAGGTCTAAGATCTTGCACCCTTACTTCCCATACAGCCCTGAGGCTTGGTCTCCTCCAAATGTGAATTCTTGAGCTGAGCAAGGTGGTCTTTCTAGCTGGTATGAAGAAGCAGAAGAGCTGGAGCTCACTTGATTGCTCATTACTTGGTCTATGGTGCTCTGTGCAAGGAGTGCCAGGGCAGCTCTGCCATTCACTCATGGGAAGAACAAATATTTGAATGTAAAGGGAGCTTGGAGATCCAAAGGCAGAGCCCCACTGGTCTCTTTTTTTTTTTTCCTACAGTCCTCTTTGTGTGTTTGAAAGGAGGGGTGTATAAGGGGAGGAGGCTGTCCTTGGAGGAGAGGAAGGAGAATCAGGCTTCCCCCCACCCCCCCAACCCATCTCTCTTCCCCTGCCCATTTTTACTAAGAGGATGCTGTCATATTTAACCCAAGACAAGGATGTCTTGGTTCTGTTTCTGGTCTTAATCCAGACTCATTGTGTGGACAAGGGCAATTTGCTTTATCTACTTGCATCTTTAGTTTCCCCATCTAGGAAACCAGTGATGTAGCTAAGATACACTGATGCTATTTTCACCTTCTGGACAGATGGCTTAAACTCCCTCAAAGTTTTTTACCCTGATTTCAACAGCCATAACCTAGCTATTAAAGTCTTTCTGGAACACTTCCAAAGTAACATCAACTTCCTGGATGCCACAATCAGCTTCAGTAATAGAAACCTAAAGGTAACCATGTACAAGAAACTCATGGATCACCGCACCACCTTCATAGATCTGGTAACCAACCCAAACACACCAAGAAATCTGTTACCTATATTTAGGCCCTCAGATATCACAGAATGCATTCTAGATGTAAGGGATACACACCGGAACACACTCAAAATCACCTTCACCAAACAAGGTCACTCTACCAGAGAAGTTGAGATCCCACCAGGGAATGTGCCAACCAAAGACCCCAAGAGAACCTCCTTCAGCCCAGAAATCAAATTCTGACTGTGCACCCCTCTTCACCTACCACCCCCACTGGAACCCAGACAGGGTATCATCAAACACTACAACCCAACTCAATAGGGGTGCTATCCTGAAAGAAATCTTTCTCGAAGCCCCACTTCTGACCTTCAAACAGCCCTGCAACCTCTTTGACCTCATCAGAAGCAAGCTATCGACAGACCAGGACAGAGCAACCAAACTCAGTATCAGATCCTGCCAAAACAGCAGATGTAAACCTGCAGACATGTCTCCACTACTACAATAACAGCCCAGAACACACCTTTCAAGATCTTTGGATCCTCGGCCTCCACGTTCCTCTAACAACATGAGGTGTTCCTTATCCATTGCAACAAATGCCTCAACTGTGCGGGTGAAACCAAACAGTCACTGCACTCCGAAGTGTACTCTCACAGGGCAATGATAAGAGACAAAAGCATTCTGTCCCCTCTGGGAGACACTTTGAACAAAACGAATGCTCTCTAGCAGCCCTTCTTCTCAAAGGAAACCTGCACAATACTTTCAAAAACAAGCCTGGGAGCTTAAATTCGTAACTTCGCTAGACACTAAAAGTCATGAATTGAACAGTCACTGGATTTATGGCTTATTACAACAATTTGTAGTAACCCACTAACCCCCTCTCTCTTCCTCTCATGGCTGCAGAGGTCTTAATGGGACACTGCCTTGAGAGAGGACCCTTAGCATATGTGTTAACTACTTTGTGTTAAACAATCTGTTCAATCTTGCTGTTTGCTGGGATGCTCCGAGTACCTTTCCCAGACCAGAAGAGCTCTGTGTGGCTTGGAAGCTGGTCTCTGTCACCAACAGAAGTTGGTCTGATGAAAGATATTCCTTTCCCCACCTTGTCTTAATGTTGAGATCTTCAGCTGTGCGAAGTGTTGTTACTGTGGTTTACTAAGACCCACCCCACCACCCCTTCTGGTATCAGGAAGGTTTATTAGCAGCACATAGCCACAGCCAAGACAGAGGGCAGAAAAAAGGACAGGGGTCGGAGAATTAAACCTTTCTGAAGATATGGCTATTAAGGGATAGGACCACCTAGCGATTGGTGCAGAACCCATGGGGGAGCACCCTGCAGTGTCACACCTTCTCAAGTCCTGCAGTCCCTTCTGTGGAAAGCGAGTCATTCTGCAGGCCTCCTCCTAGCTAATGCTCCCCTCTCAACAACCCAACCCTTCTCCATAACCAGAGCATCTCCCTCATGCACAACTCACAACTACAAGGTGGGCGTGATTGCACCTACTTCTGCTTGCAGGCCTGTGTGTGCCAGCTCCTACGTAGCCCATCATCCCTGGGAAAGAGCGGCCAACCTCCAGAGTGGCACATGGCACCCGTGTTGAGCAGGGTGGATTGGCATGAGTAGGGTGGATTGGCAGAAGGTTGCTCTGCCCTCCTAAGGCCTCACAGGAGGAGTGAGAGAGAAGGAGCAGAAAAAGAGCAAGGAATATTTTCGAGGTAACATTGGTGCATCTATTATGGAAAGAAATTTCTGTTTATCGTATTTTCCAAAGCACCAGGTAAGTTGTCATGTTCTGTCTCTGTCAGTGTCTGGATCTCACTCAGTCGCCATCTCTGTCCCACACTCCCCACCATCCATGGTTTCTGAGTGCCCAGATGTCAAGTTTCTCTTGGACAGGTTGAGCTAAGGTGTCCAGAAGTCCCAGTTTTATAGAACGAATCCTAATATTCGGGACTTTGTCCTGTATCTGTGCTTATTAACCCCCATCCTGATTGTTGACACTTGGTATCTGGTCATCTTCAGTTGAGCATGCAGCTTTTGATTCTCTGGCTCTGTTAAGAGGGCACAAACAAGGTGCAGAGGTGGAGGCAATGTCATGTATGCCTAGAGGCATTTGGGCTTTATCTATTCTAATTCTGCCAAGTGTGCTACATTATAGTTTGGCACAGCTGTAGCTTGGGCTTATTCACAAATTGCCTTGATGGTGCACAGTGGGGGTGGGCTGATGCCCATTACCATTGGCCTCTCCAAACGTGCCCCCTTCAGGGTAGTAAGGACCACCTGTGCAAACCGAACTGTACATTTGTGGAACTCTGCCCCAACCTCTTTGCTTTCGGTGACACTGTTGTTGAGCAGAACTTAGGAAACAATTCTGTCAATGATTTGCAAGTTGGAGTAGAATCCAGTGAGTCTCCCTGGGCTGTGCTAGTGCTACAGGGCTGGCAGGACTAAAAAGGATGAATTTGTTTTGTCATTTTAGCAGTTACTTATAGCTTTGCATTTACATGGATCCAAAAAGGCCCCATCCTAAGCTAGAGTAGACTGACATAGTCCCACTGAAATCAGCAAAGCAATGCTAGTTGACATCAGCTCTGTAAGCTAGTAGATGCTCAGTTACTGTGGTTATAGGCGAAGGAGCAACTTGCATGCAACTTGATAGGAGGAGCACAGGGGGAGAGTTTTTGGAAGCGGCTTGAGGACATCAGTCTGTGTACCTAGGGCTAGAACACTCAGTGCAGTTGCAGAAGTTCTGGAGATGGTTCTCTTAGTGAAGAGCCAGTTTAATTTGAGAAGGTTGGAGTTGTTTTCATATTGTACTTCGCTTGTGGTCCATGAAACAGGCTCCCAATAACACAGAAGCCCTGACAGGGGTAGAGATAACAGATTCTCTGACCAGAGATAACTGGTCCAAAATGATGGTCTCATATTCCAGGGTTTGAAATGAAGATATGACAGTCCACAGCTGCCTTGTGATCTTTAGTGTGGACACTCTCAATGGTCTTACCTAATTGCATGGCTTTGGTCGCGCAGGTTGTTGTATAAGAAACTGGTGTGTCTCCCTTTGTGTGCATGTACCTGGTCTGCGCCAGGCATGTTCCGAACATTGGCAATTCTGGGTCCAGTTTTGGCCAAGGCTAAGCTACCAGTGTGCTCATTAGTAGAGGACACATTTAAAAGTGCCTCTCTTTCTCTCTGCTGGGGTTGGTGGGTGATTGTGTGGTCTACCTGGGGCTCTGGGTTCCCCTTTCAGAAAGTGGCTTCTGCAGTGTGAGGCATGGGAGCAGCTGCCCTTGCCAGGATCCTATGCCTGTGAGAGTGGCAGATGTGAGAGGTGCACAGATTCAGGAGGGAGATAAATGTGTGTGACCCTGAATGATTATGGCTTGGCTGAGTGGAGCAAAGTGCCAGGTAACTCCCACCGGCAGATCCACAGCTGTTTGTACATTTCGCATACAGCCCTAACACCTTTGCATTCAATCTGCCTTGCAGGGTAAATCCTGCTGTATGAACACTCAGTTCCCATGGGGCTCCAGGACTCTAGATTTTGCAACCCCTACAGCTGTGTCCGTCACTGCAAAAAGCAGATTCAGGTTTGTGTCATCAGCATCATCCTTTAGTCACATTGCATGCCCATTGCAATCATGTTTCATCCTGTTGCCTGGCATTTCCCAATGCTTCTCTTGGCTGCTGGGCAGCATTTGGCACTGAAGTTTTTGCTTAGTAGTCAAAGGCCTGATGATTAAGCTTTGGGAGAGATTCACAAGTCCCTTGGGAACTTGGGATTGCAGAGCGTATGCTTTCCAGTAGGATGAGAAGCAAGGAGTATGGCACTTAAAAGACTAACAAATTGATTTATTGCATGAGCTTTCGTGGGAGAAAATCCCACTTTGTCAGATGCTTTGAAGACTTTGAAGTCTTCAAAGTGTCTGATGAGGTGGGATTTTTCTCCCACAAAAGCTCATGAGATAAATACATTTGTTAGTCTTTAAGTGCCATGGGACTCCTTGCTTCTTGTGCTGGACTGGACTAACACAACTGCCCCTTTTGGAACCCAGTAGGATGAGTGCTTTAAGAAGAAAATTTTTTGTGTGGTGATGAGTCTCCCTGCATTCATCTCTCCTCCTTTTGGGAGTGCTTTACCTGAGATGCTTTGAGGATGTCATGGTTTGTATATTGCTAGGTGCTTTCCACACAGGAGTGCAGACAAGGGCTGTGTCCTGAGCTGCTGGCATTGCAATGTAGGTGATGTACCAACTGTCTAGGTTCTCACCACAGCTTCCCATCACCTTTTGAACCTGAGCAAATCCCTCATATTAGTGAATCTATCCCCAACACTCCTGTAAGGTAGGGAAGATCCATCTCCATTTTATGGATGGGAGACTAAAAGCACAGAGGGCCTTGTTCGAAAGTCTACTGGACTCATTCTCTTCACTTCAGCTCAGGACCTGCCTCAGGTCACCCAGAAAATCTGGAGCAGAGACAGGAATTGAGCGTCAGGTACCTGAGTCCCAATCCAGTGCATTAACCCCCCAGACCAGCCTTTTTCCCAGAGGCTGGGCAGGGAATAAGATGAAATTAGAAGTAACGAAATCCGGTGGGGACATTTTACATGGAGCAGATTAGTTCCCTGACTTTTGGTTGGCTGCCTTTATTTTTAATGGTGTTATTTGTGTTCTCTGCTGCAGGAGCACTGAGGAAAGCAGGCATCTTGGAAGGAGAAATTTGAAGAGGGAGACATGGCAGACCAGGTTGGGGTGGGGAGTTCAGACATGAGGCACGTACAAAGGAGTACTGGAGAGGAGAGCGGGAAGATGCAAATTGAGATAGGACATTATTGGGGACTGTCATGTAAAGTGAGTTTCCGCAGCACCAAGCGCAATGGTGCCCTGGTCTGCCTGACTCTAGACATTCCTGCAGCAGAAATGTTAAATAATAATAGCTGATAACTGGGTTGAGTGGAGCTCACCTAGCAGCCTGCGTATTTGGAAAGTCACTTCATATTAGACATTGTCTCATGGTTTCCTTGTACTCCCCATCAGTCTTTAGACATCATTTGTCCCTTGTCTTGTACTTAAACTACACGGTCTGTGGGATGGGGCCATGTTTGTGTTCTGTGTATCTACTTCACCTAGGACCAAGGGGTCCTGGCTCCTAGGTCTTCAGAAATACAAATAATAAACAACAGCATACCATCAATTCCTAACAGTTCACTTGCTGCACCAGATCAAACCACTGACCCATCCACACTGGCTTTCATGCTGTGTCATTGATGCACAGAGGCCTCAGGAAGCTGAAGTCATACCACATTCAGCCCCATTTCAGACGCTGACACCTGGTTTGTCTTCGCAAGGTACAGCTGCTCCCCTGCTGACACCCGTTGTCAGCAGTGGATGCATTTGTCCTCATGTGGATAATAAGATTTAAGGGAGCAAGCTGGAGTCTGTTCTTTCAGGTTAATCATCAACAGGCTAATTTGCTCAATTCCCATCCACTTACACCTGTGCAAACCCTGTGAGGTAATGGGGTTGCAGAGATGGTACTGGGTGCATCATGTGAAGATGGGGCGGTTGCAGAGGTGTCACTGAGGGCCTACTTTGGTTGCACAACCAGGTGAGTATGTCAGAGGGAAGAGCCCAGCTTGAGTGTAAAATCCCAAGTTGAGTTTGTGGTTGATCTGTTCCTGAGTCCTGTAAAGAGAACAAACTCTGAGCCCCATGATCCCATTTTCCAAGCAAAACTGCCTTTTCAGGAGTGATCTATAGGCACGTGGACACCCTCTCCCCCCACACTTCAGGTTCCTTTCTGATCTTTCTCTGTGGATCTGTTTATTCCCTAAAGCATGAAAATTTTTATTACCACCTTCGCTTGCATAGCTGCAGCTGTTATTTGTGGTCATAACCTTATGCAGCCTCAGCATTTATCTATAGCAGTGGTCTCCAGCTGGTTGATCTTGATCTACTTCTGAACTGCAGTTGCCATTTGAACCCTATGACTGCTGCACCATCTGCTGATGAAAGGTTGGAGACCACTGGTTCATAGGGTCTTCTGCAGCAGTGAGTCCCACAGGTTGTGTATGTGAAGCAATGTGCCATGTGATCTCACATAACTTCTAGCCCAGCCCATTGCAAGGCCTCTTATGTATCCACCAACTTGCTACCTGGAACATCCCAGGAGGAAAAGAATAGTCTCCTGGAAGGGCCATGCCTGTGCTCCTGTGGGTGGCTGCTCCATGTTCCCTCTTCTCACCCCGCAGCCCCACCTGGCTATACTGCCTCTCCCTTCTCCCCACTTCCCTGGCCAACGGAAAAGATGGTCACCATGTATGCCCATGTCTGCCTAGCATACGCAGGGAAGTTGTCATCACAGCAATAAGGTCAATTCAGCCAGACCATGTTGGTTGGGATGTAAAGTAGTGAAATACTCATGGCATCATGACACTGTACTGCTGTGGGCTGGGCCTAATGAACCCAGCCGTGCTGCTCTTCCTTGAGTGAGCTGCCATCAGTTTGTGTGAGTTTTGGTGGCACCTGGGTTAAGGCACTGAACTGTGATCCGGATTTGGGTTCCATTCCTGGCTCTGCCACAGATCAGTTTGAGTGACCTCAGTCAAGTCACTTGATTTATTCTCTGCCTCAGTCCCCATCTTTAAACTGGGAATGAATCTTTGCTTTCTCCCAAGCCTGTTGTGAGGATGAATCCATTAGTGTCTGTGAGGTGCTCAGATGTTACAATAGATAAGTGGATGAGGGGGAGAGGATTCCCCTCCAGCATTCCCTTGTGCTTTTTACCCAGCCTTGACATTATATTTGCTCATCGCTTCTTACCCACTGTACTTGAGGAGACTGCTAATTCGCTAGCTACTCAGAAGGCATTCCTGTGCTGTCTCCTGCCAGCACTGCACTGCAGTAGGTTTTAGCCATTTTCTCTGAGCTAGTGGCTCTCCAGGCTCTTTAAAGCTATGGTCCTCTGGGGTGGGGAGGGATGCCTCACTTTGGGCCCAGCAACCTTGTCCCCCACTGCTTGGTATTAAGAAACTATATTCAGGTGCAGCCCCCAGGCAATAATTGCTATGGCACTGGTGATGGCTGGGCCATAACTGGAGACCTCAGCTCTCCCCTCCCTCCCAATCTTTGCCAAAGTGATATGAAATATCAAACTTTCCTCTCCTTCCTAACTGTCCAGGATGGTGCATGGATGCATTTGTGGCTCCGTAGAGTTTCTCTGTTTACTAAGTGGTATAAATGGAGAGACAGCAAATCGTCAGGGCAGAGGGGACACTTCCTGCTGGCTCTCGGACATGGGATGCTGAATTCATGCAGTCCCATCTGCAGGGTGAAAGGGTGAGCCCATGAAATCTGTAGGGCAGTGCTCAGGCACAGGATCTAGTGAAATTCCTGGGAGTGGTGGCTGTACCTCTGTATGTGCTGTCTGCTCTCCAGCCCTACAGGCAGCTAGAGTCTCCACTGGAACAGGATCATGAAAAAGAGACTTCTTGACATTAGAAGATTGGGAGTGGTGGGGTGGAGGAAGGCTATTCAACTTCTTCTCTTTCCCACTTGCGGGGAGGTCTCTGCTTTTCCTCTCTCCTGGTGGTGAAATGGTTAAATTCCTTTCCAGCTGAGCTGGCAAACGGAGCCCAGGCATATTAGTCAGATCACAGTGGGGGGGGGGGACGGAGAGAGGAGGGGCCGGGGTGAGAACTGTAGAGCGCTATTCTCAGGGGTGCTGAAGTGCAAGGAGGGGGGCTCGGCAGGGGTTACTGCTTCCCAGAAACTTGATTATTTTTAACCCAGGAAGAAGGGGGGGCATAGCTGGAGGAGTGGAAAACAAACGGTTGGGGTTGAAGAAGCTTTATGGAAAGCCAGGAGGCACTTTTGGAAGGAGAGAGCTGGCTGGTTAACTTTTGTTGAAGATACAGGCCAAAGCTGCCTCACCTGCACTGCTAGCCATTGGCGCTTCCTTAGCCTGGCAAACACTTGGCATGGCAGGCAGAGGGGTGAGCTGATGGATCTGTTGGAATTGACCCATGTTCCCTTTCATATGGTGGGTACTTCACTGCTGTCTAGCTCTGGGTTGGACTGGTACCCCATTCGCTAAGGGACCAGAAATGACTCTTCTATGTTATACCTTCCTTAAGGCCTCCTGGGACTTGAAGAAGCTGGCTATGACCCCTGAAAACCCCACTCTTTGCATCCTTTTAACTGGAGAAAGTGTTTCCCTGGGAGCAGTGGTGTTCTGAAAGCCGGTGGGCTTGGGTTCAGGGGCCCCATTTCACACAAAACACCCGCTGCTGATTGGACTATGGAGAGCTTCTTCCCTCTCCCTTCGAGGGTCTGGACACTCCTTTTACATCAGGTCATCTTATGCTGTCCCAGGCCTGTGCATTGAGTGCACACTGTCCATTCCCAAATGTGACCTGGAGGACACGGCTTATGTCTCCAGGGCTGCAGTAGAGTGGATCTCACATGGATGTGGAAGCAGGGAGCTACTTCTGTACTGACTAAACAGAAGGGTCACAGAAATGCTAAATACTCTGTCTTTGTAAAGCGCCTTCCATTCCAGCCGGCCATGAGAGAAAGGCCGCTGTTTTAGGTTCTAGAGGTAAAGTCTTCTATTCTAATGCTACACAGAGGACCATCTCGGAGGCTACAGTAGAGCCCTGCAAATCCGCGGATATCCGCATATATCTGCCTTATATCCGTATCCATGGATACAACACGGATATCCGCGGACCATTTCTTGCGGATGCAGATCAGATATGGATCCACATATTTTTATCTGCACAGAGCTAGAGCCCTGCAAATGTGCGGATATCTGCGGATACCCGCATTATATCCGCATGCACGGATACAACAGGGATATCCGCGGACCATTTCTTGAGGATGCAGGTCAGATATGGATACACTTATTTGTATCCACGCAGGGCTACAGGCTTGTAGGGCATGTTCCAAGGGACCTCAGCTTCACTTTTGCCTGGCACATTAGCCCCTGAGAGATGAGTTACCGGCTGTACTAAAGAGCTGAAGGATTGGCCTGCCCTAAGGATTCACATCTGGGTATGTAGGGTATGCAAAGCCCGGGGGGGGGGCGGTAAAAAATTTCTAGTGACTCCAGGGGATGTCAGATTAGACCCTAAGGTTAGAAAGCAACCAGTACCTGCAAGTTCATTATCCATCAAACTTATAGTATCAGATTCAAATCTTACAGGCTCTGGCTTTCCTCAAAAATCTCTTTTCAATCTGAAAGTCTCATATTCTCTAAGCTTTCTGGAGCTATTCTTTCACCCCTGGCCTATCTACAAGGCTTCAAGCTGCCCTGGATGGGTAGGTCCGGGGGAAAGTGAAGTGGGCTGGGAACTTACTCGTTCTCTTTGGTCCAGCTAAGCTGGACCATGAATTCCTAAGCCTGTGTTGTGGCCCCAAGCAGTCACTTGAAATAGTTCTGTGTTTGTGCAGCTTTCAGGGAGAAATACCCTTCAGGGGGCATGTCCTTCTGTCCAAGCCAACCTTAAAGAGAGCACAGACAGAGCTGGTGTGGAATGGGGTTTTGATCTCATGAGAAGTTTTGCTGGAAATTGGAGTGGGGGATGAGATCGATTTTGTCAGAAATATGTTCACTTTGGGGGGAAAATGCTTTTTTGATTGAAACCCAGAACTATTTTGTCAAAAATGGGCATTTTTTCTTGGACAAAAAAAACCAAATTTCAGGGGGTGGGGGGAATGTGTTGTACAAAATCATTCTACTAGTGGTAATTGAGGCCCATCCTTGAGTGTGTGTCACTTTTACCTCACTGGGGTTCAGATTCTGCCAAGTCAGTTACACCAGCTCTTTAACATGCCCTCAAAAAGGCTGAGTGCAAAGAGTTTAAAGAACAAGCAAAAGGAAGATCCTGGAAGTCATGAGTGCAGGAAGCCAGTCACTGAACAAAACGGACTGTTTGCTCCTCTGGATCCTTTGTTGCTCGAACATGTGACCTTGGCCCTGTAGAGTGAAATGAGGCAATAAGTCTGGGCTGGCCACTTTCTGCTTCAGGATATGAGTGGTTGGACAGCCATGTGACAACATCATTCTCCTACTGGCAGATTCAGAGCTCAGGGTGGGGAATTTCCCTTCATTTCCAGAGCCTTCTGTAGCTGCCGTACCTCCAGCAGAGAACACTAGAAAATTCAGACCAAGACTATGACATTCGCACTAGCATGTCCTGCAGCTGTCAGGTGTCTCCCCATCTCGGCAAGTCTAGTACCCTCCTGAGTCGGAGTTCTTTTTTTGGACTCAACCCAGCTACACAAATGGGAAGAAAAATGCCCTTTCAGGACCATGGTAGAGGGCTGATGGTACCCTGTCCTCATGACATTTGGTGCAATTTTGTCCTATTCACTGCCTCTCTTTATCTCATCACTCTGCTTCATTCACCATAAATCTCTGGAATTTGAATTCCTAATTGATGTGCAAGCCCATTTCAAGATCATAGGAAGGGTCCGTTCAGTTTCTGGGATGGCCCTTTGCTCAGTCACGCAAGTTGTCTCAACTAGTAAGACACTTGCCTGATGATCCTGAAATTTTCTACATCACATTTGGAGAGGCAGGTCCTCTCTCTGCCCGGGTGACGTATGCTCCGCCCTGCCATGCGTCACAGAATTGCTGAAGATGCTGACAGCAGTTTGCAGAGCCAGTCATGTTTTGTATCCATCTTGGTCATTTGTGTCTAGGAAAAGAGTCACTCCCCAGTAGGGAGTCCCCATGGGGACAAACATCTTTGCTGGCCCTGGTTCCCTTCTGGTGGAGGGGTGGCATTCCTCTAATAGCCTCTTCTTTGCTTTAAACCCCTCCTTGAGGCCATTTGCGTTCCTGGTCTGCAGACCTGGGGAAAAGTTCCTTGGGGCAAAAGGCCTGAGGAAGGAAGGTCTGAAAAAAACCAAGTAAGGGTGTGGAAAAGGACAAAAAGGAGAAAGGGGAGGAAAAGGTTAGAAGGAAGCAAGGAGGAGGAATGGCATCTGTCATCTCCTACTCTTCCCCCCCCCCCCGCCCATTGTGTTCTTCCTTAACAGCTCTACCCACCCCTCCACACTTTCCTGTTATCCTTGCCCCTGTCCCTCCCTCTCTCCCGACATCTGTCTTCTCTTTACTACTTCCCTTAGGCTGTCTTATTCCCTCTGTTCTCTGGGTGGCTGGGCAGGAGTAGAGATTTTACAGACATGATGGTCCCTTCCATCCAGAGCTCAAGGAGGAGGCTGAAGGGGAAAGGACAGTGTGGGTCAGGTAGTGGGGAGAGGCTCTTCGGCTGACTAGCTGTGGCCCTTGGGATGAAATCCTCAACCTTGCCTGGGACTAACAAGAAGTGCTATGGCTAGTGACGGGGTACCTGGTACGCAGGGAAGAGGGTTTTTTTTACTTTGTCTATTATATAGGCGGGGGACTGAGTGCCACGTCCCCTGAATTGTGTTTATTTTTGGCTCTGTCACTGAGTCTGTACGTGGCTTAGACATGTCACTTGCCCCATCCTGTGCCTTTGTTTCCCCAGCTATAAAAAGTGGTTAAGGCTACCCGTCTGCCAAAGGAGCTGGGTGGTCCTCAAATGAAAGGCCAGCGATGGCACCTAGTGTTGCTGTTTGGTGTCTCCCTGGTGAGCTGTGTGGACCGTGAAGTTGCCAGTAGGACACAGGGGCTGAGTTTGATCAGGCTGATTGGATTGTTATCAGTAAGAAGCTGATCAGTTTTTTGTTATCAGGTGATGATGGTCCCCTCTGCATGACACATCCCCTCAACTTCAGCCCTTCTTTGGAGGGTCCTCTTCTGCCTTCTCCACCTCCACCCCTCTGCACACATCTTCCCTTTGTTCTCTCATATCTTTTCTCCAATTGTTTCATCCACCTCTGGGCTTGCAAATGGAGAATGAGGGGGAAGTGGCTGCATGTTAGCCTGGCAGATGGGGCTTTACCCCTCACTCCTGGCCAAGGACCCTTGTATTTGGGCCAGAGATAGCCCCCTTCTCAGCCCAGCCCAGCAATCACCTTGGCCAGGCTGCAAGCTCTTTTGCGTCTGCTCAACTGTGTATGTATATTTTTCATGCCACTCTACAGGGCAAGTTGCTCTGCTATTTGCCTGGAGGGCTGGGGGAGGTGGAGAGAGACCCTGGCGCTGTACAGGGACCAGCTTTCTGCTGGCAGGGTATTTTTTCTTTCGGTTTTTTCTCTTTGTTAAGCTCCCTTTCAGCTGCAATGGCAGTGTCTGGGTGTTCTGTGCTGACAATAATTGCTACAGTCTAGACAGTGTCTGGTATGAGGCACACCGAATCAAAGAGGCCCCTTCTCTCACTGTGACTTTCACACATGCTGCCTTCCTTGGGATCCTTCTTTCCTGCATGTTTCCTTGGTGTGTCTGTCTGTCTGTCTCTCCTTTCTGCACCCATCTATCTGCCTTATATAGGGCAAGAGGAGAACACAGCAGCATGTCCCCCCACCTTTGTTTGTTCCCTTCTTTTTGTCCTCTCACACACACTTTCTTACCCTTCTCTCTCTTTTTCCTCTATCCTTTGCTTCCCATTCTTCACTCCCAAACCTAGGAGAAGAAGCTGATTTACCCTGTAGGAGGAAGGGGTTTAACTCTTTCTTTGCCTTGCTCGATTTCTCTCTCTTTATGCACTGCCACTTGACTCCCCAACTTGAACCAAAGCATTATTTGTTTCTTGGCGCAGCTGTCCAGACGCTGCCAAGATCATCATTTGCGGCAGGCAGAAACAACACTCGGTGCACAAGACCTGGCCATTAAGCTCTCCCTTCTGCCAGTTCCCACAGGTGCTGCATTATTCTCTCTCCCTTCAGATCAGAGGTTCCCACCTGGTATCACTGTTGGAATGAGGCTGAGGGAGGAGATGGAGCTATCCAGGAACCTTCAGCCGAATGGCAGAGTGCCCAGAGCAGTGCAAATTGTGCACAGAGCTGGTCAGCTGCAGGGGTTTATATCTGATGAATTCAAATGAGTGGCAGGTTCTGTCCAGGCAATATTCGCATCAGATTTATTTATCATCATTAGAAATGCCAATGACAGTATCATACATGAGCAGAGTGTCCGTGACACCATGGCAGGGGGCTAGGGAGGCCCTTGTCACGACAAATATTGGGACTCCCTGGCTGTATTGGGGTGGCCATCCATCTAGTATTTTCAAGAGCTGTTCTGGATGGGGGGCCAGATGTCCCATAGCTAGCCTAGCAGATGAGCAAAGCATATTCCCAAGCAGTGATCATGCAACTAGCATGTGACTTTGTGCCATTGGAGGTGCTGTCCCTGAGAGAGAAACTTTGCCCTGTCTTTTTCGTGTCAGACAGCCTACTGGATATCCATCTGTGGTTCCCTGTGTCTGGGACTCCTATCACATCTCCGTCCGTTCTTCCAAGTGTGCCTGGAAGGCTGGTGGATGCTGAAACTGGGTGTTACACCTTTCTGATTGTTGTGAAGCTGGTCCAATGAAGACCATGACAAAAATTCAGGGAGTCCTTCCTCCACCTCCCTTTCAGAGACACATGGCTGCAGCAGGTCGTCTTCTTGCCAGAGCTCTTGGTTAGACAGAATAAACACCCGCAAATGGTTTGACGTCCATTCCCAGCATAATGGGACAGTAGCCGGCTCAGGGCAGGACTGAGCATACTCACCTCACACAGCATCATCTCTCTTCTCCAACCACCAGGATTGTTGTGTAGTTTCTTGCTTAGCCAGATGCGTCACACAGAACAAGCACGCAACTCCTCTACTACACAGCAGCATCTGTTGCACAAGCCTGTAATGCACTTGTTGAATGAATGTTGATCATAGACAGACAGCAAACATCTTTCTGGGGTTTAGTATCAGGAGTGTAGTACGTATGTAATTGGCCCGCTCCGTGGGGTTGCTGTGTCCAGTTGTGGGTGCCACACTTCAAGAAAGATGTGGACAAATTGGAGAAAGTCCAGAGAAGAGCAACAAGTAAGATAAATGGTTTTTAGAAAACCTTACCTAAGAAGAGAGGTTAAAAAAAGTGGGTATGTTTGAGGGAGGGACCCAGTAACAATCTTGAGATATATTAGGGGGTGTTTATAAAAAAGACGGTGATCAACTGGTATCTGTATCCATTAAAGGTAGGATAAGAAGTAATGGGTTTAATTCACAGCATGAGAGTTTTAGGGTAGATATTAGGAAAAACATTCTAACTCTCAGGGTAATGAAGATCCAGAACAGGTTTCCAAGCAGGCTGTGGAATGCCTGTCATTGAAGGTTTTTAACAACAGTTTGGACAAACCCCTGTCAGAAATGGTCTGGGACAGGCATGGCCAAACTGCAGCTCAGGACCCACAGGTGGCTCTTGAATGAAAAGGTGTGATTTGCGGAAGAATGTCAGCAAATCAATTTAGTAGGTAAAAGTATATGGCTATATGCCTCAGCTTGGCTCATGAAGGTTTAATAATCAACTTGTATGGCTCTTGAGTTCCATAAGTTTGGCTACCCTGGTCTAGGACAATATTTCCCAACCTTTTTTTCAGTAGTGGACCCCTACATATTTTGAATGGAGGTGCAGACCTCTTAGGGAATCTTAGACTAGTCTGTGGACCCTCAGGGTCCATGAACCATGGACTGAAAACCACTGGTCTGGATTTATTTGGTCCTGCCTCAGTGCCAAAGCTAGATAGATGACCTCCCCTTCCAGCTCTGTTTCCACTACGATTCTATCCCACGTTTTCTCCCACGAAGGCTCATGCAATTAAATAATTTGTTAGTCTTTAAAAGCACCACAGGACCCCTTGCTTGTTTTACTGAACTAGACTAACACGGCTAACCCTTTGGAACTTATCTCATGTTGGGAAATGAATGTGGGGCAAACGCCTCTGTAGCCACCATAGAATCCCCTCTCTGCAAACTTCTCTTGGAGACTCTGTTCATGCATTCCAGCTTTCTAGCCCAGTGGTTTTCAAACCTAGGGTCAGGACCCAGTACTAGGTCACAGACCCTTAGACACTGGGTCATGGCATCCCCTGCTGCCCCCACCAAAACATTGGAATGCATTGCTCAAAGATGTAATTGTTGGGTGTGAGTAGAAGTGATATTTTTTCAACTCAGTCCTGGGGGAAAAAAGTTTGAAAACCACTGTTCTAGCCCATCATAGGGAGCATAATTCCCGGGCCACCCGTCCCATAATGTTTCGTGGCTTTACACCAAGACTCCAAGTCACAGTTGAGGCTCACAAAAGGGTTAATTGGTATGAGGCAGCTGCTTGAACGACTTGTCTGCTCTGTGCCCTGTGGGGGAAGATCAGCCAGTGAGAATGTGATGGGATGAAAGCAACACTTGTAATTTGAGATCCTGCAGGGAGTGGGGGGAATCAGTAGGTGGAGTTACTGTGGAGCCCAACAGAACTGGAATTTGCCCTCTGCAGCCTGCTGGGGCAGTTTCAGTGCAGCTCAGTGGAATTTGGCTCTCATTTAAAGCAAACAGCTGAGGCTTTCCTGGCTTGCCAATGGACTTGTATAAGGCTCGCATGATAGTTAAGAGCTCTTCTATAATGCCAGGTTCCAAAGGGGAGGCTGTGTTAGTCTTATTTTTAAAGCAAGAAATCCTGTGGTACTTTTAAGGGCTAATGAATTTATTTATTGCATGTGCTTTCATGGGAGAAAATCCCACTTCGTCTGACATTTTGAAGATAGGGCAATTTCAGAATAGTAACTTTACCCCATTCTGTAAGTTCCCCTGTCTTCAAAGTGTATGATGAAGTGGGATTTTGCCCCACAAAAGCTCATGCAATAAATAAATTTCTTAGTCTTTAAGTGGCACAGGACTCGTTGTTTCTTCTATAAAGTGTTTCAAATTGGCCAAATCTCTCAACACATTGGGGAAATGCTCATCAGATCCATAACGTGGTGTTTTGCCACCTGGGGCACGATTGGAATGTGCTCCTTCCCATTTGTGGCGCTCAGAGTTGGCGCCACAAAGCCACCCCTTTAATAGCGCAGCTCTGTTGAGACGCTTTGGGCTGCAGGGGTTGTGCCCCATCAGCCCCGCCATAGTTATGGCCCTGATGCTCATGGACAAGTGAAACACTCCTGATGCTCAATTACAGAGACTCATAGAAGATTGGGGTTGGAAGGGACCTCAGGAGGTCATCTAGTCTCAAAGCAGTACCAACCCCAACTAAAGCAGAAATTGATTTAATAACATTATCTCCTGCAACAGCAACAGTATTTGTCCTGCCTGGCTCCAGCCGCTCCAGCTCCTCTCTCGAGTTTCTATTACTTTGGTTTAGGAGAGATCGATACGCTCTGTGCTCTTTGTTGAATATATTGGGTGGGTGCACGTAGGTGGCCCATGTGCTAGTCCTGCCCCTAGTGATAGAGGACAAATGTGGGCATGCATTGGCCCTTAGGACTCTCTTGCTCACATTATGCTGCAGCCAGGTGAGGGAAGGGGATGTTGATGGACTCCACAGCAATGCCAGGCATCTCTGTGGCCTTGCTGCTCTAGGCTGGGAGAGTGGCCGCTCTGCATGTCCAGTAGAGGTCTTGGCAGGTAGTGGTGATTACCCTGGCCAACCACATAACTCCCTAAAATGAATTAAAAAATGTAGGTCAGCATAACATTTTTCACCAGTAGATCTCAAAGTGCTTGACCCAGGACATCAGGATGGTTATCTCCATCATACAGATAAGCAAACAGAGGCCCAGGGGAGGTGGAGTGACTTGGCTGAGATCACCCATCTGGGCCACAGCAGAACCAGGAACAGAATCTAGGAAACGGGAATCCCAACTCACTGTCTATCCACTAGGCCACAGTTGCCTACAAGCAAAGATTTGGGTGTGTGTAATGCACGTTGGGGTTCAGAGAGCATGCAGGGTGTCTCCTGGACACCTCCCTTCCCATTCATGATCAGGCAGAGCACCTCATGACCTCCCAGCCCACACTACCATCACATAATGTCCTTCTGGCAACTGTAGCACTTGCTAACACTTGACAGTTCCATTAGGAAAGTATGTGGTGTATTTTTAACTGTCCTCGAGGCAATTTAACAGCTGGAAACCAGGAGGAAAGCCAGCACCATGTGACCTGCTAGTCCTCCACAGAGCGTGGTTGGATGCTGGCAGATCTTCTCAAGGGCTTGGATGGTGGGTGTTGCTCATTGCTTGGGGCCAAACAGGTTGCCGGGACGAGGTCAGGAAGAAATTCTCCCCTTACCCTGGCCAGATTAGTAGTGACCCTGGGGGTTTCATCATCCTCTGCAGCAAGGAGTGCAAGTCACTCCCTAGATCACTTGGTATCTCAAGCCATTTCCTGCCATTGTGTTGCCTTAGAGGTCTGGTGCACCTTCTTCCCTCCTGCTCTGTCTGACACACAGTAGTTTAGCCTCCTCAGGACTGTGATACTTTGGTCTAATTCTGGCTGTTGGCTTTGCGGAGAGGTGGCTGGGTGGTAGTCGGTGGCCTGGGATGTGTAGGAGGTTACATGATATGATATGACCATCCCTACTTTGACTCTCTTATGTCAGTACAATAGGAGACGTTGGGCTAGTCTTCACGGATGGCGGCAAAATTGTTGCCATCAAATCGACCTTCCTGATTGATTGAGTGGGTCTGTGCAGACCCATTCAGTCAATCGGGAAGTTGGTCCCTGAAGATGACCCATTTAAGCAGCGTAGGAAAGGTAGAGAGAAATGTTCATGTTATTTTAGGTAACTTGCACATCTCCCTTTGACTGCTGCTGGAAATGGCAGCCAGTATAGACCTCCCCCTTGAGCTGAGTGAGTGCAACAGACAGCCTTGTGTCTGAGACTGCTTTATTACAAATCCTGTATGAAATAAGAGAACCAACAGCCCTTGACTTAGAATTGAATCATGGGGTTGGAAGGGACCTCACTGAGTCCAATCCCCTGGAGTTTGAACCCCAGACCTGCATGTAAAGCAGATATGCTAGCCACTACACTATAGGGCTTCAGAAGCCAGACATGACAAAATCAGCCCCTGAGGCCCCAGTACTGTTTATACCTGTAATACCTCATGGCTATGTTTTGAAAGGGCTCCCTGTGTGCACCAGGTGGGGAACTGTGTGCCTAAGTTCTCCCTGACAGGTACAGTTTCCTAGTCTACTCATAGAAAAACCTGAGTGCACGTGCAGCTGCAGTGAGTGGGCAAATTGGATGTAGGTGCCCATTTTGCAAGCCTAATGTAAGCATTTGAAAATGTAGCTGGTCATATGTCACCATGATAACAGTGGACGCTTTTTCTTGTGTGCCCCAGCCATTTCCAGAGAGCACACCATTGTTTCTATTGGAGCCCTTGAAGTTAGAGATTGTCGTCATCCTGTGGTATCCCAGAAAATACCTTGAATCCCTTCTCCTGTGAACCAGAGGCTGAAATGGGTGGGTGGCACAGGTTAGAGGATGCTTGAGATGTACTTATAGTCACCTGGGATTTCATCCCCCACTTCTTTAACACACTGCCAGAAGGTGCCCAGATACTCCAGTGAATCGAATTCTGTGTCGGACACAGGCACTCATCTTCTCAGGCATCCCTCATGCAAGACCCTGAATTTGAGAGTCACTGTGGAAGGAATGGCAGGTGAATCACTAGGCATTGCTTCCTTACCCGTGTAAACACCATGTTGTTGGCACATTGTTCCAATAACTGCTTAGGTGGCAGTTTGCATCTCCTTCCCCAGTATGCTGCACCCCAGTTCTGCTCGGCATGATTGGCTCTCCAGGAACAGCCTGATTCTCTGACTGTTCTGTGCCAGGATTGTTGCTTGCGGGAGGGATCCAAGACTAGGAGTTTGAGGTGAAAGCAATCTAGAGAAGGATCCAAACATAATGAAAACAGGCTCTTAATTCTCCATTTTTGGGGGGAGCCACACAATCAAATTAAAGATGGTAAGTAAATGCAGTGTGGTCAGAAAATAGGTTATGCTATCTTCTTCTCTGGTGGTTAGTGCACCAAAAGTAACAGCCTACTATTGGTGACATGAAATTACTCCTTCAGTTCAATAAAACAAAGAAGGAGTCCTGTGGCTAACAAATTTATTTATTGCATGAGCTTTCATGGGAGAAAATGCCACTTTGTCAGACGCTTTGAGTTTTCTCCCTTGAAAGCTCATGCAGTAGATAAATTTGTTAGTCTATAAGTGCCACAGGACTCCTTGTTTGTTTTACTGAACTAGGCTAACATGGCTGCCCCTTCTGGAACTCCGTCAATTCGAGTGGCAGAGGAGTAGCTGGCCACTTGAGCTAAGCCTGGTCAGATGAAAGATGTCCTTTCTGGCACATTTTGCTTGTTTCTCAGGGGATGTTAAACCCAGGTCCTGGCCACGTGCCATCATTGGAGCTCCTGTGGCACTTCTCCGTGGGAATAGAGAGGGATGCCCTAGGTGTCTAAATTCCTCTCATGTATCCAGTTGGATAGAGAGGTTCTCCAGTTTCTGGCCTAACCAGTTCTGTGGAGCAGCTGTGCAGCTTTAATCATTTGCTGTTTCACCCCAGAGTTGCCTTCATTTCAGAGACTTATGCTATGATCCTCATATACCCCCTGCCTGCTTCAAGAGGCTTGCTGCATGGCTTCTATCTTATAACATGCTTTGAGATCCTGGGTTGGGGAAGTTGTTTGAGTTCTTTTATTTTTTGATTGATGTGTTGGTGGGGGTAGGAGATCTGACTATTCAATTTTCAGTAGCATGCCTTTAAAACAGCTTCCTGGAAAAGTGGGCTTTCCTGAGGCATCCTTAGAACATCTGGAGTAATCTTGGGGAAATTAGCTGCCATGAGGTTTCAGCCCTGTCCCTCCTGGGACTCTACCATATCTCCAAGGGCTAGGGAAGAGTGGGTGGGGTGGGGTAGTCTAACCAGCCCCATCTCAGTGGGAAAACCCTCCAAGGTGAGGGATCTGAGCTGTGTTTTGTTTTGTTTTGTTTTTAATTTTTTACTCATTAAGTGTTGGGGTTGGAAGCTGACTGCAGAAGGTTTATATATTCAGCACTTTGCATGCACACTATGCAAACAGAATGGTGCATGTCTACTTCCCAGCAGCAGCAGACAGCTCAGCTTCTTGTAAGTTGGCCACTGAGTGAGGCAGCAAATGGTCCTGGATTTTCTAGGGAGCAAGACTCAAGAACAGGACTTGGCAGCAAGCTGTGCTTTCCTGCAGACATGTATTGAACTGGCTGGATGCATGGACTAGCTGTTCCCCCCCAGCCACCACCATTTTTTGGCTGTTGTACTGCAAACTCCCAACAAAATATAGCCTCTGACCATATTTTTGGGCTCTACTAACTGCAGCGGGCTGGGTATTATTTTTGTCTTGCAGATGAAGTTCTGCTGCTCAGATATTGCCCTCTCCCTTTGCGGCTCCCTCAGCAGGTGGAAACATTGCTCTGGTAAGGACACACTGAGCACATCTGCATGACTTTCTTCCAGTACACACCAGGTGCTTGCCTGCCCATTCCATCCCTGGAGTGAGGCGGGCCAGGCCCCAGAGGCATTGCATCTGTGCTTGAATAGAAATGAGAATTATAGGGTCAGAGAGGCCAAAACACTCACCTCTTGCTCAGCAAACCATTGCTGGTTTTGTTGCCAAGTCCACAGCTCACTTTCCCTTGTCTTTCAGTGTTCATGTGACTGTTAAGCCAAAGCCTCCCCCCTATTTGGCTGGGCCTGGAGCTGTTTGATGCTTTGATTCCTTGGCAACGTAGGGCCATTGGCTTAGTGAAGGCCAGTCTGCATTAGTCCTTGTTTCCCTCGCACACGTCCTGTTTATTGCCGTTCGTTGGCTGAGCGTAGGACAGGAGTACCTTAGCTCAGGTTAGTAAGGTTTTGTGCTTAGAGCAGGGCACTGGCATTCAGGATCCCAGGGTTCTTGCTTCTGTCTCTGACACTGGCTCACCCTGTGACCTTGTAGAAGGCACTTTTGAAGCAGTGTTATTTGGAAAAGGTTTTTTAAGATTGCAAAGGGGCAGATTCAACGCTGGTGTGGCCCAGTTGACAAGAGTGGAGTGATGCCAGGGATCGACCTGTCACAGCATCATAAGGAAAAAGCCAGATAAGACTTGAGTATCTAGCTTTAAGACTCACAGAAAACCTCAATTAAATCATGAGGTCTTTGGGACAGGGACCATCACCGACGACATGTCTGCACCCCTGACCCAGAAGGCTGACGTCTCTAAGCACAACCACACTTGCTGTTAGTATGATTTATTAAAGAGGAAAAGACGAGATGTGAGGTGAAGATTTGCGCTTTGGAATAATTGGCATTTTATGATGTCTTCTATCATGTATATGTTGGGTGCTGTTTGTGTGCTTGGGGCTGTACAAAATTTAAAGGAAAGCACCATCTCCGTCAATGCCCAACCATATACTTAAATTCTTATTTTGTTTGCACAAGGACCTTGTTTGGCCCAGACTTCCAATTAATGGCCAGCTGGCCAGGTCCTTGAGTCACTCAGCATTTGCTCCACCTTTACACAAGGAACCTCTGAAATGTAACAAAGATTTGCTTAAGGGGAGAGTAAATAGTGACAGCTTGACTATTCATTCCTAACAATTAGGACAACACAAGCAGCCCTGTTGACGTTAGTGTGAGGAAGGGCTCCTTGACCTGAGGAGGAATTGCACAGTCTAGCTGTGAGTCAGAACCTCCAGATTTGTCCTTGACACAACGGGTGAGATTTCAACGTTTAAAAGAGCTGGGCACCCAACTTCCATTGGGTTATTTATTTATTTATTTATTTATTTTTGCAATGAGTTGGGCATCTAAATCCCTGCAATACTTTGGAAACTACCCACTAAGGAGAAGAATGACAGAAGTGATCAGTGAAGGAACAAGACCCATCATGAAAAGAAACGATTGAAAACAGTAAGACAGGAGACAAAGAAAAACAACAGTTCCCTGCAGTGCTGACAATGAATGAAATTACTGCCAAGCCGGAGAACATCATGAGACTCAAAGCTCTAAGACAGTGGTTCCCAACCTTTTTCAGGCTGGGGACCCCTTTTTAACAAAAAAAAATCTTTGAGCCCCCCCCTCGACTGATTATGTAACCTGGCCTGCATGGGCAGACTCTCACCTGCATCACTCTGGTGGCGCCACTGGGACAGCTGGTGAGCAGTCCTGCTGCCACCATGGCCCATGCGGCCCCATCCCCCTGCCAGGATCCAGCCATGGGTGGGGAGAGGCAGCGCTGGTGAGGAGCGTCAGGGCTGTAACTGAATTCTGGCCCTGGTAGGGAGAGGCTCCGCGGACCCCTGGAGGTCCCCGGACCACAGATTGGAAACCACTGCTCTAAGAAGTAAAGCTCTTCTCTAGCGTAAGCTTGGTTTTCCAGCTTCTGTTCACACCAATGAGGATTTTTTTTTTACCTTATGTGGGGGGGAGGAATGGATGATACTTTATCACATGACCTTCTTAAAGCAAAACAGTATCAAGAAGTGCATGGGTGTGCTGAATTCAAGGAAAAGCTGGAGGTGCTATATTTGGTGAGTGAGGAAGGGACTTCCTGTTTTGTCTACAATGTATCTGTACTAAAGAAAGGTAGCATATAGCTAGGAGAAGTGTAACTTCATAATTATTTAATAATTTACTTCTATTTTACAGTTGTGTATTGCACTGAATGTTGCCTTCGGGCACATTTGCAATAAAAATTAGTACATGAAAGATCTCGAAGACAACAGCCTGTTGTCAATTTTATAACATAACTTATTATCAAACTTTGTGCTTCTCAGTGAGCCTCTCATCTGAGGATTGCAAAATGAAACACAAACATTAATTAATCTTCCCAGCCTTTCTGCAAGTTAGGTGGTACCCAGAGTGGGTAAGCTCTAGCAGAGAGCGAGTAAGGTATCGTACAGTGATACAGAGGATGGCAGGGTGCAGAACACAAAAACAGACTTTCTCTACTTCTCCAAACACTAGTCCATGCTCCCCCAAAGAAGGTGGAGAAGCAGAAAATTACATGGAGCTTTGGACTTCAGTCAACCATTAAAATTTAGAGGATTCTCCATTTGTCTCTTAGGGCTGGTCTGGAAAACTGTATTCTGGAAGGACTATTGTATATGTATTCATAGAGAAGGCACAGTGAGAGGTAGACTACAATGAAATGAAAGTATGAATGTGGGGTGGAATAGCGGCAAGAACAGCGTATACATAGGGTTACCAGACATCAGGCAAAAGGAGGACGTGTCCTCCTTTTTACCTTCGTGTCCTCCATCTGGCAGGCATTTTAAAAATACACGATTTTGTCTGGCTTTTTACTTACAGGGGTTAAAGTACGCTGGAATGCCCAGAACACCCTATTTTTAGGGGGAAGTGTTCCAGGCTCCCTAAAAACAGAAGGATAATTAATACTACATTTTCTCCATGTGTCCTCCAGTGTCCTCCTTTTCATACTTCCCTGTCCTCCTTTTTATGCTTTGGGATCTGGTAATCCTACGTATACAGGGATCTGAATTAAATCATTTCCAGCAAAAGCTTTGGGTCAAATCTTGAAATTCTTCCTTCCTCTTTAATCAGCCATTTCTCAGCCAGGCGTCTGTTGAAGTCAAGGAATAATGGTTATGACCCACAGTGAATAAAAATCTCACTTGATCTTATGCCTTGACAATCTCTGGTCTGTCTCCTCCACCTTCCACAGCTTCCATATGACTGGAAAGCTTTCAGCATTGGGATGAAGTCAGAGTGATGGCTCAAAGCTGCAGCGTGCAAGAGCCATGAATTAGGGACGATGCCTTGTAGCTGTAGTGTGAGCTCTGTATGTGGGGCAGGAATGGAGGGGGGCGAGGTTGATCCTGCAGAGTTCTGGGCCCCCCTCTAATGAGGTGTGAGTGCTAGGAACATGTTCCAGTCAGACTCCCACAGTGCATTGGCTGGATGTGTCTTCTGCTGATGAATGCAGAACCTCCCTCTCCTCCCAGGTGATATCTTGCATGGAAGCTGTGACCACTGGGGTGCTGAGGAAGTCAGCTTGGGTTCTCCCACCCCCTCTTTGTGACCTTGGAGGGCTCAATTTGGACAAATGATCTTCCTCTTTTGTGGGTACCATTTTGCATCGGCAAATGATATCCCCCCATTTTTGCACCAGCTGTTCACTGCTGGGGGGTGGGTGCAGGGAGTGCAGGGCATTTACTTGCAGATGCAAAAATGCGCACCAGCGAGAACAGAGAGTGACCTTATAATTTGTACTCAGCTGCCAGTACCTCAGTGGTGCATAGGCTTCTGGTTGTAGAGCAGCGTTGCTAGGTAGGTTGCTTCTGTGGAGTATTGTCACTGAGGATGTGCTCTGCATGAGGCTACCACCATGCACTCCTTTGGAGGTGGAGGCAGTTCTCCCAGGAGTTACTGTTTGGCAGGAAAAACTCAGGGATGTTGAAACTTGATGAGCCAAATGCTGTTTCTGAAACTTTGTTAGAGGACAGATTCTGCTGTCAGTCATCCTTGTGTCAGTCCAGAGTAAGACCATTAGCTTTCTTTGGTGGAGTCACTGTCAGTGTGCCTGGGACAAATAAGAGTAGAGTTTGCCACTTATTTTTGGTAACAAATAAATGATTAAGGAGAGGGTTTGCAAAGGAGTCTCCTGGAGTTGGGCACCCACATCCTGAATTGGAAATGGATGGAACATTTATATGCCCCTTCGCCCACAAAACCAGATTAATCTCTTATTTTGGGAAATCTTTCAATAAACTCTACAGTCCAGTTGTGACAGTTTTGACGGAGGAGATTTCAAAAACCAGGCAAGAAGCTTTGTGGGAGTTTTGCATTGCAAAACCATTCATTGCAAGAGAAAAGAGGCGCTTTGAAAGCTGGCCCAAAGCAGGGAGGTCTCCCTGGCAGCAAATAAATGTGGCAGGTCTGGGCTTCTCTTGCAAACTGCTGTTTCAGTAGCAAATTGGGCCACGACTGCAGGATGCTGCCCTGCTTCTGTGTATAATGGACAGTGGAAAAAGTGACTAACCCTTTAAGAGAAGCAGCAGGGCTGGGTGCTGATAGCATGAGCTAGTAGATATTGTAGTAGCTGGACTTTCCTGGCACAGTGTCCTCCACCAACATTGCAGGCATTGGTGGGAAGAGAGAAAAGGTTTGTTTCTCTGAGACTTTTATTTAAGATTCCCAAACCAAAACTTGCGTTAGAATGGGGCTAATGTGGAGAGGGTATAGCAGTATTTTAAGGGTAAGAAACATGGTGGAATGGTGGAATTATCCCCAAACCAAGCATTGTAAACCTGGAAACTTCAGCATAGAGGTTACACTGAAAAGAAACCTAGCCTTGCAAGATACAGACTCCCCGTGCGCCCTTAACGCTGCTCATGTAGCAGCTGTGTGGTCCTGCCGTATGTGTCTTAGCAGGGGAGAAGTGGAATTTTGAAGACACAGGTGGAATGTGGGGCTCGTTTTCTTTTGTCTGGTGGTGTCACCCGCTGCAGGGCAGAGTTAAGGTTGTTTGGGCATCTGTCTCTCTCCCTTCTCAGAGTCATAGTCATATAGCCAAGAGTTTAAGGCCATGTGGGACTGCCAGCTGACATGGTCTGCCTCCTCTATATTACAAGCCACCAACACTACCCAACATCTGCACATCAAAACCCAACCACTGAAATGAGACCAAAGTATTACAGCCGCTGGTCGGTCTCTTGCCTCGGCCCACCCATCTCCTGTCCCCACTTGCTCCCCCTATCTGGCTGTTCCCTCTCTTCCCTTTGTCCTGTCAGACCCTCAATTTCTCCACGTCTGCTTGCAGACCCCTGGCTGGGCAGTCGTCCTCTCACCCCACTCTTAGCAGAACCAGCGGCTCAGAAACGGGCTCAGTGCTGGTTGAGAGTAACTTGATATTTCCCTGTGCGTCCCCCCGAGGGTTTTTTCCATTACACAGGCACAGCAGAATGGAGCTGCCTTCTCGTGCGCTCGCTCTCCCCCGCCCGCAACCCCTGGCACGGCTTCCCAGAGGCGCATTGTGCAAATGTAACCTTTCAGCAAGCCCCGCCTACGTCAGGAAGCTGGGGGGGGCTGCTTTTTCTTTTTTCTTTTTTTTTTTTTTGCCAGGAACGCAGCCGATTTGGAGCTGGAAGGCAGCCCGTTAATCAGAGACGGCTGACAGCAAAGCACACATCCTGGGCAACAGATTTCTGTGCACACTGGCGGTCTCTCTCCCTTGCTCTCTTCTGCTTTCATTTCTGCCTCTGTCACCATCTCCCCTTCCATCCCTCACTCCGTTCCTCTGCCTCACTCCCTCCTCCTTTCTCTGTCCCCCTGCCTGGCTTTGCTGCTCAGGCATTTTCCCAGGACTCTGGCTCTTTGGAGCGTTCTGTTTTTCTCAAGTCCCTTCCTCCCTCAGTGTTCAGACTATTACCCTTCTTCCCAGGCACCACAGGGCTAAAACACTGAAAACCCTCTGCAACAGGGCTTTGCCTTGCAGGAAGGGCACGGCAGCTGAATGCTTTGTAGAACAGACTCTCCCCATCAGCCAGGTGCTGCAGCACGAATGGTAGGGGGCAGGTGGCTACTGTGGTGTTGAACCTTTGCAGTAACCAGCTATGCATCAAGCCATAGGGCAGTGGTTGTCAAACTTAAAGAGTTGGGACCCAGTACTAGGTCGCATACTCTCAAGCACTGGGTCGTGGCACCCCTTGCTGCCACTGCCAAAAGACTGGAGTGCATTGTTCAAGGATGTAATTGCTGGCTTGCTGGCAAAAATGATTTTTTTTCAACTGGGTTCCAAGGAAAAAAGTTTGAAAACCACTGCCTTAGGGGATGGGGCACAGCAGCAGGAAGGGTACTATATGCTGCGGTGTTCACTGCAGGGTGGAATCACAGTGTGCAAGGAACACCATGCCACTAGGATACTGCAGCATGAAGCCACAGCCGTAGGGGTTAGGGTGGCATGGGTAAACTTTGCAGGTTCAAGTCCCAGCCTGTGACTGGCCCCCCAGCATCACACTATGGTATACTGTTGTCACAGCCCTGCCATGTTACCTTGCTCTAGGATGGACTCATCACTGGGACACGGGGGTGGTGGCAGCATAATGCAACCCAGGGTCACTGTGTGAGGGGTCCGTGAGTCTCAGCATTTCATAGAATCATAGAGTTTCGCCACCATGCATCTTTCTGGATGAACACAGCAAGCACAGAGTGGAGCACTGGACATAATGTTCCTCCTGTATTTGCTATTTTTAAACCCGGGGTTGCCAAGGGCATTGTAACGACAGGGTCATTGGCATGAACTTGGTAGGGTACTCGTCATGTGCGACACAATCCCAGCCCAGTGCATTGGGCTTTTTGCTTGATACATTTGTTACAGCATGTGGACTGAGTTCTGTAAAACCTGAGTATTGGTAGGTAGGTTTCCATCCGGGGCATGGATATTCTTTTCTACAGATACAGCCAGTAGCCAGAGAAGGCAGCATGTCTTGGGAAGGGAAGATTCCAGCCTGGCTTCTTAGCTGTTGGAAACTGACTTCTTCCATCCATAGGAATAATGAAGGCTGGGCACTAAGCCATGCCATATCCAGGGAGAACCCTTCATTTAGAAGCAATGGGCCAGATTTATCCTTGGTGCAAATCCAGCAGGCCCCCGCTCCAGGGTGACAAGTCTCCTGAGAATGTAATCTGGGTGCCTGGCTACGACTAGAACTAGAACTTGGGACCATTGGTCTCCCATCTATGGTGAGGGGCCAGGAGGCTTTCCAGGTGGTGAGCTCTGAGACCTCTTGGGGTAGGGGAGATGGTGGCTTTGAACTGAAGCTGCTATTCATCACCTTTTTGGTTAACTCATTTGGGTCACACAGTTGTTGAGAAGGATGTCATGGGGAGGGATCGATGGACTGGACTTGCTCCGACAGTTCAAACTGTAAACTGGCCTGTTTTGGGGGTTTGAAGAGCCACTGCTACCTGAGGTGAGGACTGATCTGTACTAGGGCGTTCTCTACTGCGTAATTGCATTGCGCTGGTCTTAGATGAGGCTGTTACCCTGTGCAAGCCTCCTTTTGCATCAGCACATTCAAGATTGACATGGATGTAGCTACTTGTCACACTGGATCCAATTTCCGTAGTCTCGACAAGACTTTAAGCACTTAAAGAAAGGAACTGATTTTAGGGTTACCAAGAAATCTGGTCAGTTGGAGTTGGGGGTGCTGAAATTGTTAACCATCATGCAGAAAAGCCAGAAGTATTCAATAGATATTTTGGTTTTGCATGTGGAACAAAGCAGGATGTTGCATTTGTACCATATGAGGATGATGATGGACTTTCCAGCTCATTAGTAATGAATGAGGATGTTAAAAAAAAACATTATTACTGATAAACATTTATAATCAGCTGACTTCAGTAGATTGCACTCAAGAGTCCTAAAAGGGTTGGCCTACAACAGCTCAGATCCAGTGATGTTAATTTTACTAAATCTTGGGAAAACCAGAAGACTGGAAGAGTGATAATGTGCCAACATTCAAAAGGGGCAAATGGGATGATCACACTTACAACAGGCCCATTAGCTTGGCATCAGTCCTGAGCAAAACAATGGAATATTCAACTTATTCAAAAAATTAATGAATCAGAATACAATGGCACTCTACATGGTTTTATAGAAAACAGGTCTTCTCAAATGAACAGGATTTCATTCCTTGTTGAGATACAAGTTTGGTTAATAAAGGTAACTGCATATTTGTAAAATAAGGAGTCCTATGGAACTTTTAAGGACTAACAAATTTACAGCTTCCATTTCATGCATCTGACAAAGTGGGACTACACCGACAATAGCTCATGTGATAAATAATTTTTAGTATTTCAAAGTGCCACAGGGTCTCCGTGTTTGTTTTGCTGAACTAGACTAACATGACTACACCCTGTCCCCTGGAGCTTGCAAATATGTAATAAACTTACACTTCTTTAAGGAATTTGACTTAGTATCACACAACATGCTGCTTTAAAAATTAGTGCTATATAGTATCAATATGTCCCACAGAAAATTGATTAAAAACTGTCTGATAAATCTCAATGGGGAATCATCATTGAATAGTGCAGTTTCCAGTTTCATAGGGAGTGGTGCTAGGTCACATGCTATTCAGTGTTTACATCCATGATCTGGAAGTAAATATAAAATCACTACTGATAAAATTTGTGGCTGACACAAAGGTTGGTAGAATGCTAAATATCTATGACTGAGGCATGCAGGCCACACCTGCAGAATGGCAGATGGTATCCTGGAAATTAGTGACTCTAAAGGATTTAGGTGCTCTTGTGGATGAGCAACTGAAGACGAGTTCCCTGACTGATGCTGTAGCAAATAAGGCTAAGAGTGAGCCTGGCTTATAGAAGTAGGGGAGGTGATTTTATCACTAAGAGTATTGAAAAACTGGAGAGGGTGCAGACAACAGCCACAACCGAAGGTTGGAGCTGGAAAAAAGCCTTAGAGTGAGAGACGGTAGGGGTATGATGGCAGCAAACATCTCCAGTCCAGTGGCCTTCCTGCACTAAAAATACCTCAGGCTCTGAAGCGAGGGAAGGAGGTGAAGGCTGTTTTTAGCAGTGGTGTGAGCTAGACTAGGCTGTTCAGCTCAGTCTGTTTAGCTTATCACAAAGAGAAGCGAGAGGTGACTCAGTTGTAAAATCTAAGTACCTGGATGGGGAGAAAAATATTGGGTCCTAAAGGGCTTTTTGATCTAGTGGAAAAAGAAAGAACAAGAACCAGTGGCTGGAAGCCAGACAAATTAAAATGAACAATTAGGCACAACTGTTTAACAGTGAAGGTGATTAACTGGAGGAACAACTTCCGAGGTGGATTCTCCATGACTTAATGTCTTCAAGTCAAGACTGGACACCTTTTCTAGATGATAAGCTTTAGTTGAAGTTATTGGGCTCAATGTAAAGCTAACTGGGACAAATGTAAAAGTTAGTGATATTCAGGAGATCCGACTAGGTGATCTAATATCCCTTCTGGCTTTAAACTCTATGAATTAGTACTTCCGAAAATCATTCCTTATAGTTAGGTGTGTAGATATGGATTTAGGTACCCACATTTGAAACTGTTGGCCTTGCTTTTCTTTTTTACAGCAGCATGTCTTGGTTTCCTCCCTGGTCTTGGAGCACTAAAATGCAAGATGTGCCCTGTTTTCATGGTGTTTCTAGGTTGGCTGGAATCAGGAAGTATCAGAAATCTCAGATCTCAAGAGAGAGCAAGCCATCTCAAGGGAGATCTTATTTTTCTGTCACACTGAGTAGAATCAAGAGGTTTAGAGAGCTTGGAGGACCAGCTGAGCTTCCGAATGCTTACCCAAAACATACTTCTAGGCTTTTGTGTGTTTTGCCCATCACAGATTATCCCATCCCATTCCAATTGCCTCCAAAGCACTGTGAAGCAGTGACCCAGCGCCAGGAGCCATAGCTGGGAAATAATGCATTTATTGAACTTCACCTCTTCTTCTGCTTGTGAATTGTCCTTGTGCAGACAGCGATTTTCTCAAGTGCTGCATTATTTGAAATTACTTGCTGACTCGGGGACGGTTCAAACAATTTTGAGGCCCTCTGCAAAGTCATTGATTGGCCATTCCTTCTGCCCAGCCTGGTGTTCAGTTCACAATGATGTACTTCTAACAACTGTATGGAGCCAGAAGCGGAAGGTTGGAGAGCTGTAGATTGGGATCAGTAGAAAATGGGCCCAGAGCAGCTGTGGTTTATGTGCACAGAGTGCTCAGTCAGCTCAAAGCATTTTGTGCCCAGTGTCAGAAAATAAGAGTGGTAAATGTCCGACTCTTTTTTTATTCCCAGTTAAATCATGTGACTATTTGGTATTCACTCAGCATTCGAAATCTGTTGATAATTTTTTTTTATTGGTCAAGTAGGTCACGTGGTATGTTCCCGTGTCTCTGATTTGATGAATGTAATTTTTGGACTCAGGTGTCTAGTGAAGAGTTAGATGTTCACTTCCTGTGAACATTCCCATGTGTATGCTGGAGTATTCAAGGAACATGAAAATGGCCATTGGGAATTCATCTTAAAACTCCAAACAAATATCCACAGAAATCTTTTTACATTATGTGGCTGCTTGTACTTACATCATTGCCTGTGAGACAGGCAGCAATTTTCTCCACGTATAGTTGTGGAAATTCAGACAAGGGGCTGTTTCTTCGATTTTTAGTGACGTGCCCAGTGTTGGGCAACAAACCAGGTTTGGACTTGGTCATTCTCTAACGTAAGTGCAGTTGGCCTGAGTCCCCACTGCCTAGGAGCTTGTGTAGTCATTTATGCCAGTGCAAAGTGAGAGCAATGCATGGCGGTGCTACCTTACATCTCTTTTGCCCCCACTAGTCACTGGGGTGGGTGTGGCGGGGTGTGACAGCACAAGGGACATGAGGATGGAGAATCAGACCCCATCACTTGCTGTATGGCCAATAGATTTCAGGTATGTGATGTGATCTGCCTGGCTCCCCCGCGGGCAGCTCTAGCAGTGCACAGCTGCTGTGACCAGGGCTGCTTGCTTCTCTAGCCAGGTCCTTTTCAGAAAAGTGAAAGGGGGAGGTGAGGCTCACATTTGGAAATGAAGCCAAAAACCAGGTTAAAGCAAAATCACACCACAGGTCTCAAGCCTCATTCCCCAGGGAGACAGGAACACAGCAATACATCTGCTCCCTGACCACTCCCCACAATTCTGCTGTGAAGTCCCTCCTTCCTCCTGGACTGCAGGAATAGCAACAGGGATAAGCCCCAACAACAAAAAAACAAGCTCTGTTTTATGACAAGTTCCAGGTGGGTCACTGTGTCAGTCTAGTTCAGCAAAACAAACAAGATGTCCTGTGGCACTTTTAAAGACTAACAAATTTAGTTATCGTATGAGCTTTTGTGGGAGAAAATCCGACTTCGTCAGATGCTTGAAGACGTGCCTGACAAAGTGGGATTTTCTCCCACGAAAGCTCATGCAATAAATAAACTTGTTAGTCTTTAAAAGTGCCACCGGACTTGCTCTAGGTTTAAGCTCTGTTTAGTTATCCCAAATTATTGCTCTTTCTTTTCTCTTTCTCCTACATGCAATGGTTTTCCTTCTCTCTGTCCTGAGAGAGGCCTGCAGTGGGATGGGGGCGGGCACGGGGAATTCCACGTCCCCACAGGGTGAATTTAGCTTGGAAGGAACAGGCTGCTCTGAGCTACTTGGAAGTCAGCTCTGTAACAGGAGCTGCTCTCTCTGGAAGCCACTCCCTCCCTGGCGCAAGCGGGACCCCCTGTGAGTTTGCGTGTGTGGAATGCATTGGGGGGGAGGGCTGGGAAGGGTTAACAAAGGGTGAAATATTTTAAAAGTAGGTTTCCTCTTCTCCTCCCTTCCACAGGCTAAACAAATATTCACCCAGCCCTGTTCCCCCGAGATGCTCCCCCTTCTATCCAGCCGCCCATTGTTCCATGGGCCTTTTGCTGCCATCAGGACAAGGGGAAGGCCAGCTAATGGTTGTAAGTGAACAGCTTTCACTTGGCATCAGGACTGATCAGGTGACCATTACTGAGCCAGGCTGTCCACCTCCAGCCACTGCTGCCCCTGGAGGGAACGCACCCTTCCAGGGGCTTGAGAGCTGCTTTGCTGCGGGGGGGCCGAGGGGTCTATCTGCCACCACTCCAAAACCAGCCTCACCCATGGTTCCAGCCTCATCTGTGGACCCAGCCCCAAGCAGTCTCTTGTGGGCAGAGGCAGGAGGACATGTTTTCAAAAGGCAAAAGCAGGACACATGCGGGAGCCTTGCCCCCCCCTTCTGCCCCATCCCTTGCCCATCGTTTTCCAAGGTCCCACTCCCCGCTAGGCTGGAAGCTGTAGCCAAGGGAGCCCAGACTGCTGTGCGGAGTCCCAAACCCACCACCTGCCCTAGCTTGTGTCCCTATCCCTTGGAGTGCACTGCCTAGGGCAGGGCAAGTGAAGGGTCAGGGGCTCCCCACTGTGGTTCAGCCTTGCGGGGCTCTTGCTGCAGCCCAGCACTGGCTTGTGAGATGGCCTGGCTAAGGGGTGGGTCCTCGGGGGGAGAGGAGAATGGGGCAGGGCTTTGTGTCCATCAATCTCAGACCGAGGAGGGTGGAGGTAACTCCCCAAGCTGAGAGGTCCAGGAGTGATGGATTTAAGGCTTGGCATCAGGCCGGCCATACAGGGAGGCCCTGGCTGTGAAGTTCTAACCTAGATCTGAACATAGGCAGGTGTTGAGTCCTTCAAAGCTGGGATTCTAGTTCTGGTCCCTCTGATCTGGAGCAACAAAAGACTTTCCATTATGTATCATGGCAGTGCTGGGTTTTGCGGCTCTCTGCATTCATACCTGAGCCCTGTTACTCAGATGTGACTCCTTCTAGGGTTGTATGGCTGGAATTTGGGTAAGAAATTCCCAGAATTTCCATGTGGTCAGATACTTGGGATGTTCTAGCCAGCACTGCAAATGAGGAGAGAGCTGTAGGTAGCTCCTGGAGCACTGCAGGGGAGGGCTGAGCTGAGGAGTCATTTCTAGTTGACACTTTGGTTATGTCCACATGGGATGGAGGTTTAGTGTCCCACAGGAGGGTGAATGTACACCTGCTAGCTCTGCTCAGCCTAGTGTGCTAAAAATAGCAATATGGATGTGGCGACATGGGCACTGGTGACTCTGGCTAGACAACAGAATACGTGTTCTTGGAGTTGGATTGGACTGTGTTTATTGGCTTGCCTGAGCTCCTGCCCATGCCATCATGGCCATGCTACTATTTTTAGTGTGCTTGCTCAAGCAGAGCTAATGCATGTTGGCCCCTCTGATCAAGTTGCAGGTGACATAAAAATTGGAGGAGTGGTAAACAATGAAGAGGGGAGCACAAGCTGGATCACTTGGTAAACTGAGCGCTAGCAAGCAATAAGTGTTTTAATCCAGCTAAAGGTAAATGTTTACATCTAGGAGCAAAGAGTGTTGGCTGTCCTGGAGGAGGGTGGGGGGTGAGCTCAATATCCAGGGAAGCAGTGACTCTGAAAAAGATGTGGGAGTCATGATGGATAATCAGCAAAGCATGAGTTCCTAAGTGACACCGTGGCCATTCTCAGCTGGGTGTGGAATGGTTATTTTCTCTCTGTGTTTGACACGGGTGCAGCCACTGCTATGTCCATTTGTGATGCACACTGTTCAAATAGGAAGTTGATAAATTGGAGAGGGTTCAAAGAAGAGCCATGAGACCAATTAAAGGATTAGAAAACAAGCCTAATAGTGACAGACTCAAAGAGCTAAACCTATTTAGCTTAACAAAGTTAAAGGGTGACTTGATTGCAGTCTATAAATACATGGGGAACAGATATTTAATAATGGACTCTTACCTCTATCGGAGAAAAGTATAATGTGATCCAATGGCTGAAAGTTGAAACACATTCAGATTGTAAATAACGCGTATATTTTTAATGATGAGGGTAATTAACCACTGGAACGATTTTTGCAAGACTTTTGGTGGGTTCTCCATCACTGACAATTTTTAAATCACAACAGGATATTTTTAAATCTTTAAATCAAGAGTGTACATTAGCCCTCCCAATGGCTGTGTGGGTATACTTTAGAAGAGGTTCTATGCCCCAGATAAGTACCCTATTTAGTTTTATATGACCAGTCAAAGGGAGTGTGTTCTCATGTGTGTTTCCTGCTTTGTGCCAATGTGGATGGTTTCAATCCATTGCTGTTTAGTGCAAGACCTTGACTGTGGCCAAATGGTTCTGCTATCAGGGCTCTTAGTCATTCCCACCCCCTCCCAACTGATGGATAGTGATATGCAAATTCCCTTCCTTATAATCTTCCCTGCTCTAATTGGTCACTATATTCTTCATCCAATCCCATGTGCATTGCCACAGAATTTTCCCTGCTCTGTAGCGGAAGGAGGAGCTTTTTTCCTCCACTGTACCCCAAGGAAGGGGAGACGGTGATGTCCTATTTCCAGCAGGGAACTGAAATCATCCCTCTTGATTGTGTCAAAGGAAGGGTTCTTGTGAGATAAGGGGAAAGGTTCCTTGTTTCTTAGAGGCAAGCAGCCACTCCCCGTGTAACTAGAGCTGGTCAGCACAAAGCAATTTTTTCATCAGAAAATGCCAATTTGTCAAAACTTGAAACTTTTCAAGTGTGTGTGTGTGTGTATGTGTGTGTGTGTGTGTGTGTGTAAAACAAGTTTTCGCTTTGAAATCAAAGTTAACGTATGGTTCAAAAAACCCAAAATGTTGACATCAAAGCAATTCTTTTAAAAAACATCAAACTGAAACATTGCAGTGACCCCCAATTTTAAAAAAATATGGTTTTGCACATTTTGGTTTGCAAGCTTTTTTGAGATTTTGACTCTGTCCAATTTTCAGACTGGGAAAAAATTGCTGGAATCTTGAAAATTTTTCCAGCCGGATAATCAGGTTCCTGCTTCATTCTATCTGTCATCCCCTGGTCCCTGCTATGATCTCCTAACGGGGGACAGCCCCCTGGCTGTAAAGTCCAGCTCCTTCCCACATACTGTTGCTTCTGGGAGAAAACTGACAGTCGGGAGGGGACCCCCCAGCCAGCCTGAGCTTGGTGGGCTGGAGGAAGAGTGTTTACATTTCAGGAAGGGAGGATCAAAGCTCCCCTCCTGCAGATTTTCCCTGCAGCAGCCCACCATGATGGGAAGAGCCCTTTTCAGGACAACAAAAGGCCTTTAGATTGCCTGATTCCCTGCTGCTTATCTGTGCAGATAACGTGGGCTCCTTAAGCGGAGCCTGCCTGTTCATCTGGGGGTGAAAAGAACCTGGGAAAGGCCCTCCTGCGTGCCCACTCCCACAGCAGTTTGGAGACGAATGATGGGCTGTGGAGACACCGAGTCCCTAAGGAACAAACCCACAAACTCGCAGTTTGCAATGGAACAAAGGGGCAGGGGCAGGGAAAGTTCTGCAGCATGGTCAGGGCCATATTCAGTAGTTGGCTCGCAGGGCTCTGGAGGTGGCCAGGTGAGTGGGTAGCAAAGCAAGTGAAGGAAGCTATGTGGGTAGCCGGCTGGCAGACATTAAGCAGCAGTGCTCTGCTAGCTAGCCTAGGGGAGTAGCAGCAACTGCGTGCCAACCTGTGGGCAGAAGGGGACAAAACCATTGTAGCTTGTTGGAAGCGAGCTCCATTTGGGCTCTAGTCCTGAGATGCGCTGAGCGCCTTCCAACAAATGGCAGCAGAGCTTGAAGGCATGGACCCCTTAGAGGACCAGGCTCTTGAGCATTGCTTTGGTGGTGAAATGCTGGGGTGAGCAGGAGAAGAGGGTACTGGAGGGAAGCACTGCATGGGTTGCCCGAGCCCTGCACATGGCACCTGTCTCTTCCAGCACAGCCCCTCAGAGCCAAGGCTTGGTCTTGTGCATCAGGATTCTCTGATCGGCTCCTGGTTCTCTTAGCTGCCCTATGGATCCCTCCCTACTCCCCCGGCACCAGAGAGGAGGCAGGGAGAGGAGGCTGGTGGGATTTGGGGTTCTTAGAATACAGTGTGAGAGCTGCTCTGAGGCTCTGCAGCAGCAGCAGAGAAGGGAGAGCAGAGCCTCGTCACCCAGACAAGAGATCAATAACTAATTTCACTGCAGCAGAAGCACAGGTTTTTTTCCAATAATTGTAAGCTAGCAGTTGGGAATGAGGCTCTCACCACCGCTCCACACTAACCTGCACCCGATCAATCGACAACGCCACTGGGGCAGCGGGAAAACTCATTTTTCTCTTTTTCTTTCCTCTCTTCCTCCACCTCCCTCCTCCAGTGTTTGCTTTTCTCAGAAAGTCCTTCTCTCCTGCGCGCAGGGTCAGAGAGTCACAAACCTCAGGTCAGGAGATGGGAGATGAGGTCCCAAACCACTAGCCAGCGATATGGAGTCTGGCCACTCCGGATCCTATATCTTTTAGTCTTGGGGGTTCTTTCTTTAGCTTTACTTCTTATTTTTTGTGGCTAATCTGCTATAGGGAGTCAGGACTCCTGCATTTATGTTCTTGGTCCCACTCTGCCTTGACTTCCCCATTACGTGGCTATAATTAGAGATGGGTCTGAACCAAGTCTCTGCTTGAGTTTCCCATCTCAGACTTCAGGCATATCCAGGACCCAAGCCTGGATCTGAATTTCCATTCTTTAATGGACTGAAGCAAAATGTGGGATCTGAACTCTGGCAGACTTTGAAGTGCTTGAAATCTGGATCCAAGTTTTACAGGTTTGTCCTACCTCCAGCATCAATATCTCCCTCCTTCCCAGCATGCTCCATTATCTGTCATAAAATCTGTCGTGATAGCTAATGGCTGTTTACCTTCATCTCTTGCAATAGAGGCAAAAGGTCTGAATCCAGTTCCAGGTGCTGCAATGAAACAGCACCCAGGAAGTGGATTTGCTACCATTTATAGATGTGTTTATTGGACTTTTTCGATCCACGTTCTCTGTTGCCTTGGGTTTTATTAGCCCTTTTGGCAGCACTCAGCACCTCTGACCAGGTGACCCCCTTGTACTCTTGGGCTGTCACATATGGCTTTGGCTTTGTTTACAACATCGATCAGCAACAGCTCTTATGGGTCAGTTTAACTGACCTTTCAGCTTTGTGCGTTGCCCTGCATCAGGGCTTAATGGTAGGATGTGTTAGCTTCCTCTTCTGGTCATTTCAGGGGCCCTTCTCCTACCAGATATACATCCACTGCACTGGGATTTCTTCTCCAGCTTCTTACTCCACATTCATCTAGGGACGTCAGGCCGCAAGACTTAGTTAGACTTTGTCCACACTGGGTAAACGACTAACACCTAGAAGAGCCGGATTTCCCAAAATGCTCACCTACAGTCAAAGCCAGATTTCCAAACACACTGGGAGCTGAGCACTTCCAACCTGCTGAAAATCAGTCCCTGAACAATTTAAAAATCTGGTCTTTAGTGCTGACACAATTTACGCATAATTTGCCCCAGTATTGTTTACTCCAGTTTCGAACTGGTCTAGCTCACTGGTGACTGGAATCCCAGGCTAGTCAAAGTCTTACTTAAATCTCACTCACTGATACATCTTGCTAGTGACTCTTGGGCTTATTCAACCCACTTGTTGGCTCCTTTTGATACTATTTTCCTGAGCCCATGTGCTATACAGTTCTGCTTATTCTTCATCTAGCACTGTTACAGACCTGTCGGAAGACAAGATCTCTGCCATAAGCAGACTGTTGCAGCTGTGCTGGTTCCAGGATATTATGAGGGCAAGGTGGGCGAGGTAGAGTCTTTTACTGGACCCCTTCCTGCTGCTGAGAGAGAGAAACTTTTAAGTGACACAAGTCTGAAAAGGCACTCAGTGTGTCACAGCTAAATGCAAGGTCAAACAGATGATCAGGCCTGTGTTTGGGTAGTGTATTGACATGGGATTTGAGAATGGATCTGTAACTAGAACATCTTCCATCTCCAGAACATGCAGGTTGAGACTGTTGCTTAATAAGAAAGAAGTCTTTAGAATCATTGGTTAAAGCTCCTATTTCCCCAAGGCGCGGCTCGTGGTATTCTTTGTTTGCCGACATTCCACTGCAAAATGGTGAAACCTGCATTATAAATTTTGTCCCTGATTTAAGGTCTCCTTTCACTGGTGGCCCATCAGCTTCTATATTAATCCACTGACACCCTTACTCTAGCTCAGGAGCTGCACCCAGCATAATTTAAGTGTTCTTGCTCACCTTTAAGGCACTTAATGATTGTGATCCTCTATATGGCCTGGACTGTCAAACATATTTGAAACTTCGAGTTTGTGGTGAAGACTCATTAACTCCTGCATAACTGCAGAATTCACTTTTGCACACAGTTCTGTTCTTAGGCGGCAGTCTTGAACAATAAAAGAAGTCATTTTTTCTGATTGGCCTATATAGTGGTTGTCGTCGCTCTCGATCACTTTGGAATATTTGATTCTTTAGGATATTCCCAATTTTCACCTGGGCTTTACATTTGCCAAGACTTAGCAAGTTTCCCAGGCATAATTTTATACTTGGGCAGAATTTTCCTGCAGTGGTCAAGTCAAGTAAAGAGATTCAGAAAGTGATTTTGCTTTTTGAATCTTTTCTGTTCATTTTTTGACCCATCATTGCAGAAGATTCAAGGTGAATAGTACGAAATCTCACTGTGATACGACGTGCATATGTTTTGAACTTGATATGGTTCAAAATGAGCTGTCAGTCTGGGGTACATTGTACGGTCATGAGGTTTGGGGTTTTTTTTGGTTGCACAAAACATTCATTGAAGAAATAGCAGCACACACATTCATAGGAGTCATGATGTGTTTGCACACAATTTGGCGGCAGAAAAGCAGGCTAAATTTGACAATTTTTGCTCTGCAAATAGTTTGTCGAGCTCCAACTATAACTGAAAGACTCTGGGTTAGCAATCACAAATGCAGTTGTTTGATCTTTTCTTAGTTTGTTAACAAGAATGTCAATGTCTGAGGGCAGCACGTGAACCCTTCACACTGGTGAACAGCTATGAACACGACTATTGGCATCAACAGAACTATTTATGTGAGTAGCTGCTCACCAGCATGAATAATAAGTTCACAAATCAACATTTACACAATTATCGTCTAGTACAATTAATTCTGCAAGACTCATGGATTCAGGCCCCACACACCCAGCTATGCTGAGCCGACACCTGTAGGTTGCTGGCTTGACTTCTGCAATATTTAATTTTGAAGGAACTGAAATACGAGCTTTCATGTTTTAGTTCAGAGCATGTGTTTATATGTTAAAATCACAGTTAATTACACTCTAAATCTCTTCTCATTACAAAGACCTTTATGAACTTTATCCGCCACTGAAATGCAGCTGCCTCTTGGTTGGGTCCCAACTGCTGTTTGAGAACATATAGCCAAGCCATATAACTGAAGACAGAAGGTACTGCCTCCACATGAAACTGCAGGGGTGGACTGAGGCCGGCAGTCTGTAATTGCCCCCCAAACTTGGCATTTGGCTAGGGCACCAAGTCAAAAAACTAGACTAGGCACATGAAAACGTGTGATGTGACCTAACGACCACAGATGATGTGAGTCTCTGAAGGATGGCAGCTCGACAGCTCCCCTCCCCCTTCCTAGCACCATCTGGGACACTGGTTCGTGAGTGACATAGAGGGCAGAACGCCAGCTAACCACTAGCCCTAACACATCTCTTTGCTATTTTGGTGTCTCTGTGTGCTTTTGTTCATGTGAGTGTAAAGGCAGGGCATTATATAGAAGTGCTTGTGTGTGACTATGCATACTGAACTCCATGCTTATAAACCAGGAGTCTGGTGGCATTTTTAAAACTGACAAATTTATTTATCACATGAACTTTTGTGGGAGAAAATCCCACTTTGGGGGGGGGGGTGTGAACGCTCTATTAGTGTAAACGTTTGGGTGTTTATATGAGTATGCTAGTGTGCCTGTGTTGGTGCGCTTGTGCTGGATGTGCTAGACAAGGAGGGGGTAGCGCATTGGGTGGAGGGAGACTCAAAGTGTGGCTGAAATTCAAAACTGTCAGTTCCCAGTGCCTGGAAGCCCCTGGTTCACTGGCAGGGCTTGGTAGCTGAATCTCCTTTGAAGCTAAGAGCTGTACGTACCCATGATCTTTGTGCACATCTCCCACTGATGGAGCTGCTATTACTCAGGCTGAGCAAATTGTGTTACTTGAATCCCATCACTAGCCCCATTAGGCAGCAGATCCCCACCCTGCCTTCTAGGTCAAAGATCAAAGTCTTTAAAATTTGCAGGACTAAAATGGGGACTAAACTCCAGTGAAGGGAGGTGGAGATCTCCAGAGATGATAGCAGCAGCCACTGTATCTTGAGCTAAGGACCTGGGCTTTAGTCTCCTTTTTAAAAGGGACCTGGGAGCCTAAAGCCCATTGATAGTCAGTGTAGTTTTGACTTGAATGCCTAAATCCCTTTTGAAAATGACATAGGCTCCTAAATCAGTTCAGCCTTACAGTGCTGAATGCAATAATGCCTAAATACTTTTAAAACTCTGGGACCATGCTTATGCACTTTAGCAGATGCTTCAGTGCTCTACTAAATTGGGGCTTAGAAGGGAGCAGTCATGCTTTTAGCAGGGGGTGGGACTAGATGATCTCGTGAGGTTCCTTCCAGCCCAAATATTTGAGGATTCTGTGAGAATCTGGCCTGGAAAGAGGAAGGAGCTCTGCCAATGAAGATCTCCTTCTCAGTTTTAAAGGGACAGGAATATTTTTGGAACTGCCATTTTGGAGGCAAGGTGCCCCTGCTCAGCTAGAAGGGTGCAGGCTGCAAGGAGGAAGCAGACATGATCTAAAGTCTCAGATAGCATGACACCGTGAATGGCTTATTATCTGTATTTGTAACCTGCTAGTACCGAACCTGCTTCGTATCTCTGTCCTATTTCCTGCTCCCTTACCTCTCTCTCTCCCTCCCTTCTCTTCCTTCCCACCTTAACCCCCTTTCTATCCTTCTTTAGCTTGCTTTCTCCCTAGCCTTCTTCCTTTCGCATCTCCAACCAACCGCTTTTCTTCCCCTCCCTCCCTCCATTCGAAGCTGCCAGGTCCACAGGTTCCCTGCTGTGACCATGAACTGATTGCGGGAGCTGGTGGTGGGTTTCTTAAAGGAGCTGCGTGGGCGGCTGTCACTTGGGTGATTTGCGTCCTGCTGCTGCCAGCCCTGGCAAAAGGCCAAGCTATGTTAGGCGAGCACCCTTTGTGGGCAGGCTCTGGACTAAATCAAGGAGGTGCACGACTCTGGTAGCAAATGAGAAAGGGCATGAGCCGGCGGCTCCAGGTTCTGTGAGCCAATGGGAGGACTCCTTCGCTCCAGGTAATTTGAGTGCCAGAGAGACTGATGGCCAATCCAATCAATGGCCAGTATTTTTCAGGTGTGGTAACACAGTGGCAGGTCTTTCTTGCCTCTTGTTGCCAGCTCTTGTGATTTTACCTCCAGTCTTATGATGCTTTCTTTTTTTAAAGCCCTTGTTTCTAGGGCCCCAGAATTTCAGAAGAATCTGTTTTTATTATTTGAAAAGGACATTTCAAGCCCTCATACCTGCAGAGTAGAGCATGAAAATGTGCACCTGAAAGTCTCCAATAAAATGATCCCCAAATTTATTAATATTTTAAATATTGAGATTTTTAGGCCAAGCTCATAATTTTTGAGTGTCTGACTCATGGTCTTGAAACTCTTAGGGCTGGTCACACTAATTAAGGACACCCAGATCTCTCCGTTGTTAATTAAGACTTATCCCATACACATACTTATCCTGTACTCCCATTTATTCATGTAAATACGTCCAGCGGCATCAGCGAACCTACTTGTGTGAGTACATGCTATTCTGCGTGCGTGATGTTTGCAGAATCCACCCTTTGAAAGTTCCTTTAAAATAAACCATTGGCTTATGGGGTTTTTTTTCTTAAAATCTGCATTTAAAGTATCTGAAATTGTAGTAATGAAACAGCCAATAGCGGGGAGCCTTTCAGGTGAATGTTTTTAATTTTTATTTTGTAGACATAAAATGTTGTTATTTTTCTCTCTCCCTTCCCTCCCTGGTTTGATGTGGAATTTGTTAATTTCTCCAAGGAGCTAAAAACCCATTAAAATTCACTCCTGACTATAGTGAGTTGAGATGTATTTATCAGCTGAATCTTCAGTAGGTTCCATTGTGTTGCTTCATCCAGAGATCAAGCTGCTTTTAAAACAGGACTTGTATACAATGGAAGGTGTCCACTGTCATGGTGGGTGCTCGCTGGCCCATAGGTGGCAACCAGTTTGCAAGCAGGCTGACTGTCATCCATGAATGTGTGAGCCACTGGCTTCATGATGGGCAAGTGGTCCATAGTCGTCATCACCTTGCCTAGCTACAGTGGCCATGGAGGAGCATTTTTAATATTCACATTTTTTATTTCTGTAATCATAATTTTAGTGTTTGGGCACAGGAAAGAAATCAGGTTTCTTGGGTACCTAGTGATTGTCAATATTAAATGCATAGGAACAATACTGTAAAACAAAAAACAAACAAACAAACTACAAACCCTTCCTTTAAAAGCATAGAGTCTATTTCCACCATGGGAATAACTCAGGAGGAGGGGAGGAAAGCCAATGAGGTGAAAATTTGCTGAGTTTACTGTTCATTCGTGCATTAGGTACATGGTTTGCTAAATTCCAGATAGCGTCCTGCAGAAGAAGTCAGGAGTCCCATCTCCATACTCCAGGGATTTCCCAGGAACCATGCAGATTTTTGAGACATCTGTAGAAGGCATCTATGTGGATGTCCATTGCCACCACTTTGCTGCCTATTTCCATGGTCTCCCACTGCAGCCAGGATAGCAGAGCTGATTTTCCAGCCATGCCCTTACCCCATACCACAGATTTGCCTTCTGTTTTTTTGAGTCCTTATCATTCCCATTTCCAGTCATTTCTCCCTAACCAAGAGGATTAAAAGCTTACTTTATTATTAAAGGAAAGCTGAGGTTCTCCAGTAATAACGGGAGTCCAGAGCCTGGTGCTTTGAGAAAACACAAGATATCAGGCTACTTGTGATAAAATCACAGGTGAGGAAAGCAGGCAGCATGAAGACCTGGTTACTATAATCTGCAGCCTTAACTTTCCCTTAGTGAAAGATTGCATATTTATTTTTCCCCCTTTTTATTTTTTTTAATGAAAGGACAACAGTGCTGGATGTACCACTGCAAGGTCATGTTGCTTTGCAGATTTCCTAGGGAAGATGTTCTTGCAGATATTCATCCTAAATGTTCTTTTTTTAAGCTCATCCCTTTATTCCTAGTTCCACCCTTGTGACACCCTACTCGTTCCTCTCCCTTCTTGGTGTTTGTTCTCTTCACAGAACTATAAGTGGCAATGTCCTGCTGCACCTTGCACCAAATAGTTATTTTAATAGATCTGATTGGTGTATGATAGTGGGAATTTTGCTATTGACTTCCACACTTATTGGGTCAGACTCTTAAGAGGCATCTGGTGAAAAGCCTTGGCTACTAAGGATTAGGGGGCATCACTGGCACAGGGCTTACGGGGCTCAAACCCTGAGTCCGCCATGGTAGTGGCATGCTTACAGCATGCATATAGCCCCAAATCCCAGCACCCAAGCCCAGGATCTTTTCCCAGGTCACAGGCACTCCTGCTAAGGATATACATGGTGATGAATCTGCTGTGGGGCAGATGCACTTGTTTTCTGTCTCCATCCAAGATAGTGATAGATCAGCAAGAGAGGGAAAGGCAGAACCAGCCCTTTAATTTTATATCTTGGATCTAGCAAGCAGAGCTAATTAATAAATTTGCCTGGTGAAAAGTAACTCAAGGGTTCAGTAAGGGTTTATCCCCTTAGTCATTGCAACTCAACTCTTTTTGAAGCATGTATGTGATAGAGATATTGATGCTCTCCATGACATTTCGTGGTTCAAAAGTTTGATAAATACATGTTTTGTAAAAAGATGCATCAGATTTGTAGCCCATAAAGGACTCTGTTTAAGAAATCTGATTTTTATTGAGTCAGTTTTTGCTTTCATTTAATCTTTTCTTCTATTGAAATTTTATTCTTTCATGCTGGTCCTCATCCAAAGTCCACTGAAGTCTATGGGAATCTTTCAGTTGACTTCATTGGGTTTGGATCAGGCCCCAGTGCCAAATTTTGAAGAGAGTTCCATAGCCAAAATTGAGGCCAGATTTTTCAATAGAGCTCAGCATGTGGGTGCACATTGGGTGCTGAGCTCCTTGGAAAAACTGGACTTCTGCGTCACTCTGGGAGCTCCAAACTTGAAAATCTGAGCCTCCATCTTCCCAGGAATATCTGTCTCTGGGGCTGCTTCTGGAATATGTTCTAGAGCAGATGATCTTGGATTTAGGGCTCCTCTGATCTGTTCTTAGCTCTGCTGTTATTTTACTGTGTGATCTTGGGCAAGATCATCTAACCCTCTGTGCTTTGCTTTAACCCCTTGTGAAGTGGCCCTGACAGTATTTATCCAATTTCCAGGAACAGTGAGACTAAAGCATTCATGTTTGTAAAGTGCTGTGAAATTACAATCCAAAAGATGTGACACAACAGAGAAGCACAATGGTGAAAATCTTCAAACTTGAGTGCTTAAAATTAGAGACCTAAATCAATATTTAGGTACCTAAAGAAGCCTCCTGGTTGTGATTGATTTCACAGGTAGATGTGGGTGCTGAGACTATTTATTAAGGTGTTTGACTTACTAAGACATCTCCCACAAATACTTTCCCAGCCCTGCAGGAAACAACCTGGCCTTTTTGTTCTGGGTGAGAGTTACCAGCATGTCTTAACATGCTGATAAAAACTTTCACACCCATAGAAACACTTGAAGTCCAGCTGACCCTTGTGCCCAATTCTGTTTCCATCTAAAGAGTCCAATGATATTTTATGGTCAATGTCAATAAATCTCTCCTTGCTGAGGTGTTGGTTTCTAGACTAGCGGTGGAGCTCTTGCTTCCCCTCTGGAGGAGATTTCCCAAGTGGAAAGTATGTTGCGATAAATCCTTAGTCGTCTCCTGGCCTCCGCTACCTCTATTGACACAGCTGTATATCTCACAGCTGTATCCTTAACACCCAAGAGGCCGCTTTCTTTCTTTCTCTCTGCGGTGTGGTGCTTACAGATCAGGAGTCCTGTCCAAGGTGGCTAATCAATACAGGGGAAGAGTAGGCTGTCGAGATTATGGATAGCGCAGAGGGAGAGAGAGAGAAAAGCCCGTCTTGCAGGAGGGAAGGTTTAGAGCGTCTGCGAGGCAGCTGCCCTCCCCTAACAATAAGCAGCAAAGGCTCAGAGAACAGAGTCAGCACAATTTTATCTAACCTGCTGTGGCGAGCCAAGGAACTCTGCTAGTTTCAGTCTCTGGGTTTGGAGTCTTTAAGAAAGAAGCAGGTTTCATTGATGCCGCTACTCAGAGAAACAAGCGGGAAGCTGGCAATCTCACATGGGAGCTCTGGCTTTATCAATTTCTGGCACACATGCACTGCAAAGCTGGAGAAAGATGTCTGTCCTCCAGAAACACATAGTCTATAGATGATAGAGCTCCTACCGTGATATGCAAAGCTATTCGTTCTGTGCTTATTTCGAGTCTTACCGGGGTCTCAGAGTCAATGACAGTTAGGAAAGGGACAAAATTAGACCCATCTATCCCTCCTTACCCTCAAATGTGCCTGTCCACCCATCTATCCCAATATCTGCAGAACTCATGACTGGAGCAAAAGGACTTGACATCACTTGGGCTTAATCACTGAGTCATTGGCCCATGGCATGACATCCCTGCGATCCTGATATGCAGTGGCCTGCTTCTACTCTTAGATAAGGCCTGATCTACAGCACATTGAAATCAATAAAACAAACAAGGAATCTTCTAGCTCTTTTAATGAGTAACAAGTTTATTTTTTGCATGAGCTTTTATGGGTGAAGTCCCACTTCATCAGATGGCAGACTCTGACAAGCTCATGCAAAAAATAAATTTGTTAGTTTTTAAAAGTGCCACAAGATTCCTTGTTTGTTTTGCTGAACTGGACTAACATGGTTACTCCTTTGAAAACTGAAATCAGTGGTTCTTTTCAGTGGATTTTGAACGAGATCCATAAAGAATAAATGAAAACAACAGAATCCCCCTGGGAAAAGGCTCCAGCTGATGTAGGGTAATTTTCAATACCTCTCACTCCTGTGCCATGTATTTATCTTCCCCACATCTCCAAGAATAGCTAGGCATGGTGCCCCAAGTACCAGTCATCTTTTCAATTAAAGGGATGCTGCACAGTACTGTAGAGCTAATACTGCGGCTTGGACTGGCAAGGGGATTTCACAGTGACTAGTATCGCTCAACTGTTTTTGTTAATTGAAACAAAAATGAATAGAAACATTGCACGCACACAGCTGCAATTTAAACACATTCTGAGGTGAAATATAGCGCAAGTGCAACGCTGCATCGTTTGGGTTTCCAGTGTCTGAAATGAAGCTTCTTGTTAACAGGAAAAGAAACTAAGAAGTCCAGGCCCCAGAAAAAGCAGCAAAAGCATCAGGTGGTGAAAAACAATGAGTCTTGCACCTTCTTGCAGCCTTGATAGTCCAAAATATGATCTCATCCAGACTGAAGTCCATTACTGTGCATGGAACTGGTCCATGCGTCTCTTCAATCCTGAATAGATGGTATTTTGAGGACTTCCAAGGTGCACAGGGGTGGATTTCACCCTTGGATGTTTCTCATCATATTCATATGGCTTCACACCACTCTGGCTGCATAAAAAGGTTTAAGATTTGATGAAAACATTCTTTACTCCTGCTTGAAAGTCCCTTTGCACTGCCAGATCGGCTTCAAAGTGGCCTTGGCGTAAATGAGAATTGGGTCTTTGAATTTTTAGTAACATTTTAATGTGTGTTAATCAGACTGTAAGTTCTAGTGTCAACAGCACACAAGTGTGTGTTGCAGAAGATGAGTTTGTCTCCTGTCTTACGATTGCATTAGTTAACAGGTGTTAAAACACGTCTAAAAATACAAGTGTAATCAAACCCTAGTTGGATACCACGTTTGCTCAGTGGAGAACTCAAGACTGGAAGTGCCCACACAAACCTAATTCTGCCCTGTGCCTCAGCATTGCGGTGCAGTCTTTGTTTGACCACACACTGACTTCTCAAATAATATCAGCTCTCCGCCCCCAGCTGATTCTTCTGCAGAGAGGCAAGCAAACAAAACTCACAAGACGTTCCTTTCTTGTGAAGAAAGTGCTGTTTTGTCTTTCCTCTCCTCGTTCTCAAAACTGGCTGAATGGTTTTGGCTCAAACTTTCTGGACAAATCCATCCACAGGCAGAGGCCAACCCTGGAAAACTTCTGTCCTCAAAAGTGACTGTTTCAGAAGTGACTTGAAAGCAATCTGTCTGTAAACTGTCAGTAGGGAGTTAGCAAGACAACTGCTAACATTCAGGGGATTACATGGAAGTAACTTGGAGGATGTGCTGTATTGTTAGTTGATAGGGCTATAGATTCTATGTCAGAGTCTGCCATTTGCCTATTTTGTGACATTGGTCAAGTCACTTTGCCTTTCTTTCCCCTACAAGTTTTTATCTACTTGTTAATTATGTACACTGTGTATTTTTGTTTGTTTGTTTTTGTTTTTTGTTTGCTGAGATGACACCCAGGAGCTCAGTCATGGACCAGGCTCCTGTTGTGCAAGGTGCTGTAGAAACACAGAACAAATAGATGGGTGCCCTCCCCCAGCAAAGCTTCCACTCTCGGTGCAGCAGAAACACAGAGATATGAACATCAGAGTTATGAATTGACCAATCAGCCTCACACCTCATTTGGCTCTGGAGACCACTGCCAATGTATTCATAACCCTGAGGTTCTGCTGTATCAAACAAGAGCCAACAAAGAGGTAGAGACAAATGAGGGAGCACGAGGAAACCATGAGACAGTATTGATCAGCATGATGGGCAGATCACAGTACACCAATGGCCAAGCAGATGCTGGGTATTTTGTAGGGGTCGCAGCAAAGGAGAGTTTTAGATTTATTAGTACTTAGATTGTTAACTCTTTGCTATGTGTATGTGCTGCAACCTGATCTTGGCTGGGACCTCTAGGAACTAAAAGCAATAACAAAGTGACAACAGCAACTATGCCTGGTCCCATTGTAATTAGCAGTGTTTATAAGGAATTGTCATTTACATTTCTTAGACCACATTCTGGTCTCATTTACACCTGTGTATTTTCAAAGGGATAACCATGTTAGTCCAGTCCAGCAAAAAAACAAGGAGTCGTGTGGCACGTAACCTCCAATGGTACATTGGGAATTATGTGGCTGTAACCTAGAGCAGAATTTGATCCATAGGTTTTACTTTGACTGGGTCCCTTTAACATAACGCAGAAGATTGTTCTGCAGTGAAGGATAGCAGGTGTTGCACTCCTAGAACAGAGAGTGCTTTTGGGGAACCAGCACCAAGTGCAGAGGGGAAGGGATGGATGGTAACTCAAATGGTTAGCCTGGATTTGATTATAAAATAATGCTGAGCTACAGATGTAAGGGTCTGGCTGAACAAGGATTGCGTGGAGTTGGAAGCTCAGGGCAGAGAAATTTCAGCAAGTTCATTCTGAATCAGGTTTGCTTCGTCTCAGTCCACCAATGTCACATACCACTTGATGATTCTAACCATAGAGAGCCTGTAAGAAAGGCTAGAAAATCAACCTCTTACTTACTGTCACTTTACCATGACAACTGTAACCATAGAGATCCTTTAAGAGGGGTTAGAAAGTAAACAGCCTTGTTGAGTTTGGCAGACAGTTTGCCGTTTGAGATGAGGTGAGTCAAAGAAGGAAAAAATGTTTGTCCAGTTTTTGATCCACAGGAGTTCCAGTGACATTATAAATGGTGTCAACACAGTCAATATTTGTGTTTCTATGACCATCTCCACTATGGGTGACTGTCCCCATTCCCATGTACATTGGCCCTACCAACAACCCCAGCCTCTGTTTGAGCTCATTCATGATTGTGATGGCTATAGTAATTGTCATCACACAGGAAAGAAAGGATAACAAGGGAAGGAAGAGAGAAGGGCAGAAGAAGAGAGATAAAAGAGGAAGAGAGGAGAACCCAGAAGATAAAAAGGAGAAGTAAAGGTGGGGAACATGGAGAAGAGTGGTAAGGAAATGAAGTGGGGTTTGTGTATCTGGAGAATCTAGAACCATAGGGCTGGAAGGGACCTCATGAGGTCATCTAGTCCAACCCTTGCTAAAGACAGGACCACTCGCACTAAATCATCCCAGCTAGGGTTTTGGTACAGGCAGAGTCAAATCAATCAAATCATAGGGTTGGAAGGGACCTCATGAGATCATTAAGTCCAACTCACTGGGGCTTGAACCTAGCACCTTCTGCATATTAAGCAAGCTGTCTAACCAAGCTGACTAACCAAGTCTTAAATTAAGCTGACTAACCAAGTCTTAAATGTTTCCAAAGATGGAGATTCCACCACCTTCCTAGGTAACCCATTCCAATGCTTCGCCACCCTCTCAGTGAGAAAGTTTTTCCTAATATCCAATCTCAACCACCCCAGCTGGAGCTTGAAACCATTGCCCTTTGTTCTGCCCTCTGGTACTACTGAGAGCAGCCTAATTTCCTCCTCTCTCGAGCACCCCTTCAGGTAGTTGAAGGTTGAGAGAGGATTTGATAGCAATCTTCTCTTCTGTGGACTAAATAAGCCTAGTTCCTTCAGTCTCTCCTCGTAAGTCATGTGCCCCAACCCCCTAATCATTTTTGATGCCCTCCAGTGGACTCCTTCTAATTTGTCAACATCCTTTCTGTAGTGTGGAGCCCAAAAGTGGACACAGTATACCAGATGTGGCCTCATCAGTGCCAAATAGAGGGGAATAATCACATCCCTCGATCTGCTGGCAACACTCCTACTGATGCAGCCCAATATGCTGTTAGTTTTTTTTGGCAACAAGAGCACATTTTTGACTCATATCTTCAGCTTCCCATCCACCGAAGAAGACAAGATAGGAAAGGGAGAAGCCGACAGAAGAGGGGGGAAGGAGGTGTAGAAAGAGAAATAAGCAAGAAACAACAAGGCTGGATTATTCTCTTTAGCAGGCACACGTAACCAGGATACCCAAAGGAGGCATTTCTGTAGCTAGCACCTGGGTGGCGTGGGAAGGTCTGAGTTCAGCTGGGCACCACTGTCTGATGAGTTGGAGTCTTGTGCCCTGGGAAGTGAAGGATCCCCACTCTGAACCATTGTGCATGTATCCTTTCCTACTGCACACCCCATCTGCACAGATCCTCATCAGCCCATGTACTCAACCAATTCATGCATCCCCCCCCGTTGCTCCACATGGTCACATAGGTGCATATACCTCCATGGACCTAGCTTCCCCCCTTCATGGCCAGCCTACAGAGCAAGAAGCCTCCTGCCCCAGCTCCGGAAGTCTCTGTCTACTGAAAGGTGTGTGAGACCCTCAACGGTGTATGAACAAGTTTGGTGGGTGTTGGCCCAGTTCCCCTCCAAAGAGCCTCCCCATACCAAGACACATAGTCACAACTGGGCATAGTTGGCTCCTTTTTGGCAGGTGCTAACGGTAGAAATGGCCCTGGAGGTTGCGGTTCCTGCTTGGCTCTAGCAGCTGCCCTGCCAAGCCAGGGTGGAGGGATGTTGGCCAAGTGGAACAGGGAAGCTGAAGCTGCTGTCACCACGTGGCCCTGCCCATTCTGTGGACAGAGCATTTCCCTCAGCACGGCACTCAGCCTGGCAGCTTTCACTGGCACTGGTGCGTCCAATCATTGTCCAAGTTTGAGAGTGGTGGAGCATAGAGAAGGGGATGAGTCTGGGGCCTGTTACTAACACAAACAGCCAGAATCCTCCCTGGTGTAAGTCCTTTGGCTTCACTTGACATACACCAAGTTTAACTCTGGCCCCAGGGCTCTGCAGGTTGTTGCAAAGCCCTTGCATGTGTGGTGGAGAAGGAAGATGGCCCACTTTCTGGACGAGAAAGGCCAAGTGCTGTGGAGGAGAAGTGAGATGCAGACACTCCCCCATCCCACCCCCCACAGGAGCCGGCCAGTCGCTCGCCTGAAGCAGGAGAAAGCGCCAAGCCTGTCCGGGGCCGGGTGGCATCTGTGGATTACAAAACAACAGGAACAAGGATCGAGGCTTTGCTTGTGACCTAGAAAAATGAGGCTTCTTGCGCTGACTCAGTCGGGACTTGGGTCGGAGCCAAGGCCTTTCTAGAGCTCAGCTTGAGTCACCAGGTGCTGCGTAACACTCTGTCCTGCTGCTGCATCCATGCTGGGGAACAGCCCAGCCCCTCGCTGTGGGGTACAGGTGGGGGGCACATTCAGGAGATGGGGTCACCTGCCTCTTCCCCGTCAGGGCCAGGTCTAAAGCCAGAGTAACTGACTTGCCTGTAGGCACCCACATCTGCTAAGCAGCAGGGGCTCCAGCACTCAGCTTCAGTGGAGGCTGAATGGCAGCTCATTTCCTCCCATTTAAGCTTGGCTAGAGACAGATCTTTTAATCCTACTGCTGACCTAATGGGACTGTAGGGCTTTTTAAAAGCAATCGCTAGCGGGGAGGGCGCAAGCAGCATATGAGACTCCCCCCAACCCTTGACAGCATCTCTGCTGCATGGTGACAAGGAGATATGCTGGACAGGAACAGTGCATTTCTCTCCACGCTGGGTGCTAGAGAGTTCATCAGGGTATAATGTTGGGGGCTCAGCTGTGAGATCTCTCAGGAAAAGGCTTAGATATTTATAGGGGACTGGATTGCATGCGGAGTGCAGACCGCCATCACATGACGGGCTGAGCTGTAAACAAGCTGGCTGGAGAGAGAAGGAATGGGTTAACCCTTTCCTAGACCGTTTGCCAGCCTTTTTAATCAGGGAGGTGCAGGCAGTGCTGGATGTTGGGGTGGGTAGGGGGTTGTTTTCTGTCCCTCAATTGCAAATGCCTTATGCGCAAATGCAAACGCAGTGTTATACAGAGATGGATGGTTGACACCATGTCAAAACCTACATCAAAGGTCAGAGGGAAACTGCCTCTCTAAACAGTTGCATCCCTTCTCCTTTTGGGATGAAAGCTGCACAGCCCAGCGTGGGACTATAGGGTCAGTGGGTGCTGCCTAGTTTTGCCAAGGTCCTGCAGTTTCACCCTCAGTGGGGAGTTCCCTGGCTCAATGCCTGCCACTGTGGGCAGGCGGGAGGTGGGGGGCTCAAATGTTTGCAAACCAATGGGAGCTCTTTGCCTGGAAGGATTTGGAGAAGGGAAATTATAGTCTGAGCCAGAGAGATTCATTCTTTCCAGTGGGCATTGGATCAAGCCCTAATTGGCCCTTTGCAAACATATCAAATGGCCACTGAAATCAAAGGGATGATGTCACCTGTGCACCTCAGGCTCCTCTTGGCCACAAATCTACATCCCCAGGAGCTTCCAGGAGATCAGCTGGGACACAGCAAAAAGAGTAAGGGGTTGGAGCAGCCAGTAGATATGCCCAACGATAGGAGACAAAGGGGAGGAAGGGGACTGGAGGAGCGGCTAGCATGAACTTTGCCAAGAACAAAACAAAGAGTCTGGTGGCACTTTTAAAGACTAACAAATTTATTTATCACAGGAGCTTTTGTAGGAGAAAATCCCACTTTGTCAAAATCCCCCTTCGTCAGATGCTTGAAGGTTAAGAAATACAGATATTGTCCCACGAAAGCTCATGTGATAAATAAATCTTAGTCTTTAAGTGCCACAAGACTCCTTGCTTCTTTTGCTTTACTAGACTAACACGGCTGCCCCTTTGGAACAGATCTTCAAGTGTCTGGTGAAGTGAGATTTGATAAATAAGATTGTTAGTCTTTAAAAGTGCTGCAGGACTCCTTGTTTTGCTGAACTAGACTAACACGGCTCCCCCTTTGGAATTTGCCAAGAGTATGTCAGTATTAGGAATAGGAGTTTTGGGTGAATATTTTTTGACTCGTTGTTTCCTGCACATTTTTCTTGGGTCATCATTTCTTGACAAACTCACTATAAGTGACCAAACTGTTTGATCATTTGGAGAGAAGAATCCAAGGGGAAAATGAAAATATAAAGGATAGAGGCAGAGCTTTATTCAAAGACTTACAGCTAGGTTTACACCTGGTGCTGACCAGTTGACTTACACAGGGGCATAAATCCCTGCAGAATTTGGTCTCTGTGTTTCAAGCATTCTCTGTCCTTTACATTGTGCGGGGACCTGATTCTGATGTGGTCTCCACCCCTGCATTGACTATTCTGAAAGTTGAGGATGCTGAGCTGCAGGGAGTTTTGCCAAATTTCGCAGGGAAGGGAAAAATTGTGTGCTTTGGATCGGAGAGCATGAGAGTTGGTTCCTAAAGCACTGAGCATAAAGCCTTGTGAGCAGGAGGGAGGGAGAAGGAAGGAGAGAGCGCAAGTGTGGGGTGGTTAATCTAGGCTGCAATACCATTCCATAAACCTGTGGTTTTTGGTAAACTGTGGACTGTTTGCACAGCACTGCAAGCCTGGGCGCTGTGCATCTGCAGTTCTGTTTTAGGGATCCAGCGTGACTTCATGTTAATCACCCCCATTTCCTCATTTCTCCTGTTCATATGAGGTCAGACTGCCTTCTCCAGCCCTGAGAAAGGATGCAGGTGCTAGGTTTTGAGAGAAGTTTTCAGGATTCCTGGTTTTTTTTTAAACTTCTCAGCCGAGGCTTTCCGCTGTGTTCCTTCTTGGGAGCCAGGAGTCAACCAGACTTGATTCCAGTCCAGGTTTTCCTCCTCCTTTCTCCTCTAAAATACAATCCTGAGGGCGTCCTCTACCTGTCTGACTTAGTGCACTGCAGACTCCTTCAGCAGACCCTGCTCACCTGGGACAGTGGAAGAGAAATCCCAGGCTGGATTGAATGCCCAAGCTGGAATGGATTGTGTGTATGCTCCTTTCTGGGAGCCATGGAAACTGCTTAGCAAACACACTACAGCCTTGTAAGCCAAATAGATGGGGAACGGTCAGGGACCCGTAAGCAGCAGGGAGGAAAACAGGTCTCATTTCCTCTGTGAAGCAGACCAGACAGATTTTCCTGTTTGGAGGGGAAGGTGAAGATTTGGGTGTTTGTGGGTTTGTATGTTATTAAAAGAAGGGATGAGAGCATAGCAGAATATAAAACCAAACAAGAGTTTGTTTCTTTCTCTTTCAGAGAGCTGTGTTCATCTATTTCAGCAAAAACAAAAAAAAGTTCTGTGGCACTTATATTTTTTTTTCTTGCCTGTTACCTGTGATGAGTGGTCCACTGGATAAGCGCAGGGCTGGGAGCAAGGACTCTTGCTTTCCATCCCCTAATTTTGCCACTGACCTGCTCTGAAGCCCACAGGGCTACATTTTCCAATGTGGCCACTCATTCTGAATGTTTAATTTTTCAGGTGCCCTGGGACATAACTTTTAGAAGCCTAAATTTGGAGACTCCTGGAGCCTACCTTTTAGAAGCTGCCCCAATCTCCAGGTAAAGTCAAGGGGAGCTGAGGCTGCTCAAAAATAGGTCTCAAGCCAGGTACCTGAAAACAGGGTACCCCCAATGTGTGTTTGAAAACATAGGCTTTACCCTTTCTGAGCCTCAGTTTCCCCATCTGAGCTGGCCCCAGAATCCAGAGGATCAAAAAGTGGCTTAAAGTCACGTTTGCTTCCCCATGCACGCACACACTCACACAGTCAATAGTAAAACATATGAAACAAGGCGGAAACATGCAAGCATACACACCCACCAAACGACAAGAGGCATGCCAACCAATACCTTTACACAGACCCCAAACGAGATACACCGAAGGACCAGAGGCATGCCAACCAACACCTTCACACAGACAGACCCCAAACAATGAGAAACACCAGATAGTGAGTGACACACATCCACCGAATAGTGACAGCCCACAGGCACACCAGATGAGACCCTCACGCTGCACTCAGCCATGTGAGAGTACTCCAGCACACTTCAGACAATGAGATGCGTCCACACACCTGACTAAGCTGTGAGAGAGAGGCATGGAGGAAAACAGCATTGTATTTTGATTTGTTCTCTCCCACAGTCTCAAGAGTTGCATTTCTCAATGAGACTGGCTTACAATCTGCAACATACTGGCACCCCCCATGTCTCCTAGTGCACATGGGTGCATGAACACACACCAAGTCACATACACTTGTACTGGGAAAGACAAGTCATGCTCCCTCCCTCTCTCCACGCCCTGGTATTTGCCCCTGAAGGCAGAGAACAGGTTGAGCCAGTCTAACTGAACCTGGGATCTGAAATGCCAGGTGCAGCTGCTCCACCCTCCCTCCCTTGGTCTGTGCCTCCTTGGAGAATAACAAACAAGGAGTCTGGTGGCACTTTTAAGGACTAACAAATGTATTTATTGCATGAGCTTTTGTGGGAGAAAATCCCATGTTGTGACAAAGCAGGATTTTCTCCCACGAAGCCAGATGCAATAAATACATTTGTTAGTCTTTACAAGTGCCACTAGATCCTTTGTTTTACTGAAACAGAGTAACATGGCTATCCCTTTGGAATTTGTCAAAGATTCACCTCTCCCTAACACTGTCCCTAGCCATTGTGACCAAACCTGCTTCCTCTGTGGTTATTTTTGCTATAATCATCTGGAGAAAAACATGCCCGGCTGGTTTTAACTGTATAAAATTGCCCATGTCACAGTCATTTGGTCGGGCTGGTTCTCCAAACATTGCATTAAGGAGAAGTTGATCTTTAGCGGTTTGGTTAATATCACAGAATTTTAATGTCATTAGTTAAGTTCTTTATAGAATGTGAACTTGCTGAGTGTTCTGCATAGTTATACTCCAGAGTAACATTTATCAAACAGAAAGCCCAATTAATCAAATATGGGAGCTTTTATAATTCAGAGTATTTGGTATTCTTTCTCCTCTCCCTTGCCTATGAAGCCTCCCCTGCATTTCTTCCTCCTCCCTCTCTTTCTCTTTCAGTCTCGCTGCAGCCCTTCACCATTCTGTTCTCCCATTTTCCTCACTAATAGATAGTTACAACCTTCAGATCCTCAGCTGCTGGGCAAAGCAAGTCAATGCAGCTATGCTGATTTACATCAGCTGAGAATGTGGTCCCTCATTGCTGGCTTTCTAGAGACCAGACATTCAAGTCAACAGATAAAGAGCTAGAGTGTTTTCTAAGGGTGATGGGGACTGGGGAGGATGAGCTTGCCTCTGAAGAACCGTGGGTTACTTGCCAGTAACCATCCTTCTACGAGATGGGCTGCTCACATACATTCAATTATAGGTGTCTATGTGCCACAGCGCATGGTAGCTCAGAAAGTCTTCAGCCTTCGCCTGTCAGGTCAGGGCATGCAGCCAATGCCCCCTCTGTCCCACGACTGCAGCTATATAGGTGACTGTGACCTTGACCCTCCCAGTCCCATATACCTTCACCAACTCCGTTAGCGGGTTGGTGGGAGTGGCCTGAATGTATGTGAGCAGCACATCTTGAAGAAGGACAGTTACTGGTAAGTAACCCACTGTTCTCCTTTGAGCGCTGCTCACATCATTCAGTTACAGGTGACTGCTAGCTGTACCCCTGGACAGCGGGAGGAGTTACAGTCTACCCACATTGAGTACAGCTCTGCCCAGAGTGGCATCTTCTCTAGCCTGTTGGGCGATGGCATAATGCGTTGTGAAAGTGTGTATCAACGACCACATAGTGGCCCTACAGATCTCTTGGATTGGGACCTTGGCAAGGAAGGCTGTTGAGGACATTTGAGCCCTGGTAGAGTGGGCTCTAACAGATTCAGGAAGTGGCATGTTCGACCTTCTGTAGCAGTCTTTAATACAGTTCACAGTCCCTTTAGAGATACACTATGAGGATACTGGTAGACCCTTCTTACATTCGGCAACCGCCACGAATAGTTGAAGGGTCTTGCGGAACAGTCGGGAGCGCTCGATGTAAGTCAGGAGCACTCTTCTTACATCCAGTATGTGCCACCTCCTCTGGTTCTGCATGATCTGGGAGTCTGGGTAAAAAATTGGCAAGCAAATTTCCTGGTTAAGGTGGAAGGGGGTGGCCACCTTAGGGAGGAAGGATGGGTGGTGATGTAAAACCACTTTATCCAGGTAGAACCTTGTATATGGGGGTTCTGAGGAGAGGGCTTTCAACTCTGAAACCCTTTGAGCAGAGGTGATTGCTACCAAGAAAGCCATCTTCCAGGACAGTACTAGGAGGGTGGCTGAGTCCAAAGGCTCATAGGGCGGCTCTGTCATTCCCTGGAGCACGACATTCAGGTCCCAAGGTGGGGTGGGCCTACAGGGTTGGGGAAAAAGTCTCTCTACGCTTTTTAGGAATCTGACAGGTGGGAATGGGAGAAAACCGAACGCCCATCCACGCTCTTATGGAGAGCTGAGATTGCCGCTAGATGGACTCTCAGTGAGGAAGGAGAAAGGCCTTTTTCCCCAAGGTCTAACAGATAGTCGAGGATCAGGTGTATTGGGGCTGATGTAGGATCTACACCTTTGTCCCGAGCCAGAATGGAGAATTGCTTCCATTTTGCTATGTACGTGGACCTGGTGGATGGTCTTCTGCTACCAACCAGGACCTTCTTAACCCTGTCTGAACAGAGCCTCTCCCACTCGCTGAGCCAGAGAGCATCCAGGCCGTCAGGTGTAGGCAGCCCGGGTCTGGGTGCCAAAGGCGCCTCGAGTCCTGTGTCAAGAGGTCTGCCCACTGCGGGAGATGAAGTGAGATCTCTATGGACATGTCCTGCAGGAGTGGGAACCAATGCTGTCTGGGCCAGTCTGGAGTTATTAATATTATGTTCGCTCCATCCCTGTTGATTTTCAAAAGAACCCTCTGTATCAGGGGAACTGGCAAGAAGGCATACATGAGAGGCCCCGACCAGCTGATGAGGAATGCGTTGGTAAGAGACCCCTCCTCCTGGCCCCTGAGGGAGCAGAAATGGGGACACTTGCGGTTCTGCCGTGTTGCAAACAAGTCTATCTGGAGGGAACCCCATTTGTCTGTCAGGAGGTAGAACACCTCTGTGGAGGGACCGCTTGTGGTTTGCTAACGGTTTTCTGCTTAGCAAGTCCACTAGCCAGTTGTCCACCCTCAGTAGGTGGGAGGCCACTGGAATGAAGTTGTGTCGTATGGCCAATTCCCAGAGTTTGCACGCCTCCTCACAAAGTGGCAGGGAGCGGACCCTCTCTTGATGATTCATGTAGAACACTGCTGTGGTATTGTCCGTGAGGATCTGGACTGACCTGTCCCGTATCTTGTCCAAGAAGGTCACGCAAGCTAGCCTGATGGCCCTTAGTTCCTTCATGTTTATGTGGAGAGGACCGTCTGCGTGGGACCAGAGCCCTTGGGTGGAGAGTCCCCCAGAGATGTGGCCCCCCACCCTGTGTTTGAGGCATCCGTTAATAAGGTCACTGAGGGCCTGGGGTCTCTGAAGGGGATGCCCCCCATGGCAAAGCGGGGATCCCTCCAAACCTGAAGTGTCCCCAGAGTGTCCTGTGGAACCGACAGTACCTTGTTCAGGGAGTCCCTCCATATGTGGAACACTGTGGAAAGCCAGATCTGGAAAGGCCTCATCCTCAGGCGCGCTGTCTGGATCACTGATGTGGAGGCCATGTGGCCAAGGAGCTGCAGGCACTGGCAGGCCGTGGTCACGGGGACATTTGCAGCTCTGTAATAATGGTGCAAATGAACCAAAATCTGGAGAGGGGTAGGAATGCTGGTGCCTTGTGGGCATCTAGATGTGCCCCTATGAACTCTGTGTTTTGAGATGGCCAGAGCTTTGACTTTTCTTGGTTTACATGGAAGCCCAGATAGTCACAGAGCCTCACTACCACTCCGACATGGATCTCTACTTGGGAACTCAATTTCCCAAGTATTAACCAGTCATCTAGACGGGTAAATTCTTCTGCCCCATCTGCACAGGTATGCCACGACCAGCACCATGCATTTCATGAACACTCTGGGGGCCAGGGAGAGCCCAAAGGGGAGAGAGGTGAACTGGAAATGGTCGTTTGTCACCATGAACCTTAGGAGCTGCCTGTGATGGGCCCTTCTGGCTATGTGAAAGTAAATGTCTTTCAGATGGAGGGCTGTGAACCAATCCCCAGTAGACAGAGATGGGAGGATCTGTGATAGGGAAACCATGAGAAACTTTATTTTCCTTATGTGCTTGATTAAGGCTCTGAGATCTAGAATGAGTTGAAGGTCCCCGTTGGATTTTGGGACCAGGAAGTATCAGGAGTAAAACCCTTTTCCCCGATCCCGCTTGGGAACCCTTTCTAGGGCTCCGAGGGAGAGTATTTTCTGGCACTTGATCTCAAGAAGGTGGGACAGTTGCTGGGTTCTGAGGGTTGGACTAGGGGGCGGTTATCTGTCCCGAGGAATCAAAAAAAACTGAATGCGATACCCCTCCACAACTGTCTTGCGTACCCACTGGTTGGATGTGATGTTGTTCCAGTGGTGTGTGAAGCGGTGTAAGCGGTTGGGGACTGGTCGGGTCGTGGGTTCGCTGCCCATACAGTAACCCCCCAAAATGCTGTTTCTTCCTCAGTGAGCATTCGGAGGCCTGCGCGTGCTTACCCGATTGCAAAGTGTGGGACTTCTCACTCTTTCCTGAATGGACCTTGTCCTTGTCCATGTCCCCAAGATGGCACTGGGGAAAAGAGGAGGACCTCAGGAGGGGAGTGTGCAGTTGAATCTGTTGTTTTAACTGCTGAAGTTGTTGTTGAAGGAGTTGATGAGGTTTTAGACAGCATCTGTTAGGTTGTGGGGTGTAAATCCCCAGTGACCAGAGCATGGCTCTCGAGTCTTTCGTGCCATGGAGCTTTGCGTCTGCAGACTTGGCGAAAAGATCAGGGCCTTCAAATGGGAGGTCCTGAATAGTAAGCTGTGATGGTAGGCCTGAGCCCTGTAGCCAGGCCGAGCGCCGCATCACCATCACCGATGCCATCGTATGAACGGCTGTGTCTACGGCATCCCAGACGGCCATCAAAGCGTCTCTGGATGCCATTTCCTCTTCTTCGAGCAGCATGTCGAAGTCCCTAAGGCAATCCTTTGGGATAATGGCATGGAAGCCTTGCAAGGCGTTCCAGAAGTTAAAGATATACCTTGTCATAAGGGCCGAGTGGTTTGCTATGCGCAGCTGGAGGGCTGCTGTGAAGTAAACCTTCCTGCCGAGCAGGTTGAGTTTCCTTGCCTCCTTATTTTTAGGGGTGGAACCGGGTTGGCTTTGCCTCTCTTTCTGGTTCTCGGCATTAATGACCAGCAACCCTGGAGTGGGGGTGCTGAAACAGAAAGGAGAACTTGTCCTGAGGGACTTGGTACTTACAGTCCATGACCCTTGATACTGGTGGAATCGAGGATGGGGTTTGCCAACGGGCCTTGGTGATGCTGTATACCCCTTCGTGGAGCGGGACAGACACCTTAACAGGTGGGCCCTACAGCCTATGTCGAAGACGGGATTAGTCTCCTCTTGGATGACCCCGAGCTCCAGGTTCAGGTTTGCTGCCATGCGGCGTAGCAACTCCTGGTGGGCACTAGAGTCCTTGTTATAGTCAGTCGGTCTCTCAAAGGTATACTCATCGGGCGAGGAGGAAGAACGGGCCGATGATCTGCTACGATGTGTGAAGTCAGGATTGGGCTCGTCATTCAAGAATTCCGAGTCCATGGTCTGCAAGGGGGACTAGACGGAGCGATGCTGTTAGACTAGGGTGTCATTGGCCACCATGTCCAGCCAATCATGTGACCAGTCGTTAAAAGATGCTCTGGCCTCCAGGTGGCACGGAGGAGACTGGCCTCGACTAGGTCATGGTGCGGTACCAGATGGGGAAGGCTCTGCTGGCCCAGCCAGTCCCAACGGTCTGTTCTTGCATCGAGGCGTGGGCGAGTGCTTATGGCGCCGTTTCCCTAAATGCTCTCCTATCCTTATTACCATCTTGAGTGGAGAGGAGCGGACCGAGGCTGGAGGTGAAGTCAATGCCGAGCCGTAGGAAGGGTCCCCCAAGCTTGGGAGCATGGCACGGACACGTCTCAGGAGGAGGCTGGGGAGCAGTCTTCAGTGGATTGTGGTACTGGTGGCGGGCTGGGTAGTACTGGGTTTGTGGGTGGTACCGTTTCCTGTGCCAACTGAGCTCCCAGGGCTGTGGTCGGCGCTGAGCTGGTTTTCTTCTGCGTTGCTGGGACCTGCATCAGGGAAGGTGCCCGCACCATTGTGGGGCCTGCAGCATCAACGGTGCCGTTGGCAGTGCCGCTTTCAGTTCGGTGCTGGATTGGTTTGGCAACTGAAGTGTTCGGCACCCCAACGATACCGACAGGGGCGTTGACCAAGACTTTGGGCTCAGCACCAAAGCATAGTCCCAGGGTTCCTGTGCCCGGGCTGATAGGTGAGCCGGCGGAGCACTCAGGGCTCGGGTGGCATCAGAGGCTTGTGTGCTGCTCCCAGCAAGGGATCGGAGGTGCAGCTGTCTGTCCTTCCGAGTCCTCCTTTTGAAGGACTGGCAGAGAGAAAAGCTCTCGGTGAGGTGGGACTCACCCAGGCATGCGAGACATACATCATGTGGAGCGTCAAGTGGGAAAGCTTTGCAGCATCCTATGCACGGCTTGAAACCAGGCATCTTGAATTTCATGGTAGAAGACAGGCACTTGCTTACGCAAGTTTCTTGGCTGATCCAAAACTGTCGCTGAGGGTGGAAAAAGGAACTGGGAGGGTCAGGGTCACGGTCATCTATATAGCTGCGGTCGCAGCGCAGAGGGGGCATTGGCCACATGCCCTGACCTGACAGGCTAAGGCTGAAGACTTTCCGAGCTACCGTGCACTGCAGCACATAGACACCTGTAACTGAATGATGTGAGCAGCGCTCGAAGGAGAAGAGGCTATTTATAACGTGGTTGCACCCAAAGACCTGAATTTGGGATTTGAGGTGCAGTTAGCAGAAAGAGGAGAGCCAACAGGGGACAGTGTAGGGTGCCATAAACACACAGATACCTCTTGGGAAAATGCCAGATTGTCACTCAACATTACTGAATCTGATCTGCCTCTCATTTGACAGTAACATCATCCAGCAGGCATGAGTGACCCTTATAAATGATGGACGGGTTTGAGTTTGTGCTTATAGATACCCAGTAACTAGGTGGGCAACAGCATGAACCAGCAATATGGGTTTGAAGTTTGCAAGGAAGTTAGGAAGGGAACTCACTGAACTTAGCCTGAAATGGGTCTGAGTAGAGTGGGTCTGCAGCTGACTGCTGTGAATTTATTGTGTGACAGTAGGAAACACTTCATCTCTGCACCATGACCGCCAACACAAGACCTTCCCATTTGTTTCTTTTAAAGAGAGACTATCAAGTTAAGAACTAAAGGGTCAAACATGAGGAGGTGAGCATTGTCACTAAACCATCAAGGGTACTCAACAGCAGATGGGATGTGCACAACATTTTACAATATTGGTTTACTAGACATTAATGGGGTTTTTGCAACTGACTAGTGATAGCAGGATTGGGCCCTATGTATTTACACACAGACACTTATTTTATGAAAAGTTAGAGGAAATACAAAAATCAATTTCTTTTTACCACATCACACATAATTTTATCTTGAGTGTCATGGTGTGTGGTATGTTTGTTAAAGCCTCAGATCCTGGAGTCATGTGAAGACAGCAGAATTTTGGCTTTCAATTTAAAAAAATAAAACAAAACAGTAGGTTGCAAGCACTTGTAACTGTAGGAGAAAAAGCTAAAAATGCAAACCATCAAGGCCTCAAAAGAAAAGGCAAATAAAAAGACTTCAACATTTAAAAAAAAAGATCATGGTTTTTGAGCCTCCACCACCAACACTATACAAGGCTAACCACAAATGTCAGCAGAATCTGGGCTGAATGCAGAGCACAGCTTCTAAACCAGTGCTGAGCAGGGATTGTCCTTGGCTGTGCTTGCCGTTAAATCTCACAACGATGTACAGGGCTTTACTGTTATCTTAAAAGACAACCAGTATACTCTATGTCAATCTAGTGTGGCTAGTGGAGCTGTGCCAGCTTGCACTAGCTGTGGATCAGTTGCCCCCAAGGCCACAACTGTGTGATGTTTGTGGAGAGGAGGGAGTGAGGACTGATGGCTGATGGCTGATTTTGAGGAGCCCCTGACCAGCCTGCTCATGACTGATTAGTATTTTGTAAAGCAGATCCCCTTTTTAACTGGGGGTTGCAACTAATGATGCCACTATTGTATCCCTAACAGTCGTCCAGGAAGAGGTGTGACATTTAAACCCCTCTTTGGACATTAAACCGTTACTTTGATAGGTTCTCCCCCTCATTGCTCTACACATGTTCCCAGGTTGGATTATATATGGTAACAGGTTACCTTTTCCAAATTCCTATCCAAACATGGGGCCAGATATTCAACTAATGTAAATTGATGTACTCCATTCCAATCAATGGAGCAACGGTGGGTTTAAACTAGTTGAGATAGTGACTTGTGTGTTAATATAACAAACCTTTAGCTCTCTAAGTGTTTTAGGAGCAGAGAGAAACAGGGGATCCACTGTATCATCAGGAGTATAGGGGTCAATTAGGGACACGGTTAAGACTCTAAGGGTAAGTCCACACACAGTCTATGAATTGAAAAAAAATGAAGATTATTTCAATTTAAAAGATTGCAAGTCCACACTATGTTTCCTTATATCGAGATAAGGAGCTCCCTTATCTCGCTATAAGGAAAGTCATTTCAATATAATAAAACCTAGTATTATATCAAAATGGCAGTTAAATCAAAACTGTTATTTTGAAATAACACTGTGTGGATGTGTTATTTCAGTTTAACACCTTTGCTCTTCTTTCCAGAGTGCTGTCCTTTTTCTATATGTTGGGCAGGGGCATGGCCCTTCTAGGGGGCCAACTTGCCACAACTTCCATGGTGCCCCTCTCTTAAATCAAACTAGCAAGTCCCATCCATGGGCGTGCTAGTTCTGGTTGAGTTTCTAGTGGGGACATGTTAAATTGATTTAACTTAAATCGATTTAATGATTTTTATAGCGATCTTATTAAATCGATCTAACTGTGTAGGTGTGGACACAGCCTAAATGATTTCTTTGCATAACCATTCGCTGCTAAGGATGCTGTGGAACTCCCTGCCCTGGCCCTACTCTTCTCCTGGTGATAACAGTGAGGTTCAATGAGAGCCTGAGGTGTCAGAAGACAAATCTGCTGGTGAAAATGGGACATTTAAAATGCAGGGAGTTGCCAGGCTCAGATGGTCCATCCAAAGAGTTCTGCAGGAGCTTTGTTATGAGGTGGCTGATATGCTAACAAAATATGCATTCTCCTATTAAAAAAGTCACTCTTTCAGGGGACTGGAGGGTAGCAAATGCCACACCTAGACTTAAAAGAGCTGCAGGGTGACTTGGAAGTGGACCACTAAGTCATGCACTTGTACCTGGGAAATTGGTTGAAGAAACAATTAAGAAGCTAAACACCTAGAAAATCATATGGCAGTGTCTAACTGGCACAGTTTCTGCAAAGGAAAATTGTGTCCCTTTCATCTTTTAGAATTCTTTGGACACGTCCAAAAAGTAGGAGATAAAGGAGAACCAGTTGATTCAGGCTTCCAAAAGGCCTTCAGCAAAGTCCTATGCAAGAGGCTACTGAAGATACTTCTAGCAGTCAGAGGTCATGGGGTGGCATCTTTGACCATGACAGCTAATAGCCACCAATGGACCTAGCCTCCTTGAACTTCTCTCATTCTCTTTTGAACCCAGTTATGCTTTTGGCCTTCTCATTGTCGCCTGGCAACAAATTCTGCGGGCTGACTGTGAGTTGGGTAAAGAAGTGCTTCCTTTTATTTGTTTTAAACTTCTTGTCTATTTGGTGCATGGGGTGACCCCTGGCTCTTTGGTTATGTGAGGGGGTAAAATATACTTCCTTATTCACCTTCTTCGCACTTCCTGATTTTATAGACTTCTATCATGTCCCCTCTTAATCATCTCTCCTCTAAACCGAACAATCACAGTCTTTTTAATCTCTTCTCATATGGAGGCTGTTCCTTACCCCCAGTCACTTTTGCTGCCCCTTCTCTGTACCTTTTCCAATTCTGTATCTTTTTTGAGATGTGGTAACCAGAACGGCTTGCAGTATTCAAGGTGTGGGCGTACCGTGTATTTATATAGTAACATTATGATATTTTCACTCTTATTATCTATCCTTTTCTTATGGTGTCTAACATTCTGTTAGCTTGTTTGACTGCTGCTGCATGCAGAACAGTTATTTTCAGAGAACTATCCATGATGGCTCTAAGATCTTTTCTGAGTGATAATGGCTGATTTAAACCCCATCATTTGGCATGTATAGTTGTGATTTTGTTTTCCAGTGTGCATTACTTTGCACTTATCAACGTTTAATTTCATTTGCCATTTTGTTGTCCAGTCACCCAGTTGAGTGAGATCCCTTTATGACTTTTAGCAGTCAGTTTTGAAATTAAAAATGGCAAATTCAAAAGCAACAAAAGAAAATGCTTTGTCACACAACACATTAAACTGTGGAACTCCCTGCCTCAGGAGGTTTCTGAGACCAAGGATTTAACAAGATTTAAAAAGTGTGTGGATGTAGTTAATTATAACAAATTTTGTGGATGGATTTTAAATTTTGTTTCAGAATTTAAACCAGTTTCTCCAGTTGTTAGAGAACAGGATGAGACTTGACATGGGGTACAGTATCCCATTCCTGCTCTGAAGCTTTAACTGGTGATGGCAACGGTCAGACAAAGGATACTGAAATAGATGGGCTTTGGATCTGATCCTGTTCGATAATCCTTGTATGTTCCCCTGTCTGTAGGGTTTGGGGCAGATTTTGATCTTAAATGAAGATGATATGGCTCAGAAAGGAAATACCGGACTTATTTTTTGCAAATTTGCTGCAGGTTTTTTTTACATTGCAAGAGGCAGAGCCATGAGTCAGGTCATGGGTAGGGAGTGGAAATGTTAACAAAAAGCCAGTGGTTTTATTTCTCTTGACAAAGACCCTTTTTCAGCCAAAATGTCTACATTTTTTGCACTGCTGCATATGATTATGTTAGAGAAAGTTTAAGTAACATCTGCATGAGTCTGAACAAGTTGCTGTTTCAGGAGGAGGGGTCTGTGTTCAGAAAGAGAGGTTCAGGAATTAAAATAAGACAGATTTTCAGTTATCTTTTGTTGACAGGAAGGATGGTTCTGTGGCTAAGGGACTGGTGAGAGATTCGAGTTAGGTTCAATTCTTGACTCTACTATAGGCTTCCTGGATGATATGGGAGCAAGTAATTTAGGTTGGGATTTTCCAAAATGTGCAAGAGAGTTTAAATAGGAGTGGGCACATTATACTTTAGTTTCTGAAAATCCCAGCATTTGTCTGTTTGTGCCTCCATTCGCCATCTGATCTGTTTCTGACTGTAAGCTCTTTGGGGCATGGACTTCCTCTTGCTTTATGTTCGTACAGCACCAATCTCCATGGGGCCTCTGGGTGTTACTGTGATCTAAATAACAATTATAATATCAGTGAATTGCCATTTACTTGCCCTGGTTTTCCCCTGATTCGCCTGACATTTTTAATAACTGTTAGGACACTAGCGTGACGTATGCAGCCTTCAAAGCAAGTCATTTATTTAGAGGCTAGATGAGCCGTAAGGGACTGAACCAGATACTGTTGCTAGCTTTAAAAAATGGGCTGAGTGACGTTATGACCATTTGACTATATTCTAGCTAAACAAGCTAAGGTAATGGGCTGTTCCTTGCAGCATGTACAGAATTAGAGATTTGCAAGGGACGAGTGATGGATTCTGTGATACTTCAAAAGAAAACAGAGACAATTAGGGACGGTCATCTAGTTCAACTCCCTGCTCAAAGCAGAACTGATCCCAGCTAAACCATCCCACCCAGGGCTTTGTCATGCCATGCCTTAAAAACCTCTTTAGGATGGAGATTCCACCACCTCCCTGAGAGTCCATTCCAGTGCTTCACTGCCTTCCTAGTGAAAATGTTTTTCCTGATATCCCACCTAGATCTGCCTGCTGGAACTTGAGACCATTGTGCCTTATTCTGTCATCTGCTACCCCTGAGAACAGCCAAGCTCCATCCTCCCTGGAACCCCCTTTCAGGAAATTAAAGGCTGCTATCAAATTCCCTCTCGTGCTTCTCTTCTGCAGGCTAAACAAGTTCCCTCAGACTCTCCCGCCTCTAGTAATTTTGTTACCCTCTGCTGGACTCTCTCCAATTTGTCCATGTCCTTCTGTAGTGGGGGCAAAGTCCCCCAACTGGACCCAGTGCTGCATCTGTGGCCATGGGCCTCTTAATCGGGTGGGACCCCCCTCCTGCACCCCAGCTCTTGCCCCCCACATGCCAGCCCCCACCCCGGCTACTGCCCCCAATATCCATTCCCTAGTCCCCAAAATCCACCCCCACCCCCAATACCCACCCCTAGCTCAAGTGCCCCAAATATCACCCCCCCCCCAACGTGAGCTGGGCCACCCCAGCACTTCCTGGCAGCAGGGTGCTGGGTTTGGAGACAGTACAGTCTGCAGGCTGTGCTTGCACAAGGGAGCCAGGCATGCCTCCTCCACTGTCCCCCTGCCTGCCAGAACGCAGCAGAATGCTGTTCCAGGAACTGCTATTTTTAGGGGCCCAGCGTTCAGGCCCCTAAAAATAGAAAATGGAGGTGGAACGCTGTTTTCCAGCTCCATTTTCTATTTTTAGAGGGGCCGGAACACTGAGCCCCTAAAAATAGTGGGCCCCAGAACGGTGTTCTGCCATGCTCCGGCCCACTTAAACCCCTGGCCTCACCAGTGCCAAAGTTCCTTTAGTCTGCTAGTGACGCTCAGTCAGGTATGGGCCATGATGATATGTGGTCGTCTGATCTGTTCTAGTAAATCCTGCGTTCCTAGTAAGGAGGACTGGGAATATCAAACCATGCAGAGTTCAGAGGCCTAATTTTGAGATCCTTACTCAGTATTTCCTCAGGTCAAACACCCATTGAATTCAGAGACGGGTGCCTGAGTAAGTTCCGAGAGAGAAATCTGGTCCCATTTCCCAGTGTAACATCTGAAGTAACTTCTATTATTTATTTATTATGGATTTGTATTGTTGTAGGACCAGGACCAATTTGCACAGGGTACTGCACACACCGGAAATATACTGGAGCCACGGAGAGCAGAATTTATGAGCAACCCAAACAAGGTAAATTGTTCTTTTCTTTTTCATTCCAGGGAATTATTTATTTCTCCTGGCATAGCCTTATGTAGACCTGTTTCAGAGCATGGACTGTCTTCCTATCTGTCTGTACAGAACCCAGCACAGTGGGGCTCCAAGGATGGCTAGGTCACTGGCTGTTACTGCAGTTTAGATATAAAATAATTATCGGCGGAACCACCAACATTTTGGCTCAAATAATGGATGGTGTATTGATAGAATTTTAGGTTTGAAAGCTTTGATCAAGAACATGCCTCCTCCTCACACCACACCATATTGAAGGTGCACACTTCCCTGTACTGGGACCTCACTGGTCAGTATCTCTATACATGGGACCAGATTTTCAAAAGCTCTTGGCTCCTATAGGCACCCAAATAAATGCCAAACTTTCAAAACTGCTCAGTACCCACTGTCTAGATGGTGTGCCAAGCTCTTTGGAAAATGTGGTCCCCTAATGTGTGTTCTGGGACCTTGTCAAAATTCCAGCCACAAGGACCATTCTCCTAGGGCCAAACATCTTGTTATGTTTTAATGAAATGACATTTTGGCCTCTCTCCGGCTCCTGTTATGTGGAATTGCCAGATTCCCAGAATCCTTCTTTCCTCAGAAACTGGGAGCTTATCCCCCGAGATCATGCTTTGCTTCTGTCTGCTGCTCCTTCAGTGCCTGTGTCTCCAGGGGTCTGTCTGCTTCTTCCACCACTGTCTAATCTGCTGCCTTTGTGCATATGGCTTAGTGTGGGATGTTGCCCTCGAAGGCCTGACCTATAGAGGGGATAGGAAACCTAGCGCTAGATAAAGGCTCTCCTAGGAGCTGAAGGGCAGGTTTCTCATGCTGGTTCCTCTTGTGTCTGTGGCTGATGTAATAATGTCTGTTGTGTCTGCAGCACATCTGGATGTACAGCTACTGATATCTTGGGGATGATCTCCAATCTCCCATGGAGGGGGTTCCAGGGAAATAAGAGGGCTGAGTGGCTCTCCATGTTGGCACAACACTAGATGAAGCACCATCTTCTTCTTTGACCCCTCACACCATGTTTATTTCAAGCAGATCAGTAGAGCTCTCCTCCATTTAGACCCCCCAAATATCCCTCCCCCGTCCTCTTCACTGCTTACATTGTTCTTTTCCGTATCAAGGTTTATTCCTCTCCAAATCCCTATCAGCACCCTCCTCACTGCTTCTCACCAGCAACCTTGTTCCCCTCCTGCACTGCTCTCAATTGGGCACTGGATGGAGGAGAGTGTGCTAGGGGGACGAGGAAAGCACAGCTGGGAACCAGAGACCAGAGGGGTGACAGCAAAGCTCATCTCCAGCTGATGCGCCCAGCAAACTAAGACATTTGGCCTTGTCCCAATTCTCTGGGTTCAGCTGGTGAGTGGGGGGCGCGGGTGATTATCCTTTGATGTCTGCCTCATTGTCTCCTCAGATACTCAGGAGTGGGCCAGGGCAGCCTTTCTCTCCTTTAACATCAAAGCGCTGGTTGCCTTGAGTGAGATCCGGTTGCTAGAAGAGGGAGGTGATGTGATCTGTGAGGGGAGACAAGTTTCGGCAGATTCCCTTTCATCCTGTGATGCTTTGACGTGTCAAATACCTCTGGAGGCCCTGGCAAGTTCAAGCATATTGGCTACTGAGCTTCGCAGTCATTGCCTTCTGGCCTGTGCTCTGGCATGGTCTGCTAGCACTTGAAGGGTGTTCAGGAATGCAGAGAGGGGGCTACTGAAGCAGTGCTATTGTGCAGGTATTTTCTGTCTGGCCTGGTGCTAGCTCTCATTACTGTCCCTAGCATCATCCTAGAGACAGAAATTGGCCTGACCAGAGCATTCCTTGACTTTGGGGTGCTTAGATCTGGATCCGGGGCTGGACTTGGCCTCTAAAATGGTCAGATCAAAGCCCGGTGTCTGGCCAGCCCTGTACTTTGGGGACGTTCAGCTCCACATTCTTACTGCATGACTCTGACCCAAGTGGACTCTGCCTGACAGCAGCTCCTTCCGTAACCAGTGGCCCCATTGGGAAAGGTCAGCCCTGGGACAGATTAACAGAGCAGTGTGGAGTAAGCCATGCACCAAGTTTGTCTCTAGCTAGTGAGGCATTTCCTTAATTCCCCGTGCATTGAATTTTACCCCAGTTCATCCAAATGAAGGTATCTGGACGTGGTTTGGTCTGGAGATAAAGTCTTCCAGATGGTAGAATCCAGCCCAGGTTGGCTGTGGCCAAAAGGTTCCATAACCCCTAGTGTCTCTTCAGATGCTCATGAAAAGAGCCTGGCAACCTCAGTCCAGCTCTTAGCAGGCCAGTCTCTACACAATAAAAGCCACCATAGCAGTTAAGGCTGATTAGCCCCTTGTTGACAGTCCCCGGCTCTTTTATCCCCAGAAGACCTTCAGAACATTGAGTTTGGCAGCAAGCTCAACCTAAGATGTCTCAGTTTCTGTGGCAGGGTGGGAATATAGAGAGAGCTTCAGGCCTTTTGTCAAGTGGCAGGGGTTTTTGGATTACGTAGGGAAGCAAATAGAATAGCCCTTCAGTAAGTTACATTGAGATTAAAATCCCTTTATTCTCCTCTGTTCCTACATTTTCATTTTGCTGCGTGCTGCAGGATGGTTGGGGAGTGAGGGAGGCTTGTGCCAATGGCATTTTTCTGCTAAAAGTACCAGCTGTGAAATAGTTAATAGGGCTGGCATTTAAACTGTCATCATTAGGCTTCAGGAGCCACAGCCCGGTTTGATCCATGGAGTAGGTCATGCCTGTCTCAGAACAACAGCTTCAGGCTGTCTTCAAACTCAGACAGACATTGCATTTGTTCATGATCGGTTCTGACTGGAAAAGGCGGCCAGAAGCGCGATGAGATTCTGGAGTCATGGGGTGGATTATGCAGTTATTCTGTAGTCAGAATATACAGCTCTCTGTAAGTAAGGCAAGGTGTTGGGGTGGAAGGGTAAGAGAGGAAGTGAGCACTGTCTTTGCTTCCCCGGTACTGGTTATGATACCTCTCTCCAGAGCTGTCAATTCACCAACAGGCACCATGCCATGGTTGTGTGTATTCTGGAAGATATAGCTGGATGGTAGATGTCGGGATAGCATGTGCCTAGATGAGAGTATTTATGTCATTCAAAAGGACAATAAGAAAGGGGTCCCTGGGTCCAAGAGTGGAGAGAAACCAAGTGACATGTGGAAACATGATTAGTTTGTATTTTCTTAAAAGCATGTTCTATTGAGCTAACAATAATCAAAAAGAAAGTCAAGGGGGAAAATTTGTAAAAGAGATTTACCCTCAAGACAATTAAACCCTCAAAATCCATAGGAAAGCAGCAGTTAAGGGTCTAACTTAGAACCAGAGGAGAGGCAAAGTAAACTGAGAGTTAAGAACACTCCCTCTGTAACACACCCCCACTCTTCCTGGGGAGCCAAGGAGTCTCCAGCCAGAGGAACTCCTACTGAGCCAGTCATGACAGTGGGGATAGAGCAGCCGCCCTCTTAATGCTCTTTGCATAAAATTTCCTGCTGAGTAGATTTTTAAAAATCTTCCACCAAGAATGGGAAAATGCTTTTGAGTGTGATTGGGGTAGATGCTGTCTGGCAGCTGGGCAGATAGAGTGCGGTGCCCTCTGCAGAAGCTCTTAGGGTGCGTCTACACTGCAGTAAAAATCCCACCACGTCAAGATTCAGAGCCTGGGTCTTGAGTTGCATCTGGAGCTGAGGCAGCCAGTTCACAAGTTGTTCTGGGTCTGCTGTCGTTCCCTCTATGTAATTTGTTCATGATCTTTTTTAATGGACTTTGAATTCGGAGAACATAGTGAGAGATTCTCAAAGGCCCAGATGGGAGCAGCGCCTGGCTCCCCACAGCCCTTTGTATTTTTACAAGCCTGGTCTGTCATTATGAACAAAGTTTGGGTGTACTGCTGAAGGTCAGCAGGGTCCCATCCTCAGCTGCTCTGGAAACTTACTGTGGACTCCAAAAACTTGATGGGACCTGATGCTTGCCTTCCGCTGAGGATCCTAGATCTAGACCACCACTGACAAACTTAATCCTGCCTCGAGCAGGGAGCTGGACAAGATGACCTCTGAGAAATCCCCTCCAGCCCTACCTTCCTGTGGTTGTCCAGCGAGCAAATAACCCCGCAGTGCGCTATGAGCAGGGGCTGGAGGGAACAGGAGATCCTTAGACTTTGTCTCCTCCATTTCCTGTGCACCCACACAGCGGCAGAGTCAGTATGTGGCTGAGAGCCCTAAAATCCCACCTTTTCATGCACCGAGATGAGCAGTGTGTTCAAGGGATAGTAGGGATTAAAAACAATTACCCTCCCCCACTAAACCCTTGTTTAAAAAAACTAAAAATCAGACTGGGAGAGATGAGATTTCTTTTCTGAAAGGCTTTCCCATGTCTGAACTGTCAGACAATTAAATGCATTGAAAGGGAATTTTTACAATTAAAAAATGAAGCCATTCTCAGACTTAGAGCCTGAATGCAAAATTGAAGTCAAAGGCAATAGAGGCAGATGACTTATAAACCTTTAAGTCATCAGTAATCCTACAACGTTGCTAATATGCTGGTAGAAGGGCAGTATGTATTCTGCATCAGTGGCTGGTCCACATAAGAGGATAAGAGCCTACTACTGCTACCATCTAATGGATGTGCTCCTGTAGCTCAAGTGCCAGAGCCCTGTGCTTTTAGGCTTAGGCTTACATTGCCACTTAGGAGATTTAAACACCTAATGCTTATGAGTTTTAATGGGAACTGAGAATCCAAATCCCTTGGTTTGCTTTGAAAATCTCTCCTGTAGTGTTTAAGGTCCAGGGTTCCAACCTCATCGATGACCCAGAGTTGTGGAGCTTGTCACACAAAACCCCACAGAGCCATAGCAGTGCTTGACCAATGGGTGGCTCACTTCATACAATGTTCAGTGTAGACACGTCTGAAAGATGATCCAGTGGCCATATGAAGCAGCTCTGAAGTACAGAACGTCAGGCAACCAGCTCCAGCTTGAAAAGGCAGCATACTCCTTCGCAGACCCCTCACTGGCAGCACGTTGGCTTTCTGCTGCTGGGCCTTGGGCCTTGCTTTCCAGTCTTAGATCCACTTTCAAGTCTGTTGGAGAGACCTTCATATTTTTAAATTCAGAATGTGAATTGGACAGGGAGCGTTTATTTTCAATGTGCCTCCATCAGGGCAGCTATCTTAGAGTTCAAGCCTGCTTAATGTTTCCTATTTTGTTCTCTGCATTGATTCTGTGTATCCATAGACTTTAATTCAGGACCACAATGCCTTGTGTCCTAAAGTCTGGAATTTAGGACCCTGACGCCATGTGTCCTGCATATTTGAATTCAGGGCCCTAGGGTTGTGTCTTTGGTATTTTGCACTTTGTATTTGGAATGGAAAAACCTACCTGTAGAGAGGAATGCATCAGGGAAAAGAACCTCTCCATCTTTTTCTCCTGAAGTGCGTAAGTAGTGATCTCTGGCAGTGTAACACAAATGCCTGAAAGCCCGACGTCTGCAGCCCCTGGGTGATTCACAGGCACTCTCTCTGTTGTGCCGTATGAAGGCTGGAGGTCTAGGATTCCTCCTCAAGCTCCTGGATTGTCATTGCGCTCTAGCTAACTGAGGGCCAGGCACAGGCCAGCATCCTAGCTGGGGCAGGCACAGTGCTTATTTTGGAGCTTGCCCCAGTGGTGGCAACAGCCGTAGCTCCTACACCAAATTATATGACCCTTATGGCCACCAGCCACTCTCTAAGATCACAGTGAAGGGCCCTCTTGTTCTTACCCTTCTGCCTTGGCTGCCAGTGGGTCATGGTGCATATGACAAGCCCTGTGGAGTCTCCGAACCATTCTGGATTCCCTGCTCAGTTACTACTTGTAGGCATCTTTTCCCAGCTCCCATCAAGTCAGTAATAATAACTGTGCCTTCCACTGCCTCTCACCCCAATGTGCTTCCCAACCAGTGGTGCTGACCCTTTAAAATTCCCAACAGAAAGTGAGCATCAGTGAAATTTGACCCACTGGGCAGAAAACGCCCTGCAGAAATGGGATTTTAAAGGACCATGATGGCCATTAAAATGCAGCCACCTCTGTGCAGGGGGACCGCAGCTGGCACATCACACAAAGTGGCGGGAGGAGCTATGGCAGCATGACACAGACCTCCTCTCGTACACAGCATGGGTGCTTCGGCTTCTAAGGGTCACCCCAAACACCTCCCCAACACAAAGGAAAGTCCCTGGGTCCCGTGCATGAGGATGAGGAAGGGACCTTGTGATTGGAACTTGGGGTTACAGTGAATGGGGGGGGGTCCTGATGCTCTTAGCGCTCTAAGCCACCCCTTCCAGTTACCATGGCACCTGGCAATGGCTCACAACATCGCTGAAGGTGACGGGAGCGGGAGCCGAGAGCAAATCAACTGAGCCATGGAAGAAAGTGGCCTTTGGCCTGGGAATTTTGCTGATGGTGGGGGCTGAGAATCCATCCCGCTCCCACCCCAGATTCTTTGGGCACTGAGGCCAGTGTCAGCATGTGAATGGGAGATGAGGGCCCATCCTGGCCCCTTTCACTAAGGAACAATGCAGCACTGGAGATCAGAGGGTGAGAGGTAGGGACCTGACCGCCTTCTGCCCTTCCACCTCTGCCCAACAAGGAGCTGGCTGGGGCAGGCAGGGGGAGCCCCATGCCCCTCAGCTGCCCCGGAGCTGTGGCTGTCTCTGGCACTGCATCACCCAGCCTGTTCACATTGCATTTTCACCATGAAGCCCTCTGAAAGGAGCTTGGCTCCTGTCCAGTCATTGGAAATGGAAATGCACCATCTCCTGGAAAGAGCCAAACCAACATGCCAGGCTTTTCTGCCCCTCCCTCCCTGCCACCATCAGGAGATTCGCTCCGGCATTTGACCAGCAGACCTTCCAGACAGTGAGGCCGAAACCCAGCTCCGTGGGCTCCTCTCTAGACCATCTGTTCAAATGGCCTCCCCCAGGGCCACTCAGGAAGTCTGGAGTCTCCACGTGTCTCCTCCCATGACTGACTGGCTCGGAGGTAGCCACAGTCACCGGACCGTTGCCTCCTGCGTCATCCTGCCTACCAGTGGGCCATGCTTGACGCCACTCCGCTGGCGACCAAGCTCTGCCTTGCTTTGTGTGTAGATTGTTTCACTGCCCAGGGGTGTGAGGAGCAAGGCTAGAGTCAGGCCAGGGGTAGGAAGCTTGAGGTGGTTGAGTGGGAAAATGTGGGCATGCGGTGATTTTATTCCACTGAGGATACCTGCTCATCACCCGTCTGCTCGCTCTGTGACAGACAAAGGTGGGAAGTGACCAGGGACGGGGGAACCTTGGAACTCACCAAGGTTTGGTGACCTTCAGCCTGTTCAGAGTGGCTTCTCAGAGGCACATTGGAGCCCTGACCCTTGACGGGAGCTCCTCAGTGCTACCACCCTACAAATAATTCATCATCGTCAAGCCATTCTGAGCTCTTGCACCTTCCCCTCCTTGTAACTTAAGCTCCAGAAGGAGCTGAGCAATAGGGTGAGGCTTGATTTGGGATCCAAACTCCCTCAAGGTTAGGAGTGCTCTGTCTGCATTCCAGTTTAGGCCGGTCTAGTGGCTTGCAGAGGAGGATCCCAACTCCCTGAGATCTCAGTGAGGGTTGCAGCTAGTGCTGTGGGTTTGGCCTCGTCTCTCATGGAAAGACGTTGCTTTTCAGGGTTGATTTCACTTTCTAAGACTAGGTTTCTTTTAAGGACAAGGGCAGCTGTGATCTCAGGAGGAATGTCTGCACCAGTCAGTCCCCAGAGTTGGAGTGGGGTTAGGGCCTGTCTCATGTGAGCTATGTTGAGGAAAGACATTTCCAATGGAGTTAATCTCTGCTCCTCTCCTGGCTCTCTCAACTTCTCTATCTGTTTCCCCCGTGACTCCCCATCTGCCATTTCTCACCCTCTTGTTCTTTACATTGGTGCCTTCTCCCTGTCCCCTTCTCTGCTCCCTCTCTCCCACTCTCACCAAAGCGGAAGGTGAATGCCCCAGCACTGGAGTTGGTGACAGAGTCACTATGCAGGGCAGAATAAATCCCATGAACGGAGCTAGGGATTGCAGAGGAGCCAGGGTGTTCCTAGCTCCAGGGAGCAGGTGGCTTTTGCAGGGGTTAGGTGGCACCCATCCAAACCTGGATACTTTGCTTAATTGTATCCACACAGCAGAGCAGACAGACCCTGCTGTTGTTGGGCATGGTGTTTGGCTATGCAACCCGACAAGGAGTGGTTGCCAATGAGACACCAGCTTCTTGCAGGACGGCTCTGCTGGCGGAGGTTCTGGACAGGGGGCTGCAGCATTTGCCCAGTGCAATCCCTTGCTGAGTGCACCAGAGGTGGGTGCAAAGAACAGTCCCTGGCCACCACACTGGGGAGGGAAGGAAAAATATTCTCCTTCACCCCCTCCCCTCCCCTAAGGATCCAAAGCTCAGCAGTTCCCCAGCTGTCAGGCTCCCTCAAGCAGGACCTTGCTGTCCTCTGTGGATTTCAAGCAAGGCTGGCTGGTGCCTTTGACCTCGAGAGCTGCTGTGCGAATGCAGCCTGCCTTCAGAGTTGATTGCTATGAGCCTGCCGGTCCTCAGCTCTAACGCCGCAGAAGCCTGGCATGGCTCCATGCCAGAACTCCCAGCCAGCTTGACTCACCTCTCAGTGGAGGGAGAGCGGCTGTGAGATCACCAGAAAGATTGCCTCCCAGAGCCAGTGGGACTGGCTGCCCCCTGACTGACCTGGGACATATAAAGGAGGGTGGGGTGGGGGGGTTAGATTCCTGGCCCTGCCCCCTCAGCACCCAGGGCAGGGTGAGCGAAACATACATGGGGTAATCGCTGGCTCTGCCAAAGCGGGGCAGGGACGCTGAGGGCGGTGGGAATGGGGGCACCCAGCTAGGTAGCTCCCATTTGCAGAGTGCTTTGAGCTCCTGTGAGGAAAGATACTGGACACTGGTCGAGGTGATCGGCTGAGTGATCTCCTGCAAAAGGAAGAATGAACGAGAGATATGGAGGGGAAGGACTGGAGGGAAGGGGGGGCAGAGATTGGACCCGTTCTTCCCTGCTGCCTTACATCTCAAGGTTCATGCATGACTCAGTTTCCACTGCTGTTGCAAACCGGCAGAATCTCTTCCTCCCCACCCCGCTTCTTTATTTAACTTTTTAATGCATCTCACTTTCCATTGGAGGGGAGCTGGAGCTGGTGCTGGAAGGGACAGGACAACAAGAGCAGGAGTGGCGCCTGTAGCCAGCAGCCCACCGCAGGCTGGTCTCATCACCTGCGGCAGAGGCAGGGAAGGGGGCAGTTCCCAAGCCATTTAGCAAGGAGGAAAGTTTAGCCCAGCTCAATGTAGGGGAAAAAAATCCACGGCTCATCAAAGGAAATCCAACACTGCCCCCAAGTGCCAGTGTAGGGGTACTACAGGAGTCCGTGGTGGCTGCTGGGGGTGGTGGAGGGAGCTGCACTCTAGTGATTTTATTGCAGGAGGAAGGAGGTTCTGCTAAAAGTGGCCATGGGAGAGGGCCCAGCTTGGGCCTGGCTGCACAGGGCATTATCCTGTCACCTCCTGGGAGCCATGCTTTCAGATTCTGCTCTCAGTCACGTTCATTTGATGGCCTCATCCCAGTCCTATTTGTCCATGTTGCTAAAGAACTAACGAGTTCCCTGGATTCTCCTGGGCACCCAGGGTGGGGAGCAGCAGGGGACGCTGCAGGTTTCATCTGAGGTGCCCCTGCAACGCTCAGAGTACTCGGTGACGGGGCTGCTGCTGCTGGGGGTGGCCTGCAGAGGACTGGTGCGGGTGGGAGCCCAGACAGGAAGGGCACGGGGCCGCTGCAGGGCAGGCTGGGGGTGAACTGGCAGAGCTGCAGGCTGGGTGAGTCTAGCTTCTGCGGCAGTGTTGGTCCATCCTGTTCACGAACAACATGTCAACTCTTCTTGTTGCCCTAAACCCGAAGAGTCCCTGCCATGCCTGGCCAGAAGGGGGCCATTGGCTCTGTGTGCCATTCAGAGGAGATTCCCCTTTCCAGGTGAGTGGGAAAGCTGGCTCCTTGTAGGCACTTACTGCTCAGTTGATGAGAGCTCTAGACCTGGGCATTTACAGCTCCAGCGCTCTCACCCCATGGCCCTCCACACCACACATGTGCAGACATATTTGGAGGAATCAGGCCCAGCCTCTTTGACTCCCTGTGCCAAGCAAGTCTGGAGTTCTGCAGTCCACCTGTGGAGAAGGTCCAGCTGTGCCCTTGAATTTGGGACAGAGCAGGTGGGGTGAGGCTACGGCCTGGGGGTTAGTGGTAGGAGGCTAGAGAAGCCTGTAACTGAGGACGCCAGGTGTGCTTGAGGACGTGCAATCCATGCCAGTCCCCTCATCAGCGTGCCAAAGGCGGTGGCCACATCCACTCTCCTGCATACTAAGGGCTGGACAGTTGCCTTCCTCCCTTGTGCCTGGTGCAGCCCAGTGTGCCGACCGAATGCCCCACGTGTGGGGTGCAGGGCTTACAGCCTGCCCCCCTGGGACACCAAGCACCCCTGCCACACTCCCTGAATCCCAGCTCCAGCAGCCACATGCCGTGCTCCCTCCGTCTGGCTCCTATTAGCTATGGCCCGTGCCAGGCCTCTTTATACCAGCTCTAGAATTCAAATGGCAACTGCTGCTTGGGGCTAGGTGTGGAAGCTACCTGTGATCCGTGGGCCTAGGGGTGCGGTGGGGGGCTCGGTGCCACACCCCAGCCCCCCTCAACTGTCAGTGGCAGCAGGCATGTGTCAGGCTCCTGGACGTGAGACTGAGTGATTGGCCAGTGAGCCGTCCCGCCTTCCTGTCTGGCGGGGCAACTCTCTGCCGGACCCACTGGCGTGTTGAGACGTAGTTGACCCCATGCTGCCTGGAGATCCTGGTGAGCCCAGAAGTAAGTAAGTGCACCAGACCCACACAGACAGTCCAGGAACACAATGGCCCTATAGAGTGTAGACGAGATGGTAAACGTTACGAAACAGCGGCTGATTGGACCATTTATTTGCAAGGTTCAGCCTTTGTAAAAGGTGGCCAGTGCACACAGTCCCCTCAGATGCTTGTGTATACATCATCCATGTACACACAATCCATCTCGCCATCCAGACAGGTGTGCGCGTGCCCGCTCTCCATCCAGGCGCGTGCATGGACAGACAGACACGTGCTCCTTCCCACACCTGAGCAGCCAGAGGCAGAGATTGAAGGTGGGATATCTGAGTGTGGTGCTTCCTTTGTGGGGTGTGTCCCGGTGTCTGTGCTATTTGGGGCCGTTCTGGAGTGTGAGTGATCATTCGGTCCACTGGCCTTTCTCCAGCCTGGCCCTTTGTCTCCAGGGATGCGTGCTGCAATGTTTCTTTTGCTAGGAAGGAGGTTGTTAGTGGACTGCTGCAGGGTCCTGTCCTGTGCCCAGCAGGGCTCTGAAGAACTTTCCTTGGCTTTGCCCTTCGCCTCACGCTGTGCCCCTTGCCCACGCAGCCCGCTGCTGCTCACATTGCCTGGTAACTGGCAGCAGCCCCACTATCGGCAGCGTTGGAGGCTCAGGCATGGTTGCGCTTGAGCGGCTGTGCGGAGTCGGCGTTCCAGAGCCCGGTGTGGCTCGATTCCCTCCTGTGTCCGCAGAGGAGGAAAACTGAAGGGTGCCTGGGCACACGTCCCTTGGGGCTCAGCTGACGAGCCAGCTTCTCAATGCAAGCCACAACTGGCTCTGACAGGTGCAGGGCTGTGCTCCCCATTGGGCTGCAGCAATACAGGGCCCGCTCTTGCTCCCACCAAAGTTGGGGGTGTCTTGTCTCTGAGTTCAGTGATTTTAGCTCATCCTCTGCCCCGTCCACAGGAGGAAGGGAAAGGGCTGTCACTAGGATAGAGAGGCCAGCTGTTGGTCACACTGCCATTAGCATAAACTAGGAGTAACGCCACCCTTAAACCAGGATGAGCTCAGAATCAGGCAGGGCTGGAAGAGGCCCATTAGCAGCTGTCCCTGGTCTCCACAGCATCACCTGCTGTGCTCCCACCCAATCTGGTCTAACAGACCTGTGGCCAAGAAAATTTTCAGGTTCGTGTCTTCAGTTTCATCCTCTTGTTCTGACGCTGCCTCACAGCATCCTAAGCAGTCCTCCTTCCCCAGCCCGGTGTGTAGGTTTTCATCCTGCAGACTTGGCAGGCACTTAGCAGGCCCCAGGGTGGCCGACCTTTAGCCAAGTTCTGCATGTTTAATTCTTTTGATCTTTTCTGTACCAGCCTATGTTGCTTTTCTCCAAAGTCCTTTCAAATTCATCTGGTTCTGAGGTGCCCAGAGCAGAGCAAGCGTGCTAGGGGCAATCTTCCTACAGCTCAGGACAAACAGACTATCCCCTCAGCATGCCATCGCAAGATATCTTGGTGTAAGCAGCCCAGACTGACGGCAGCTTTGATTGCACTGTTGCATTGCACTGCAGGTTACTATTAATTATTTTTATTGCAGTAGCACCAAAGAGCCCCAATCAAGGACCGCATGTGCTAGGTGCTGTACAAACACAAAACAAGCAGACAACCCCTGTCCGATTGAGTTTACAGTTAGGCTTGGAAATGTAAGATTTTTATCAGTAAATATTGTTATAGACGCAAGCCGATGAAAAAGTGTATCTATCCATGGTAACTGAAATTTACAGATTGGGGAAGTAAGAAAAATGCTTCTTGCGAACCTATTAGCGCTTGATTTAAAGATATTTACTTTGTCTGTTTTGACATGTGATTTGACAATTTGTGTTTTAAAGGTTATATATAGCTTTAACGTTCTACAGCTCAGTGTCTACTCTCATTAAATAATTATTGTATGACGCTCCCTTTGTCTGACCCCCACCATTTCCTGCTACTGTGAAAATCTAAAGCAATAACATTGGAAAAAATGCTCAATGCCCATCATTTTGTGCAATTGTGAAACAGTGAAATCACTTAAAAATAAATGTTGATCTGTCAAAATTACAAAAAAAAAAAGAAATTAAAAATTGAATTCTTCCAAGTCATCTTAAAATCTTACACTGTTGCAAGAGCCAGTAGATGGAGAGAGACAGACAGATGGGGAGCACAGGGAAACTGTTGTTTGGCAGGATGGACAGTGATCTCAGCATGCCACCTGCCTTTCTGTTGTTAAGTTTTTTTTGTAGGCATGGTGGCAAAGAAGAGTTGTAAGGCAGGATTTGCAGGGCAGAGGGGTGGCTTTGTGCAGCGGTTGTCAAACTTAGGATCAGGACCCAGCACTGGGTTGCAGACTCAAGCACTGGGTCGTGGCACCCCTTGCTGCCACTGCCAAAAGACTGGAGTGCATTGCTCAAAGATGGAATTGTTTGGTCACAGGCATAAATGATTTTTTTCAACTGGGTCCCAAGGAAAAAAGTTTGAAAACCACTGGCTTTGTGGATGTTTATAGGGAGTTCCTAATGGCAGCTTGGAAGCAGCCATGCAGGTGCTTGTTTGACAGGGTAATAAATGGGCCGTGGAGGCCAGTCAGTGGCCAATCAGCGGGAGTGAACATCTTGAGAGAGTGTGAAGTTCATCCAGAGTTCATTGTCCTGCATGACCCTGACATTGCTTTCACAGTTATCGCTTTGCAAGGGTCTCCTTGCTATTAAATAGCCATGATCTTAGCTTCTGTTTTTCCCAACTAGCTCTGCCCACACTTCAGTCCTCTCTAGTGCCTTTTGCTTTGTCTCATTCTTGCTGCTTTTCTCATCATTCCCCACCTGTGTCCAGCTTTCCCAGCTCAGTGACTCTGCTATTGATCACACTGTTCCAGTTCTCCAGTGAAGATGTAAATAAGACCAGCTCAATACTGAACCTCTCTGTATCTCACAGCCATCTCACTCCAGCAAATTGCATTGTCATTTACCAGCAGCCCTGGCCTAGTGGTTAGAGCATCAGTTGGGCATTAGGAGACCTAGGCTATATTCCACTGGCCTGCTGGGTGACCACAGACAAGGGCTATGTGCCTCACTTTCCTCATCTGTAAAGTGGGGATAATGCTACTAAAACCTTTAGAAAGGTGCATTAAGTTCTACCAGCACCCGGATTACACTTATGTGTCTGATGTAGCCCTGCAGAGATCAGAATCCCCAGCTCTTCCCCCAACGCATGACCGCACATGTATTTGGGAGTCCATATAGCCAGTTTCAGGAGCACTTTCTAGATTTCTGCAGTCACGTCAGGAGGAACATCTCTCCTAAACCCTCTTCCAAAGAGAAGCTGGGGATCTGGCCCGACAACAGGGGCTAGGAGAGGGGTTCCGGCATCTCTACAGGCAGGGACATCAGGACAGGTTTGGGTTTGATCTATTTACCCGTTCAAGATGGGAGACTCCACCTTGGAATCACAGGAGGGAGTGAATGCATTGGAGTCAGCCAGCTGGGAACTCATCAGCCTGCCCAGCTGGGATCCGGGAAGCGCTTTCCTGGAATCAGATAAACTAGAGAGGGAGAACTGAGGAGAAACGAGTGACATTGACCAGGAGGACATTCTGCTGCCCCCCCACAGGGTGATACCCAGACTCCTCTCCTCTCAAGCTCCAGGCATAGATCAGTCAGGTGGTGTCTCTGTGGCCCTTATTTTTGTGCCCCATGCCTATTTGGAGAGCTCCCTGTCAGTCCAGCCCACGGCCCAACTTCACTGCTGATAGACGTGCCTTCAGCACAGTCACAGCTGGCATCCATATGGGCCACGGAGGGTAGCGCCAGCCTTAGGTGGGTTGTTGCTGAGGATGAAAATGTTTTCCACTCCTCCCATCTCCCCCCCTAAAAAGGGTGCAAACACATTAATAAATCCATCAAGCAAAAAAAGAGAGAAAAGGGCAATATGGTGTCCTGGGCACCCACACTGATCACCTACCCCAAAGGCCAGCCCTAACTGAGGGAATCTGTCAACATGGATGTTTGGATGATGGCTAATTCTATCTTGTGGAGCTCAGGTTGGGTGCTGGCTCCAATTGCATCAATCACCCCCAGCTGGCTCCCTGAGAAAACACTCCCTAGCACTGCTGCAGCCTTACTGCAAGTCCCAGCTCTGTGCTATGCTGTAGCCACTTCTGTGATCTCAGTGGTGGTGTGAGGAGAGGTGGGTACAATGCAGTTCTTTGGTGCAGCCCCTCATTGTCAGTCACCTCTCTGTAGCCTTAGTTTCCCTTGGCAGGGGAGAGTCTATACCACCCACGTTTGGGGCAGCAGCGCTCAGTCATCAGTCAGGTGGGTGCCGTTCTGCTGCCTTTTGTCTTAGCATGCAGGCACATCGCCTGGCAGCCTCTGCAGTGGTTCCCGGGGAGTGGGAGACTGGGACCCTCTCCACTCTTTTCACCAGCTTGCTGGCCATGCAGGAGACAATAAAAAAGATGAGTCAGTGCTAGGTAAGGGGGTGGATAGAGGCAGGACAGGAATTCACAAGGTCAAGGAATACTAGGCTATAATTCAGCTGTGTGTACTTATCAAAGGCTCAATGCCTGTTATTTGGGGGGGGGTATTTATGGCTTAGTATCAGTGCGTGACTGAACGTGTGTGCGTCTGTGATAGTGTACGTATGTGTTGGGACATCTTTTTAAAGAACAGATTAGACAGACACCTGTCAGGGATAGTCTAGAATCCTAGATAATACTTGATTGTACCATAGGTGCAGGGATCAGCCTAGCTCACCTCTTGAGGTCTCTTGCAGTTGCACAAATCTAGGATTCTATGATATGCATGACTCGGTGTCCAATTGTAGATATGGAGGAAATGTCTGTGCACAAAAATGTGTGCTAGGGCAAGAAGGTGATGGTTGCACAGCACATTTGTACAAGTATGAAGGTGTGTTTACCTGTTGTTGCACACTGTGCACATGTGTGTGCTTGTGATGGGGCATGTGAACCGTTTAAAGCACGTTTGCTCATTCTTTAGAGATGAGCTAAAAACTTTGGATCCCAATGTTTTCCCTCACAAGTCAGAATCTGGATTTTATGACTCGGATCAGAACTCTGGGTCCCAGACTCCTGAACTTTGGAACCCAGGATCAGGACTTTATGGCTGTAGTTTTTCTGGAGTTTTCTAAACCCAGGTGCCTGAGACGCGTGACTGACTTCCTGTGCGTAGGTTGGGAATTGTTTTCCTTATTTTTAGGATCACAAGTTTTGCTTCTTTTACTAGCACTGGATCCTACAGAGGAAAGTCCTGGGCCTGCAGAGGGTCTACAGCTCTCCTGGTGTTCCCTGTTCCACACTCTGGTTATATGTGGCCATGAGAGTCTTTCTGATTTTGGTGTAAAATGAGCATTTTTTTTTTTTTTGGAGTTTACCTTTGCTGATAAAAAAAAATTGATTTACATCTTTTAAAAGACACACCCAATGGAACACTGAGGTTGAAATGCCGCTTTCCTATTGGTGACTGGATCTGTCAATAATTCCTAGGGAAAAACAAATACTGTTAACAGAACTGTGTCAACGGTAACATGTGAATGAAACTTCCCAGCAGAAGGTAATTTCTTTGATTTTTTTTTTTCCCCCTCATCTGATGTTTTTTTCCATGGAGTAACCCATGGCTTGGCCACTGAATGACTGGCAGGGAAGCAGGATGGTTCTAACTTTAGCTTGGCACAACCTCAAAGACCTGAGTTTAATTCCCAGCCCCCATGGGATCGTAGTGTAGCCACTTAGGTGCCTACAGAGTTAGGCTCCCCCGTGAGCCACAGAGCATGCTGCATTCCTGCCCCAGGTGCGCTGCTGTTTCCTTGTGTGTTGTCGACAAAGCCCTCTAGTGTAGACCAGGCCTAAAGGTGTCTGGACCTGAGTCTTCTGCCCAAGCCAGGGGAAGATAGGGAGGACCGCGGATGGTAGGTGAGTTCAGAGGCTGCCTACCAGATCGGGTCCCATTCAGCTTCTGGCTCGAGTGGTGCCCAGCTTCTGACTTTCAGCCCAGGGGTTGGAGTGCTCATCTGAAATGTGTGTGCTTGGGGGGAGTTTTAACTACTGGGCTCAAAGTTAGAAGGTTGACGTGTCCTGTGTGGAGCAAGGCGGGGCCCTAACTCGTTCCCACAAGAAATTAGTTAGGCAACTAAACTGCCTGGCTTGGAGATGTGTTCCTGAGCCTGGATTGTCAAGCAGAGAAGCACTTTCCTACAGTCTGCATGGGAGATAGGCAGGGCTTAGCACATACTCCTTTGTTACCAACTTTGCCCACCAACTCAGGGTATGCTCATTTATTCGGGTTACTTTCTCTTTGGGGAAGATGGTAATTCTATTAGTGTGCTGCTTGTGTCACTTGTGTTGGACCGGGTCTGTCAGCACTCTCAGCTGACCCCTTATGTGTCCCTCAACTCAGCAGGCTGGGCCACACAGCACTTCTCTGCTGCTACCCTTATGTGCCCCTGGACCGCACCAAACTAGGCTTGATTATGGATCTTGAGCAGGCTGGGTCACACAGCACTTCTCAGCTGTCACCCTTATATGCCCCTGGACTCAATCAGGCTACTATTCCCATCAATGAGCAAACCTTACAGGGTTGTGGGCATCACAGGGATCTTTGGCTAGGTAATAGAAGTGTTGCTGCAAAGCGATATAGAGAAACCAAGACCACAAAGGAGAGGGAATGATGTCTTAGAAGAGTCTGGAAATTGGCTTGTTAACAAAAGGCATTTTATTGTTATGTATCTAAAACTTGCAATAATAATAATAATAATAATTACAAAAGGAGAGAAGAATACCCCAAAATACCCAGTTACAGCATTGATAAACATACAGGGAAAGAAAAACACCCAGCTACAATATTATCTAGATCCGACCGTATCAGGCCTAGAGAGAGTCATAATTAACAAAGAGGGAGAGAGGTTGAGAGAGAGAGAAGTTGGGGTGGGGTGGGGGGGTCTCACCACTCTGTAGCAGAAAGGTTTCCAGGTTGTGCACATCAGGGTCAGAGGCTGGATGGAAACAAAGCTCCCACAGCAATCAGCAAAGAAGAAAAGCCAAATCCCAGTGGAAATGATACAGCTTTAGATCCAAGCATCAGGGCTCAATCCAGACTCTCACAGGATTCGGACAGGATCCAGTCAGGACTTAGACAGGACACACACTGCTGTGTCAGGACTTGCACGGGACGCACACTACTGTACTGTTGGATGTGGGTAAAGGTTTTTTATAGGACTTGTTTAAGTGGCCAATACACATCCCTGGCTGGGTGTTATGGTTCAGAGGAGCTCACAATACAGTCAGGCAGACTCAGTATTTTGGGTATCAGTTATCATGTCTGTGACTAGAATGGTCTGATAATTGCTGAGTTTATTCATTTTGGTGTAAGATTCCCCATCAGGCAGTGCTTCCCTGCTTCTTCAATCCCAGAGTTCAGTGCGGTTCCTGCTTCTTCAATCCCAGGGTTCAGTGCGGCTCCTGCTTTGGAGCCTGGCTCTCCATAGTCAATGCAAATGAAGCTCCATTAGCTGTGCTGATGGTTTTTGGATATGGGTAGATAAGGATGTCTCCCATTTCCTACTGGTTTTGGTTTTCAGTTCAAGGAGAGGCTGGGGGATGCGTGTGGGTGGGGGGGAGGCACAGGCTGGTTACTGTGCTCTGAGCTAACACCTAACAGCTCTGGGCAGCATCTCCCCTTGCCTAGTCTAGCTGGCTCCCCACCTAGGAGGCTGGCTTTTGGGGGTCATGTTGGAAGGTGCCCGTCTCCCCCGTTCACTGTGTAGGGTGCTTAGGCACTGAACTTAGGCATTGTAGGCTGCAGTTCCAGGGGTTTTTGGGGACCTGATCTTAGGCACTGCAGCCCCTCAACCCTTTGAGGGGCCAGGCCTTTGTCTCTCTGTGCCTCAGTTGCCCACCTGTGAAATGGCTGTCCCCGACCTTGCAGGGACAGAGTGAGTGCTCAGATACTGTGGTCTTGGGGCTGATCTCTAGCCTTAGCATCAATCCTCCCCTGCCCCAGCTAGGAGATATGTAAAGAACCACACACTGAGCACTTCATAGACCTGCAGATGTGAGGCCGTGTTTGAAATTTCAACCTGTCCAGGGTATCACGGGCCTGTCTGCCTGATTCCTGAAATGCAGCCACTTGTGGGAACGAAGCTGACTTGGCAGCAGGCCGGGGGCTCTGTGGCCCCTCTGGCCAGCAGCGACCTGCCTCCAGTCCCCCGGTGCTGGGGCCGGCAGGTAGCGGGTGTTACGTGCCCTGAGAGAGCCGGGGAGGGTGGCGAGACAGATGTTCCCCTCTCGGGTTTGACAATCCTGCTTCCAGGCCAGGGATTCGCCGGGCGAAGGGCTCTCAGCGCCCAGATGCGCAGGTGGGGACAGGCCGTGAGAAACGGAAGCCGGATTTTCCCGCGCCTAGTCCGCTGCCCCCCTCCTTTGCCCCAGCGCCCTGCCCCCCTTTCCCCCGCTCCTCTTGGGTCCCTGATGGCCGCTGACACGCTCCTCCCCAGAGCTGGCTGCCAGGGGAGCCGGGACTCCCCCACCAGCCCCGGCCTTGATGCCCGCCCCTCCCCGGGGGCGGGGCGGCTATTTCGGGAGGTCACGTGGCGGCGGGAGGGGGCGGCGCTGGGCCCCGCGTTTCCGCTGCTGGGCCGGGGGCGGCCCCGGGCTCCCCCACCCGGGCGGCGGCCCCAGGCGCTGCGGGGCCGGGGTGAGTTGGCGGCGGCGGCGGCGGCACGTGTCTGCCGGTGGCGGGGGGGGGCAGGCCGGTGGCTGCCCGGGCTTTGCCTTTTTTGTGGCCCGCAGGCCCCTGGCCTCAGTTTCCCCGCTGGGGGCCCAGCCTGGCATGAAGCGGGGAGTTCCCCAGGCAGGGAGCAGGGTCCGGGTCTCCCTCCCTGCAGCCTCCTCACCCTGGAGCTGCCAGGCGGGCCACCCTTGCTGCTCCCTATTTCGCTGGGACCCCCAGAGCCGGGGCGCCACGTCCCTCGCCTGGCACGGGGCAGGTGCTGGCACGTGCCCGGCGGGGCCGGAGAGCCGACTGATCGTCAGCCCTCGTGCTCGGGGACCGAAAGGTGGCCCCAGGTTTGGAAACTCTGGGCCCAGATGGAGGAGTTGGGGAGGGGGGCTGTAAAGCAGCCGTCTGCGGCGTTTCGGCAGCACCCTGAACGTTGGTTGGTTGGTGTCGCAAGGCACAAAAAGCTGTACCAGCTTTGGCCGTCAGACCGTTTGGGGGCTGGCGCGTTTAATGCCAGGCAATGGTCTTGGGTTGGCTTTTGTGGGAGAAGGATGCGGCTGGAGCCGGAGTTTGTTTGCACCTGTTGAGTCTGGCAAAATGTGAGTCTAATTTTCTACCCCGGTAGCGTCAGAAATGGGGAAGCTGTGATGGACTGGGATATCGCTCACGTCACTTTATAGTTCCCTCGTGGGTCTGGTTGCCCTTGCAGAGAGTTGCGTATCCTCGTGCTCTTGTAGCGTAGCCAAGGCCTGTGACTGCAAAGGCTCAGTGCCCTGGGCCAAGCATGCTGCCCTGCAGATGAAATTGATCCTGTTCATGGTGCTGACGTTTTCTGCTGCAGCCAGAAGGTAAAACAATTCAGATGTGTCTTGAGGTGGTGCTGTGGCTCCTTTGACCGGTGAGGGGCACGTCACAAGATGGCATCATGGAAAATGCCTCTGGCATGCTACGCTTCTTAGGGTGAAGCCCAATGTGGCTGGTTTTTCAGAGAACAAGTGTTAAATCATTGACTTCCTGGGCCAGGATTTTACAAATGTGCAGGCTCCTAGGATAGGTGATGATCCAGTTGGCCAGACCCTGCCCCGACTTGAGGACTTTGACGAATAGCAGGGAAGATGGAATTGCAGGTCCTGTGTCCAGGGCCTGTGCCTTCTGGGTATAGAGGACATTGAGTGCTCTCCTGGCTGTTCCTGCACTTGTCTGGTTGGAGATGTGGAATGACCTCAGCATGCAAAGAGGCAGCAGATGTATATTTAGCTGCCTCTTTCACACTCCTGCCTGCTCATGTGACTCGAATGCTGGCTGCATGGGTCAAGTGCGGAGCCGTTTCCTGCATTCTTTGGCCTGACAGCTGGAGAGAGGGGCCAGGCTGCAGGGCCCACCCTTTGGCTTTGAATGCCCACTTTCTGAGCAGCGTCCCAGGAGGAAACTGCCGGCCATCACAGTTAAGTGTCACCATCCACTCATGGCACTGACAGGTGTCCCACACGCTTATGGAAATGCCTGGGTAGATGCCAAGAGGAGGGAACATACCTAGGAGGAAGGTCTGTTGAGTGAGCTTGCTGGGGACTGGGCAGCGGGGACTTGGTATCTTTCTTTACTGCTTTTGGCAGGTGGACGCTGGCCTCCAAACATTGATAACTCCCTCTTCCCCTCAGCCTGAGCAAGGAAGCATGCAGGTGGGGGCCCCAGTCCCTGCAGTGATTCTGGGCAGAGCTGAGCTGGAGAGCCTAAAAAACCTGACTTCTCCTCTTCTTAACAGTTTTAATGTCAGCATCTCTGAGTTGCGTTTAAGCATCTTTGCCCTACATGCCTGATCTCATTAACCTCTCACGGAGCAAGGTGCCAACTCCCAGCACGTCCTCTGTGGACCTACTACGTTTCTACGTTACGAAGTTTTGCTAGCCGAGCTATGGCGACTGGAAGGGCAGGGAAACCAACCGCTCTCGTTCATTCACACGCACGGGTCTAATGTAGCTCTGCTAGCAAAAGCCCCAGCAAGACAGTGTAAGTTGCCTTATCTGGAGCAGTGGTTTAACTACACCAGCAAATTTGTCCCTAAGCTGCATCACTTTTAGAGGACTTTGCTGGCATTCGCTTTTGGCCACCCACAACCCACGCTACATTTCCTAGCTCTGCCTGCAAGGTATTTGTAGTGTAGACGAGCCCTTAAAGTGCCCATGTCCTGTTGGCTATTTGCGAAGGGTTGACACAGCTGGCTGGTGAACACGAGAATGGCCGCCGATGGGTCAGACCAATGGTCCGTCTAGAGCAGTACCCTGTCTCCTGACAGCGGCCAATGCTGGGTGCTTCAGAGGGAATGAACAGAACATGGCAATAACCAGGCGATCCATCCCCCTGTTGTCCAGTCCTAGCATCTGGCCATCAGAAGCTTCTGAATGCCTAGAGCATGGGATTGTGTCCCTGCTGCAGCTCAGATCCTTGAAGGAGAGGTTAAGTTGGGGGCATAGACCCAGACCCATTTCCCCCCTCTGATTAGGAAGCAATGTATTTTGTGGCAGTGGCACTGCAAGTTTCTTCAAAGGAAATTGACTTTTGATGATAGAATAGGGCCATCGCCCTGCACCTGTAGGTTCTGATGTTGCCCACATCCTGTAGTATGTGAGCACCTTCCAACTGTGCTGTACCTAACGCGTGACATGTGACTGCCCTCTTGAGATTCCCCACACGGGAACAGCGCAGGCATCGGAGTCACAAACTCCAAGGTACCGTGGTGTTGACAGGCAACAGGACCCCTCTATGGCAGAGGGAGGAACACGCAGTCTCTCTGGTCTGTTCAGTCCATGGTTTGTCCACTGAGATGGTAGCTGATCCGTTGCATGTGCCTGTTGAAAGTGTGTGCATGTGCGTGGACTGACACCTCGCCATTTCTTTCCACACAGGCCACAGAACGGGGCTGTGCTTTTGTTCACTAACAATTGAAGCTGGATTCGAGCTGGTGATCTAAAGGTGAGACTTTCCGTAACCTGGTACCGCATCCTTGAGTTCTTTGTCCCTTGGTACCTTTTATTTTGTTTGCCTTGTATTGCTGTTTAAAATTGTGCAAGAGTATTGAAGCTGTTTATGCTACTCTTGAAAAGATTTTTTATATTTAACGGAATATTTCTCAGGCAGTTTAGTCCCTGAAACCATTTATTTCTTTAGTTGCAAAGACATTTCAAGTCCTTGAATTTACCCTTTGGGCACCTTAAATTTAGTTTTTGATCCTCAGCACAATAAACCAAGTCCTCAGCAGGTTGAATTATGAGATGTTTTTTAGGAATTTACCACTTGCATTCCTGATTATTCCTTGACTTTATTGTACTGCAAAGTGTTCAACTTATGGGCATGGAAATTGACAGTTATCAGGTAGGTATTTAGAAAAACTTTTAGCTACCCTGGATGTATAAATGTGTAACCTCTACATGTAACGCTCATAAGGCTTTCATGCAGTGGTAGGAAGGGGATGGCAGGTGAAAATGAGTCCAGCCTCTAAAAATGCCCATCATGGTAAGGCCTTCACCTTAATAAAAGGGTTATTTTGGCATTAGGTGCTAACAGCCTGTATCTGGCTGAAGGGAGATGTCCATCAGTGCAGGCTCAGCAGAAATCAGCTTCAAGGCTGCTTTTGTTCCCTCCCAATACCTACAGCAGGGCATGTGCTAGGGCTGGAGAGAGCAGGACTGTAGATGGGAAGGATGCAGAAGTGGAGCAGAACCTCCAGTTTCAGCCCAGAATCTCACCCTGTAAATGACGGGACTTTGAGAAGATTGACAGGGAGAGAGGTTAGCAAAGAATAAAATGTGTAGTCTGGCTGTGATCTGGAAGCGTGATCAATTTGCAAACACCTGTAACCTTTGAGAGCAGAGGACAAACCCTTGTGTATATATTTGAACAGACCATGTGCCAAAAAGGGAGAGGCTTTGATATGGCTTGTGGGATGCAGGAAGCCTTTGCTTGGGGGTTGACAGAAGCCTTCCTAAATGAGGGTGGCAGCGTCCAGAGCCTCTGCTTCCATTAAAAATAAAAAGCAGGTTGTGGCCTTATAGCGGCAAAAGGAAAAACTGCAGCTTGCAGAGCAGGGCAGCACACGCTTACTGAGCTCACAGGTTCTGCTGCAGCATTTTTGCTGTTTCTCAAAACCGGTGGAAGCAGCAGCGGCCCAGTGAAATTAACTAGGCTCTTCCACGGCTGCAGTTCAGAACGCTATGGCCAGCGTGGCGGTTAACGGTTCTCTCACCCCGGACCCAACGGGCCCCAGTGGTGTGAACGCTGGCGGCTTCTTTACAGTGGGGCGCACGCTCTCGCCCTTCCTGGCTGAACAGCAGTGGTGAGCATCCCCCGAAGTCTGGGTGTAGACAGGGCCTGACAATATATGGCCCTGCTTGCTTTCTGTGATTTGTGCTGCTCTTGGTGCAAAGTTGCTTTCTTTTTTTGACAGGCTGGCCTATCTTTGTTCTCCCCAGCCCTTTTGAGGAGCGGGATACATCTCTCATCTGGTTCCTGGCCCAGAGGGCAGCCCCACTCAACAACATGACAAGCGAGGTAGTGGAAGATGAGATTGAGTTTTACTCCAAGGCTGAGAAATACTGGAAGGATGTGCCACCCACGGTGGATGGCATGCTGGGTGGCTATGGCCACATCTCCAGCATTGACATCAACAGCTCCAGAAAATTCCTGCTTAAGTTCCTCCGGGTAGGTGGTGCAGATCTGGCGGGGGAAGGTGTGTCCTACCACTTGTTTTTGACTGTGAGCCATCGTCCACCATGCTCCAAACCCCTGCTGAGTGACTCTCTCCCAACCCACAGCTCTCCATCTAGAGCTGTGACTTTTCTGTGTGGTGGGGAAATGGACTGTTGTCATTTCCTCTGGTCCCTTGTGCGTGGTGGCTGCCCGGTGCACCTTGGAAGGAGATTGTTCCAAGACTAGCTGGTCATCCACACCAGCTGTTTAAAGGGGGACTTTGGAGCGATATGGATGTCTGGCTGATCACACCACACAAAGCCATCTCCACCCTCTGCCCATATCTATATCAGCCAGGTGCCTTAGAGCCAAACTGAGCCCCGCTGTGGGGGAACTGCCTCACCTGCATCTCCGCTGAGAGCTGGCAATAGAATAACCTGTGGAGACTGAGTCTCCTTCCTGTGGAGGCAGCATGAGGGAAGCTCGGAGGACTGTTGACCGTGCTGCTCTGTGGACAGAAGCCCTCAGGCCTCAGCCTGCATTGCTGACGTCCCAGTCCCAGTGTCGGTTGCCACACCCCTCTGTTGTATCTTATGGACTTTGAGGTTCCTCTTTGCAGAGTTAAAATCTCCCCTCTCTTGTTTTCCCTTTCATGCCAGGATGGCCCTAACAGGACAGGAACCACCTGCGCCCTGGACTGCGGTGCGGGGATCGGCAGGATCACCAAGAGGCTGCTCTTGCCCCTCTTCAAAGTCGTGGACATGGTGGACGTGACTGAAGACTTCCTGACCAAGGCGAGGACTTACCTGGGAGAAGAGGGCAGGCGAGTGAGAAACTATTTCTGCTGCGGCCTGCAGGGCTTCAGCCCAGAGCCCGGCTCCTACGACGTCATCTGGATCCAGTGGGTGATAGGTGAGAGGACCCTTCTCTCCGCCGTGCGGAAAGGGCTGGTTCTGTTCTGCTTTCCACAGCCTGCTTGTTCTCCCTGGTACTGCGGATGGTGGGAGGCAGATGGAATAGCCAAGCCTTCATGGCATCACCTAATGGATTATCTGCAGAACTGAGTCCAAGCACTTGCCTAGGGATGGGTCAGCAGAGCACCAGCTGGGAGTAGTTTGGGATTCCTCCCTCCCGACACAGATACAATGCTCTGCGTGTTCTGTGCAGCACCTTTGCTCCCCAACAGCTGCAGTAGGTCGGGGAATCCAGCTTGACCCAGGGTTTGTTACGGTCTGTGTTCTGTATGGTCCCTCCTAAAGCTTGTTTGCTCCTCTCTCTGCCAGGGCACCTGACTGACGACCATCTGGCTGACTTCCTGAAGAGGTGCAAGCTTGGCCTGCGCCCCAATGGCATCATCGTCATCAAGGACAACATGGCACAGGAGGGAGTCATCATGGACGATGTGGACAGCAGCGTATGCCGGGACCTGGACGTAGTCCGGAAGATCGTCCGGCGGGCAGGGCTCACCCTCCTCGCTGAAGAAAGGCAAGAGAACTTCCCTGACGAAATCTACCACGTCTATACGTTTGCCATGAGATGAGCCCTGGCTGGGAGAGGCTGTTTACAGGAGGTACCTCTGGGCCAGCTCAGAGCAAAGGACCAGTACAGGAGGTCCCTTATGGTGGGGTCCAGGCACTTCATGTTTAAAATTTGAGGGGGAGGGGTGTTTTGCACAACGCTGCTGTGTGTGGCTGAAAAGATGGGGCAACCTTCAGCATTGCTGCTGCTCGTGAGAAGATTCACCTGCCAAATACACTTTTCTGCTGTTGCATCTCTCTCTATGTGGTGGACTCTGCTTGAACACACACACCAGCCTTGCAGCTTGGAGGTTTTCTCTCTAGGAAAGGCCTTGATGCTGCACCTCACAGCTGTGTGGGAAAGGCTGAGTGAGAACTCTGCCAGTGTGTTTACCTGCCACAAACCAGTGGTGTGTGCGTGAGACCCGAATGCCGTTTGGTTCAGCGCGTGTGATACCAGCTGTCCCTGCCGCAGGGGAGCCAGGAGCAGACGTGCCTTGCAGCTGATGAGGGGGTTAGAGCTCAGTGGCCCAAGCGCCGGCTATTACTTGCCCTCCTGTCCTCTGGGTGCTGGAATTGTGGGCAGTTCGGCTATGACAGCAAGAGGTTGCTGGGTTTTATGTGCTATGAGCTCTGTTGCCGGGGTAGGTGTGCAGGCTCCCTTATGACGATGGAAAAGGGGTGATTTTGTTGGGCCTCTTTCCAAGCTCTCTGCCATTTCCTCACGATGGAGCCGATCTTCCTGAGGGGAATAATCGCTGTGGTGGGGCTTTATGTTTCTGCCCATCACCATTGTATCAGCACGCCTTCCATGCAAAACTAGTATCACTACCGAGTTCAGAAGGGCTGGCCATCTTCAGAGCAAACCGTTTCTTACAGAAATATTTATATGGCAGGTGCAGGAGGCCAGGCTCCCTCCTCCAGGGCACAGCAGTGCGATGTCGTAGTGGGGTTCATACCCAACCTCTGCTGGGGCCGGCTTGCCTGTGGTACCCGTTCAACAGGCAGCAAGGGACTGGCAAGCTGGGCACTGTGTGCTGGGGCTGTGCTCCTTTGTTCCCCTCCTGCTCCCTGGGAAATGGAACCCGGTGCTCTACAGGATTTTAAAAATATCTTTGCTGTAGCCAAGTCCCCCTTACAGAGACTGTGAACACGGCTCCCAGAGCCGAGGATGGTGCTCGGGAGGGGTAGGCTGGCCCCTCTCCACTGCCATGGGATGGCAGCTGGGTTAGCACTAGAGGGAATATGGGCCGTTTCCTCAATGAGCTTGTTCCCAGCCGCTACGTGTGACTCCACAGGCTGCAGAATGAGACATTTGGGCCAGAGGAGGGTGCCTGCCTGGTTGACCATGGCAGCGTTTCAGGGATGGGAGCCTGCGTCCACGCCTGCGCTTGTCAAACCACCCTCACCGTAGCAACTTCCGTTCGGTTGTCACTAACCACGTGATTGCTGAGCAGCAACCCGAAAGGAAATGCTGGCTGGAGGCAAAGTAGCTCTGTGGGCAGAGTTTAAGGGTGTGTCTATGTGGCAACTTGGTCAAACTGGTGCCTAACTCTGCAGCTGGCTGGCACTGCACCTTGTAGACAAACCTACAGGGGACAGGTGCCTCATGTTTAGCTGTTGTACTTCCACCATCCCTGCTCTTTACTGTGGACCAGTGTGTTGTACAGAGCTGTGGTACCCAGGCTGGACCTGAGCGGTAATGGGGTAGTAGCCCACACCAGGCGCTAACAAAGAGGGAGGGGGCAGGCAGAGGGGTGCTGTTTGAGTATGGCAGCAGAATAAGTCTCTGACTTGACTGTTTTAGAAATTACTGTATAGCTCTGTTTTCTCCAAACCCTTTACTGAGGTGCAGACAGCAAGCCTGCTGTTAGCTGGGTGGAGGGAAATATCCCTCTCGTGCAAACAGCACACACTTGAGTGAGATTTGACCAAGTGCCCAGTAGAGAACTGGGAATAAAATCTTGCCATCCTGCCTGCAGGGCCCTGCTCTTGACAACAGGAAGGTGCTTTTTTCCTATCTCTGGGTAACTTAAATGTTTTTATTCCAGCTGCCATGTAAACAAACGGCTAAGCCTAGTTTATTTCTTCTGGACTCTGATTGCAGCCTCCTGTAAAGGGGGCATGCCTTCCTTGCCATCAGCAATGTCAATCCCGAGTCAACATCATTGTGGGTTGTGCCAAATTTGTATTAGTTTCAGCAAGATCAAAATGGACTTCTACACAGAGCCCCGCAGCCAAAGTGGCCTGCAGGCTTGAGTTGCTTTATGTTTCAGTAGAAATAATAAAGACTGATCCGCAAGGTGCCTGGCCTACTGGTGTTCCCCTTTACTGAGCAGCAGCACGGGCAAGGTGAGCTATTGCCGGGGGGGCTAGTGGTGGGTGTTGCTTGGGCTGGGTCCGAGGCCACAGCTCAAGGGGAAATAAATGGAGCAGAGCCCCTTACAGCCCTGCAAATAGCGTAGCGGCTGGCACCCCGCCTCACGTGCAGAAAGTCCTGGTTCAAGCCTCGGGGGGACTGGATGAAAATCCCTTCCAGCCCGAGCATTTGCTTTGATTCTCTGCTAGTCCGGGGCGGGGCGGCTCCTACGGCTCCTCCTCCCCCCCAATTCCCGGCAGGAGGCGGCCCGGGGCGGGGCGGGGCGGCTCCTACGGCTCCCCCCAGCCCCCCAATTCCCGGCAGGAGGCGGCCCCGGGCGGTGTCTGGGGCGGGGCGGGGCGGCTAATTAGCAGCGCCCCAAGGCGCCGGGCAGGACGGGGGTGTCCGGCGCAGGGAGCCCCGCTGGCCGCGCCCGCCGCCCGGAGCCGGCTCGGTGCCGGAACCCGCCAGCGCCAAGACCCCCCCGGGTGCGAAATCCCGCTTCGGAGAGCGAAAAATGCCTGCCAGTGGGGTGGCTGCCTAACCAGTATGGCACTCGTTATTGCGGGGTGTTTTATTTCGAAATGACTTAGTTCGAAATATGGCGTTTCGAAATGTCATTTCAAAATAAAACTAAATAAAAATTAAAAAAAATTTTTTTTTGAAATGGGTTTTATTGCGAAATGCATATTTCGAAATGACAGATTTCGAAACATGGTGTTTCGAAATAACTTATTTCGAAACATGGCGTTTCGAAATGTCATTTCAAAATAAATTTTTTTTTGAAATAGGGTTTTATTTCAAAATGACATTTCGAAATGACAGATTTCGAAACATGGTGTTTCGAAATAACTTATTTCGAAACATGGCGTTTCGAAATGTCATTTCAAAATTTTTTGAAATAGGGTTTTATTTCGAAAGGACTTATTTCGAAATAAGTCATTTCGAAATAAAGCCCTATTTCAAAAAAATATTTTGAAATGACTTATTTCGAAACAACATATTTCGAAATAAGTCGTTTCGAAATGACTTATTTCGAAAGAAAACAGATCTTTTATTTTGAAATAAATATTTTTATGGCCGGAATACCTGAACAGCAACCAAGGGAAACTGAGGCACGGCCCCTGCCGTCCCGCGAGGAGCCCAGGCATTAGCCCTCCTGTAATCCTCACTTCATGGGGGGGGGGGGCACTGCCTGCCAGTGACGGGTAGGGGGCGCTGTAACTATGCCGAGCTAAGCGGGGCCAGCCCCCAACCCCCTGAGACTGGGCTGGGGGGCGTGGCCAGCCCTGGACCAGCCCCCGCAGCTGCCTGCACCAACGGCTTGCACAGTGGGGCTCTGGCTGGGGGGGGGGGAAGAAGGGGGCTCCTTGATCTCCAGTCTGGCTACCATGAGGAGGGGTGCAAATGAGGGCAATTAATCACCCCAGAAAGCCGTCTGTCCTGGTGCTTGGCTATTTATTTGTTTTCTGGCGAATAAAAGGCTATGTTCACACAGGGAGGGTTTGTTTCGAAATAACTATTTCGAAACACCTTATTTCGAAGGACAAAAACTGTCTCCTCGAAATAAGGGAGCTAAATAGCACATCCACAATGTGGACGTGCTATTTTGCTTGGGGAGGGGATTGCAGGCACCCACAAGGTGCAGCACAGAGGGGCGCCTCACCCCATGGGTGTCCGCAGGGGACTGCAGGCACCTGTGGGGTGAGGCATGGGGCTGTGCCTCACCCCGTGGGTGCCTGCAGCCCTCTGCAGGCACCCGGCAGGTGAGGTGCAGCGGGGCACCTCACCCCAGGGGCTTTAAAGCCCGGGCTGCCCCCACACCTGGCAGCAGGGTCCCTGCGGGTGCCTGCAGTCCCCTCCACCAGCCAGCGGACACCCCTCAGCACCCTGGCCAGGGTGCATCCCTTCCTCCTAAGGTGATTAGCACCCTGCGAGGAAGGTCAACTGTTGTTTCGGAACACTTTGTTCCGAAACAACATGTCCGCACAGGGCTGTTTTTCAAAACAACCCTGTTTCAAACGGCTGCCATTTCGAAACAAGCGGTTTGCTTGTTTCAAAATGGCCATGCCCCATGGCACTTCTTATTTTGAAACCACCTCTGTTGTTTCGAAATAAGTGTGTGTGAACATACTGAAAGTGACTTTAAAAAAAAAAACAAAAAAAAACCAGGCTTGGAGGTTTGTGGGTTGGGGGGGTGAAGGCGGGGAGATACCAGGCCAAACCCGCTGCCCTAACACCCCCTCCCTGAATCTCCCAACACACCCCAGAACTAACAGTATTATACCCATTTAGTGAGTACCCCAACAACCCCCCCCCCACCTCCCCCTAATTTCAAGTCCTGGGGAAGCTGCTGCTGCAGTCCATGCTTTAGTGCCTTCCTGACTCAGCGCCCAAGGTGTGGGCTGGAGAGCCAGGGGGCACCCCCCTGAGGTGCAGCCAGACCCAGTAGCAGTGGGGTTACAGTCACCAGGCCCCCACCATGAACATGGGGGGGTGGGGTGGCCAAAGCAGCTCACCCAGCAAGTCCTGCAGCAAGCCGAGGGCTCAGCGACCTGCAGCAGCGCAGGGAGTAACGACACACACAGCCAAGAGGGGTGGGAACTGTTTATTGGGTTAGTGCAGCAAGAAAGGGATTGTGCGCAAGGCCTTTAGGAAGGCACGCTCAAGCGTTAATCAAGTGCAAGGTGAAGCGTGCATTTCCTGGCCCCACCTCGCCACCAGCTCAGTCTGGCGGACACAACTAACAGCACCTGGCTCTCAACCCAGCTCCTGAGCCACAAACTACTCTAGTCTAGCCACACACACGCACCATCACGTGTGTGATACTCCCTATTGTGTGTCTCATTTTGAGCCTTCACTGCCCCAGGGCCCAGCCCAGCAGTGTCACACAAGTCATAAATAAATGTTCTTCCCACTAGCTGACAGTCGGAAATGCTTTAACTGACCTGTCTGGCAAGCAGTGGGCGGCACGGGCAGCAGCTTTCCCTGGACTCCAGTGCAGGGAGCTAGACTTGACTTGCTGGCCTCTCCCCGCTCCTGCAGCAGGAGTGAGGAAAGGGATAGAGCTGATGGAATTGATTTCCTTAGCTAGTCTGAGCAAAACAGGTGGCTACCACAAGACCACAGTTGTGAGTCATGCATGGCATACGGAGAAGCCATCCACAGGGCAGGTGTTTGCAGGGAGGGCTGGTCATGTGGTTAAAGTCCTGGCCCACCTGTTGGAAGCTCCAGCTACAATTTCTGGATCTGGTATCGATTTCCTGTACGACCTTAGGCCCAATTGTTTTGCGACTCAGTTCCCACTTTGGCCCTTCCTCTCACCCACACCTTGCCTGTCTTGTCATTTTAGGCTGCGGGCTCTCTGGGCAGGCCCTGCCGCTCACAGCGATTCTCCACTGGCCCCCAGAGGTGCTATCATCCTATGAACAATAATCATTATGACAGCTAACTGAAGATTTCAAACAAGCAAACTGACAGCCTGCTTTCAGCAGGAAAACATTCTGCACACAGAACAGAAGCTGTTTGTCAAAGTCCATGGAAGAGCACCTGCCGCTTTAATACGCCAGTGGGGTAACTCTCTCCTGCCAGCAGAGAACATCTTCATGAGATGCTCTGTGGCAGCACAGCTGGTTTGGTCCAGCTCAGTGCTGCAGCACCATCCATATGGAGGTGTATCTTACGCAGGCATATTTACACCCACACAGTTAGACTGGTACGACCCTCTGAGGACACAATAAAATGCAGCAAAGGTCGCTTGCCTTATTGGCCAGAGCACCAGCCTGGAAATCAGGACATTTGGGTTCTATTCTTGGCACCTGGCTTGGGCCCACCCTTGACACAGACGCTCCCAAAACCTGTGCCAGTGGCTGGCCCGGGTGAGGTTACCTGAGTGGCTGGCCACATGCTGAAGAAAGCTGTAGTTAGTCTTCGTCTCTCCCAGGGACAGGTGAGATCCCAGCTGATCAACCTTTGGAGGAAACCCCACCACCCTGCCCCAGAGAAAATGAGCATCCACTTTCAAACAATAAGTCATGTTTAATGGCTTGGTCTTCAAGACACTGGCACAGTGTTTTGTTTTAAACCCATTTGGCTGTATGTTCCTCTGCTGCCCCTGGGGTGGGCTCTGGGTGTGTGTGGGGGGCATTGCATGGAGGGTTTTGTCAAGACAGTGGATTTCAGATGCCTGCCCTGCCATGAGTGTTAACAAACAGATGACTCAAGGGGGAAAGCCTCATTTTGGACCCTGCTTCAACCTTAGCCAGGGATCCTTGAAGCCTTTTCATACCTGCCTCACAATCGGATGCAAACGAAGGTGAATCTCCTCCCTTGAGCCCCTGCTTTTTCTCCCATGGGTGAGAATGGCTCAGCAGCTGCTTCGCTTTGGCACTTAGTCATTAATGCACAAGAGGGAACTTGGGCGCACGGCCAGTGCCGGGACTTGCCCTTTCATCCTCTGGAAACCTAGGCTGAGGTAACACCCAAAGTGTAGGGGGAGCAGTTACGAGCAAAGTCTGCTTTCCAAGTGCTGAGGGATGCAGACCAGCTCAGCATTCTGCACAGCGGGGGCTGGCGAAAGGCCATCTCTCTCTGACAGAACCGACTTGTCTTCAGCCTGGCCTGAGACAAGGCTCTGGCAGAGATTCTGGAGGATGCAGGAGCGGAAGGTGCTCGTGGAGCATTTTCTCTTAGTGGCTCCAGGCTTCTTCCTGCCCCTAAGCTGTGCTCCCTGGAGGTACCAGATCTGGAGGCAGCCTCTCTTTGGCATTTCAGCCAAACCCAAATTCAGAAACCAGAAGGAGAGGGGTAGGGAGAAGGAGGTGGGCATGTTTGCTACTCTGCCTTACCTAAACAGTACAGCACCTGCAATCGGACAGCCTGTGCGGTGCATGTGAGTAATGCCGGCATCCCTGCTGCAGTCCTTGCTCCTCAGGTGGGGAAATCAAGTCACAGTGTTGGGGGAGGGACTGGCGTGAGGGTTCCAGGCCGGCGCCCTGCCTGGCTCAGATGCCCTCGCAGTTGTTGCTGGGATCTATGAGGAGATACCACTTCAGCCTGTCAGGAAGAGGAAGGGCTTTTACTTTCACATCCACAGGCCAGGGTTTGAGGCGCTGCCGGATATACACCCTGCAGAGATGTTTCAGGGCTGGCGGAGAGTGCTCCAGCTGCTTCAGGGAAGAGAAAAGGGCCTTGATCTTCTCCCCATGGAACCTGCAGCTGGCGGGGTTAATCTCAAAGTTGCTGGGCAGTTTTGTGATCTGTGAGCTGGCCACCATGAGCTCCAGCACGGTTTCAGCTTTCTGCAGCAGGTCCATGGAGAAGCTGTCATCTTCACTACTGCTGAGGTGGGAGCACAGCCTCTCAAAGACAATGTGAAAGCCTGACCAGCACGAGGGGCCGTGCAGGGAGCAGTTGCAGGAGGCCCCCGACTCCAGCAGGAAGCGCAGGAGTGGGAAGTGGAGTTTGAAGTTCTTGAGGCAGAGGTGTGTGAGGGACTCGTGGGCTGGACATTTGCTAGGATCAGCACCGTGGGCCATGAGCAGCTGGCTGACCCGGAAGCAGAAGCGGTTGATCATTCGTGCCTCCTCTTTGTCCCCTCCCACCGTCTCTCCGAGCAGAAAGATGAGGCAGGTAAAGACCGTGTCACCATCTTTCGTGGTGGCCTTCACGTCTGCTCCTGAGCCAAAGGATAAAAGGAGAATCATCAGACGCAGCTAGGAAAATGCACAATGGCAACAGATGCCCTGTAACGGAGGCTGGCTCCAAAAAGCAGGGGCATGCATCTCTATCACACCCCAGTGCCTGTAGCATGTCACCTCAGAACCACAGCCTTGCTGTCACCCATCTCCAATCCTCCTCCGTGTCTGCCAGATCCTCTGTCAGCAGGGGGATCAGATCCTGTCACCCAGCTGCAGAATGATGGTGGTCACATTTTAGCTATTTTCTACTCCTGTCCTGCACCCTTCTGCAGCCCTGGCTTCTGTGACCGCAGCTGTGCACTGAGCAGAACTCTCCACTGACCTGTCTGCCACTCTGGGACTCAACAGGGCCCTGGAGCGCACAGTGGCAACTCCAGCTGTTTCCTTTGGCAGGACAGCAACTCTCTGAACCAGGCCATGTCCAGTTAAAAGACTCTCCACAGAGGGATAATGTGGTGGCCCATCCGAGGTTTTCATTCAGGCAGTGACAAATACTCTTAAGAAGAGTGAAGCTAGCACGGCGTGTAAAGCCAGATGGGACACCAGATCATCTAGGCGGGTCTGCTGTATCTAATCGGCCTCCAGCACCTGCGTGCTAAACTCAACCACCGAAATTAGACCGAGTATAATAGTGCCACTGGCAGAGGATAGGAAGGAGAGACGTGCACCAATGCCAGAGGCCCCATAGCAGAACCCATGATGCAAGGGATACCCAGATAATCAACTCACGCCCCACCCTGTAGGGCAGGGGTCTCAAACTCAAATCACCACGAGGGCCACATGAGGACTAGTACGTTAGCCTGAGGACAGCACCACTGAAACCTTTTCATACAACAATGTTGCAAATATGTAACAATAATGTCATTGGGGGCTGCAGGAAATAGCTTTAGGGGCCACATGTGGCCTGCAGGCCGTGTGTTTGAGACCCCTGCTGTAGAGGAAGGCAAAGTCACCGTCAGCCTGTCCTCAGGAAGAATCCTCCCCACTCATCCCATGTGGGACTCGGTTAGACCCAGAGCATAAGAGCAAGAAACAGAGCCAAGCAACTCAGAGAGAAACTGCCCGGTGCCACCTCGGAGTCTGGGCCCCCTTGTCCAATGTCCTATTTTCAGCCATAGTCACCCCTCATGCTTCAGAGAAAGGAGACCAAATAAACGCCAGAATATGCTGGGAAGGGGGAATCTCTTCTGGACCCTGCAGGCGACTGGCTGAAGCCCTGAAGCATGAGCATGTACGACCATCAGGCATGAGCCAGAAGGGTGAAGTTGTGGGTTATTTCACTTGGGGCAGGTGGATCAAGAGAAACCAAGCTCCTGCTTGGATTACTGCAGGTTGGGAAAAGGCTAGCAGAGCACCTAGGAAGCCCTGGTGTAGCTCCAGACGCTAGGTGCTGTACAAACACAGAACAGACAGGCCCTGCTGGAAATAGCACTTGTTTTCTAGAGTGAAATAAGCCCACAGCGGCTCGGATGCCCTTACCTCCTTCCAGCAAGAGCCGAATGTTTTCTGTGTTGTGGATCTGAACTCCGTCACTGCTGGCCAGGGCGTGCAGCAAGGCGGTCTTTCCTGTGGAGAAGAGAGAGGGAGACAGTTACGCAGGGGTGACACCCAGAGAGACTCCATTTGGTACCTGCTCTTGTATGGAAGGAAACTCGCCACACAGCTCAGCTCCCCCCAGTGAATATTCAAACTGCCCATAGGTGTTGCAGCGGGAGTGCACACAGCGCTGGGGAGAACGAGTGTCAGAATCACCCGATGGATCTCTAGGCACTGCGGGTCTCTCTTTCACGCCTGAGCACTGCGATCCGAAGTCAAGCCAGCGCCATGGGTGTCACCAGAACCGACGACAATGGACCCCTCCAACTAGCTGGAATTAGTGGTGTGTGACAGAAGGTGGCACAGAGTAACCATCTGAGGTACCTGAGTGCAGCACTGCAGTGCTGAAGCCTGCTTGAGATCCCTCAACTTCTAATATGGTTAAATCCTGCCTCTCTTCTCTGTCCTAGAGATACCAAGAGCCCAGGTGCAAATACACCTGACACCTGGTAGGGTGTCAAGGTCTGAACCTGGATCTGAATTTCCACAGCAGGTTCGGTTCCTACTTCTAATGGCTGAACACTGGGCACTTCAGAAATGCAGAACCAAATTTAGCAGCCCTGGCAAAAGAACCCAGGAGTCCAGATTCTCGGTCCCCTCCTCTAAGCCACACTGGCTGCCCTCTCTATTTTCTCCACATACCGAAGATGGTTTTCTATGGGGGAATCAAGCCCACCAGAAGGGAGAGTGGGGCAGAGAGCCAGTAGGGCAATTAACCCCTGATGTGTGATGGACGGAGGCACAGACCATTTTTGTCAGCTGCATTGACATTGGCACCAAGTTCTAGGAGACGCTGCAAACATGGCAGCCGTTCAGGTTCCTCACTGGCAAGATCCAGAGGGCTGCTCTCGTGAATCTGTAGGCAGGAAGACAAAAAAACAAGCCCCTGATCTTCTGCAACAACCACCAGCAATAGAAGCTGATTGGACTGAACAGTCAATGCAACACAAACGGGTTTTGCAGTCAGGTGAAGACCAGGGCTACAACAACCAGAAGGGAGCCGAGTAATCTCCTCCCATCAGTCATATTGCTGTGGAACAAGACACACAAACTTTCCTCAACCAATAGATGGCATAGGCCACATCTCATTTGCATGAAACTGGATATGCAGCCTGTGTAAACTCCACATCCCAGCATGCAATACTCCACCTTCACCCAAGACCTTAAAGGTAAAGGGAGACAGGCTGAGACACCAGTAGTGAGGGCTTTCTGTGAAGCAATTCACCAGCCCAGGCTCCCCCAGTCGGGATTACCGATACCACAAAACTAGGAGCAGTTAGATCCCTTAATCCAGCCTGGGCTCGCCTTTCACTCTGTGCGCTAGTGCTTTCCATACCCGGTCTCTCCTGTTAACGTCGGCCCCACGCTGCACTAGCAGCTCCACCATGTCCGGCTGGTTTCGGAGAACAGCGATGTGCAGAGCTGTGTAATAGGTGACGGGATCTAGGTGCAGAGCAAATGGCTGGTCAGGGGGACTCAGAACTAAAGGCGCCTTCTGAAAACATTCAACAGTCCAAGATAAAAGCAGAATAACGCAGAGCAGCTGGGGTCTGAGAAGCCAGCTCCCAGTGGGGGCAAAGGGGCTGGCACCCTGCTAGGACCAATTTTCTGACAGTGGGATCGAAGGGGAACTCATAACCCCTTCAGGCTCTGAGCCCCACTGGCTGGCCGCGCCCAGCTCTCTGGCAGCAAGGCCGGGGAGTGTGAATGGATGGATGAGAAACTCAGGGCTTTTCACCGCCAGCCTCCCCCAGCTGGGCCTGCAGGGGAAGCAATTTGTGGGCCCACTCCTCCCTTCCCGTTTCCCCACCCCGTCCCCCAGGCCCAACTTTGTTTCAAGCTAGCTGCCCTCAAGGAACCCAGCCAGCATTCTGGGTGTGATTTCACAAAAAGTCACCGACTGCCTGGGAGAAAGGGAGGAGTTCCCAGCCATGGGATGAACAGCAGAGTCAGTGGTTGGTCTCTACAGCTTTTTAACCCTATCCCCCTATTAAAGAGGGCTGGGATCTGATGGAGAGGGCTAATGCAATGTTTTTCTGAGGAGCACTGCTGAGAGATGCTGGGCAGACAGGCCTGGTGTGGTCTGGCTATCCACGGCCCAGGTACTGCCCTGCCAACGTTTGGGCAAGCAAGTGGGCACAGACCAGCCAATCCTGAGCTAAGGGCACGGTTGAAACCCTGTGACCTGCAGCCTTATTTCTGCTGCTGGGACTCTCAACATGGGCGTTTCTCGTGGCCACTGCACTGGACTGAGCCCCACCTTGCTCATCGCACACTGAAGCTGTACACCTAAAGGCATAAAAGGTGCTAAGCTGCCCAACGTTGGCACAAAGTGTTTATAGTATGGCCTTAGGAAAGACACCAAGAAATGTTGAGAGAGACCCAGCCCAGTGCCAGCCACTACGTTTTCATTAACGCTGATAGAGAATACAGCATCTGCTCCCTGGCTTAAGAGGTAAGGGCGCAAATGTGCCAGTGTGAGGAATACAAGCACAGACAGTCTTAGGAGACAGACAGCAAAGGATCAATTTTCTTAACCACTGACAAGGCTGTAGAGGGGAAAGTAGTGGACTGTCCTGTGATCCTACCAACCTCCCCCAGCTTACTGATCTGCCCCCTGATAGAAGGAGGCTGGGCGTTGGCCTGATAGGAGGAGGCTGGGCGTTGGCTTCTTCCAAAACTTGCACCCCATTTGACATTCCTCCAAGCATCAGCTAGGCTAACTCAGAAATGACCAGCCCAGCAAGGAAGGGATGGGACGGGACTTGAGACTTAAATTCACATCCAGAATGCATGGCTTCACTCCATGGGCTTGCCCCTGCTAGACCTTCCCTCCCTCTCTGCCGGCTGTGAAGCCTGTTTGAGTCACAAACAAGGGTGAGCTTAGTTGGAGCACATCATCTGCATCAGCTTTACCTTCAAAGGTAAGATTGGCCCCATACTGCAGGAGGATTTCCACTGCCGGCACTAGCCCAAGCTCAGCTACCTTCAGCAAGGCGTAGCTCACTCCTTCTTGGTAGAACGGGGAGTGGGTCTCTCTCTCCAGCAGCTTGCTGAGGACCAAGAATTTGCTGCTGTCTTCAGCTAAGCAGCGGGGGCTTGAGACACAAAAAAGTCACCTGTGCTTAGAGCTACATGCATTTCTCTTGCCGTGTGCATGGGAAAGGGGAACATGGGAGGCCTAAAACTCACCATGGTCACACCCACACGTAGGGCCTGATCCAGAGTTACCAAAGTCAATGGAAAGATGCCCACTAACATCAGCGCCTTTCACCAGAGCAGCTCAGAATAGTGTGCTACAGTGGGAAAGAAGCAACTGCTCTGCAGAGGAGAGAAGCTGAGGCGCAATGACCCGCACAAAGGAGTGACCATGTGCTGTGAGGCAGTGCGAGGGACAGGGCCCAGCCTGGCACCCTCTCAGACCTATGCTGCGACCACTAGATGACTGTCTTCTTATCAGTCCTGCAAGGACCAAAGCTGCCACTGAGGTGCCCAAGGCACTTTAATGGGATTTGAGCACCTCACTCTGGTGGACTCCTTTCCAAATCCCAGCTCAACTTTTCAATAGCATTGGCACTGTCCCCTGCAGGTGTACTGCCCTACGTGCTGTCACTCCACCATGGTGCTGTGGAAGCCAGCTATCCTGCTCATTGGTCCACAACCTGCTCTCTTTGCTGCTCTCAATTCATGGTATGGCCCACCCAGGGATCCTTGCCTTGCCTCGAATTCAGTGGCAGGACCCTGAGAGAACTCCACTCAGTTCCTGTTGCAAGGTTGGTTGACTCCAGTCAACCAAATCTAACCAGGACAGTCTCTCGAAAGAATTAAACAGCGCATCTCTGCAGGCCCTGTCAGCTGCCTTTTAATTCCCCTGTAAACAACTGGCTCCTCTCTTCGGAAGGGTTCCCCAAATCATCTTGGCACCCACATCCATCAAATGTTAGCATCAAGCCTTCATCTGGCAAAGGCCTGGGATGAAAAAGTCAGCAATACAGGATAGCATCCCAGACAGTCCACTGGAGTGAGACTCAAGACACCTGGGTTCTAGTCACACCTCTGCTACTGGACCTGCTGTGCAACTCACTTTACCTCTGTTTCTTCATCCCCTTCTTAAGTCTCATCTACTCAGATGGTAAATTCATCAGGGCAGGCAATGCCTCTTAAAATATGTCCATTCAACAGTGGGGCCCTGATTTCAGTTAAGACCTCCCCATGCTACTGTAATCCAAACGACAATAATAATTTGGAGTGTTAATGTTATTCAGAGGCACTTCTATGGAGATAAGTTTAGAGTAACACATGACCGCTATTTAATCCTTCAGTTACTTTAAAAAATAAATTAAATCACAGACTAAAGGCACCAGAATCTTGCAATTAGTTACCTTTCTAGAGTTTCTTGCTTTTCAGGATCCTGTATCCCCAGAGATCCCAGGATCTCATCTACCAATGGCTGATACTCAAAAATGATCCTGCGGAAGCCATGCAAGAAAGGCATTACGCTCCTGCGCTTCTATTCAAAGATCATCCAGAATATGCTCTTGCCTCAAGCCCAAGAGGTGGATTCTTCTTTTCTCCCTGAAATCAGATAGACAATCAAACAGGGATCAGTTAGATTTCTGGAAAGGGAGCATCAAATGTAGAGCTGGGTTTAAAAAAAAAAAAAAGGTACCATACAAAGCTTTTTTTTCCAGCCAAAACCAAAGATTTGGTGACACCAACATATTTGGATATGTTCCAAAGTGGTATCTGTATTAGTCTAGTTCAGCAAAACAAATGAGTCCAGTGGCACTTTTAAAGACTAACAAATTTATTTATTGCATGAGCTTTCATGGGAAAAAATCCCACTTTGTCCATCTTCAAGCATGTGACAAAGGGGGATTTTCTCACACACAAGTTCATGTGATAAATAACTTTTTGTTAGCCTCTGAAGGTGCCACAAGACTTATTTATTTATTGCATGGGCTTTCATGGGAGAAAATCCCACTTCACAAGTGCCAGCGGCCTCCTTATTTGTTTTGCTGAACTAGAGTAACACCCTTGGGAACAGAACTTCTTGTTTGTTTTGCAAAATATTTAGCAAATTCATGTTGGTTTCATCAAATTGTTTGGGGTTGGAAACTGTGTGTTTGGTTTTGTTTGGGTTTTTTTTTTAAATTTCTGAAAAAAAAATCTTTTTTGGTTCAGTATTTTCAAATGCTTCAATTTTTCAGTTCAACTTTTTGTTCCAAAACATGCTTTGATTTTTATTAAAAACAATAAAAAAAGTTTAGAAATTGTCAACATCAAAACCAAATATTTGCTTTGTCCAAACAGAATAATTTGTTTGACCTAAAACAAAATTATTTCATTTTTCAATTTGCTGAAAAGAATTTTTTGGTTTGACCCAAAACATTTTTTTAAAAATTTTCTGAACTGCCAATGAACTGAAAAATCTTTTATTCACACAGTGAGGAGGTCTCACCAAGGGTATGTCTAGACTAGGAAAACTAAGGGGAGTCTAGGACTATCCAGGACAAGTTGCAACATTTTTAAACATGAGTTGCCTTGTCTACATTAGGACAAAAACCCTTTTAAAATCTGTATTAGTTAAAACACATTGGCTAATATATATATATATATATCTGTTTTAAAAGCCAACAATTTTCCCTCATTTAGATGTAGCCTAATTTTAATGTCTGGGACAGTCAAAAACACTGATCAGGGGGTCTTGGTTCTGGTTTTTTTAAAGTGTTCTCAACACCTGCTATAAACAAACACTCCACAGGTATTTTTTAAAACTACTAATGTGTACTTAATCTTGCAAACAAAACACTTTTTGCTATGTGACTGGTAATGCAGTATGTGCTTATAAGAGCTAAACTGAGTAAGATTAAAAATTAAAGGATTGTTGAGATCTTATTTAAGCCGTCATTATTTGGTTCTTCTGTTTACTGTTTGTATTTCTCCTGGTGTAGACCCTGGGAATAAACGGTAACACCTCTTCTCTTCGTTAATCTCACTTTCAAGGTTGCCGCAGAGCAGAGAGTTGGCATCTCTGCAGAGAAATATCTATTTATTTAGAAACAACTTTCTCACTGGATTTTTTTTTCTTTTAATGTGTGGAAGCCAGTTTATTGGTCCTGGGTTCTTAGAAAAGCTGTGAGATATCCCCCTTGCCCCTCCCCAACAAATGTTAAAAATTTGGCCTCTCTCTAAACCAAATGTGACTCTTTAAATTTAAACACATTGTTTTAATTAAAACATATGTCTGGCCTTGTTTTGGAGGTTATTGCAGAAGAACCAGAACATGAAACTAACTGGTCCATTTTCACTGTCCAACTACAGAGTGTAAAAATAACCAAAACCCTAACCAGAAGTAAATTAGATTTTCCCAGTTTAATTATGTTAACTTTCATTAGTAACCAGAGGAAGGAACTCCTTGCTCTATTTTTTTCTAAATAAGGTTTTAGCTGGAGGCTGTGTTGCTTTCAACAAAGATTTCATTATGGACTCTTCAGTCCTTTTCCTACTACAACCTTTACATGTGCCTAGCTTTCAAGTAATTCCTTGGAGTAGTCACAGTGCATAAAGTTAAGCCCAGACTCACAGCTTCAGAGGATTGGGGAACAGCAGGATAAGACCTTTGGGGGCAGGGACTGGGTTGTTTTCTGTTTGTGCAAGGCTGGGCCCACAGGCCCCTGATTCTGACTGGCGCCTCGGGGCTGCTACTCTGATACACAGTAAATAACTACCACCACTATCATGAAGACCCCTGTTTGCTCTTCGCGAAACGTGGTCACCCTGCCCTTTATCTGTGCTTAGTTGGGACGACAAGCAGCACCCGCTAGAGACAGGGCAGCCCCCCAGGCCCCCCACTGGGCCAGAGCCACTCACCTGCCCCTGCCTGGTACCAGGCACTGTGCTCAGCAATTGTACGTGCGTCTGCCATTGCACTGCTGTGTGTGCACACTGCATACAGTGTCCACAGGCACATCTGCCATTGCACACTG